>OY728155.1:1876803642-1877364074 GCA_963277665.1 Viscum album | reverse complement strand
TACGGAGCATACGTTGGGACCCACTCCATCTGTACAGGGTGTTCTTTCAGTTTCTGCGGATCCAGCAGTGCCCATTGATTAGACTACCACAAGTTTACTTATACAACCCTAATAACATTTTACACCATTATTTATTTTCATTATAACATGTATTGATAAAATATTTGTTTTTTTTTCATAACAGATACATATACTGATAGGAGGCGGGGGTGGGGGAGTACACGCATGCATGCAGTGTGGAACCACCGCACACAGTTGATGGTGGACTACAATGAAAATAGTCAAATAATTGAAAAACCAGGGCAATAATGTCAGAGTTTTTTGGAGACACTTTCCAAATACTCTGACATCATTCCTGTCAGCCCGCTCTTATAGAGACAGTTTCCAAATGATGTCAAGGATAAATCTTGGGTTGAGATATGGGTAAAAAATCTATTATATTTAATTCAATATATTTTTTATATGAATTAATATTTTGGTGTCATCTTCGGTTTAATTTCCCCAATGGTGAGAGTGCACGACCACCACATCTAAAGGATTTACGTGAGATTTGGAGATCTTATAAGCACAAGTTGTATATTGTATGGCATGCTAGAGTTGGAACAGAGTTAGAGGTCGTCCCCTGTCATGGACGATTTTCCGTTAGAAAAGTATCGACAGAAGATTACTCATTGGACGGCTATCCAGTCTAAGGTATTAATTACATTAGAGGTATTTAAATGAAAATTTTTATGTTTTTAATTTATACTAATTATTGAAATTTATTAAGGAATAATCTAGAGGAAATAAAAAACATTGAAGCTAAAAAATACCTCCATACATTGGGATTTACTAAGATTCCAAATCATGAGAGGTAGTAGGTATGAAAGTTTATAATCTTTCTTTATGACTTTAACTTTATATTGCTTCCTCCATAATTTATTCGATTGATAAAATTGTTATAAAATTTTAGTTATACAATTAATTATTGGTATCCTATTTTTAATTATGTATTCCTACATTCAATGTCATTGTAGAGGCATAAGTTGAATATAGAAGGACGTGTACCTCGAGAAAAACTGTTTTGCTCGAGTAGAAGAAAGAAATATGGAAGTGTGGTTAACGAACCAACTCAATAGCATATTTTAAGGTTTACTCTGTATATTTAAAATTTTAATCTATATTTTGTAACATAATAATCTATTTATATTAGTAAAAATCTACTTTAGAGGCCCTTGATGCCTAGGAAACCGACAATTTTAGGCCAAATGATCCCTTACATAAAGTGTATAAAGTGTTGGGAGATGAGCACCCTAGTAGAGCACACTGCCGACCTAGGAAGAGTATAGTTCTGACGAGGTATTGGACATCCTCGGGTACAAGTTGTAGTGACACTGACTTGCAACAGGTTAAGGCACATGCCGAACATGCTAAAAGAAGGGACATAGAGACCTAAGAATAGTCTGTTAGTGAAAACACTGCATTTATGATACTGATGGAAGTTTTACGTTCAACACTTCCATGAGAAGACAACATAACTTGTGATGAATATATATCGTCGATGTGTTGTATATATGGTGCAACAGGTGGCAGTTCTAGTGGTGGTCGAGACGATGGTGAGGAGGAGGCCAAGGTAGAGGAGGAGGAGGGAGAGGAGGAGGCTGAGGCGGAGGAGGAGGGTGAGGAGGAGGCCGAGGCCGAGGAGGAGGGCGATGAGGAGGCCGAGGCTGAGTACGAGGGCGAGGAGGATGACATTGAGGATGGCGGGGAAGATGATGGGGATAGCAATGAGGATGAGGGTGAGGGTGATGATGACAGTGATGATAGTGATGGTGATAAGGGACAAATTAATCTGTTACATTTATTAATGATATTACTGACCTTTTATGTTTATTGATTTATCGTGCCTGAATATATGTCTGATTAGATATATCACATTATTTTTTTATCTATAAATAATAAAACATTACTTGGTGAATGTTTTTGAATGATTCACCCCTCTCCTGGACAGCCCCGCCACCCCCATTGACAACCCTCCCACCCCTGGACACCCCCTACCCCCTGGACAGCCCCACCACCCCCGTGGACAGTCCCCCACCCCTGTGGACAGCCCCCACCCCTATGGACAACCTCCACCCTCTAAAAAGCAACAACCCCCTGGAAAGCCTTTCCACCCCCATGGAAAGCCCACCCACACCCCTAGACAGCCCCTCCCTCGGTGGACATCCCCACATCCCCTTGGAGAGCCCACCACCCCCCCTAGACATGCCATACCCCCTGGACAGCCCCACCGCCCCCGTGGACATCCCACCCACCCCCTGGGAAACCCTTACCCCCTAGACAACCCCTCCCACCCCCTCGACACCACGTACCCCATGGACATCCCACCAACCACGTGGACATCCCACCCACTTCCACAGACAACCCTCCCACCCCCTTGGAAACCCTGAAACCCCCTGGACAACCCTACCATCCTCGTGGACAACCCACCCCCTGGACACCACGTACCCCCTGAACAGCCCCCCCCCCCCACCAACGTGGACATCCCGACCATCACCATGGACAACCTGTACACCCCCTAGACACCCCTACCCCCCTACACAGCCCTGCCCCCCCCCCCCCCCCCGTGGACAGCCCGCCCACCCCCGGGACAGCCCCTCCCCCTGTGGATAGCCCCCACCCCTATGGCCTGCCCTCTCACCCCCTAGACACCCCCTACCCCCTGGATAGCCATGCCACCCCCCGTGGATGGCCCCCCACCCCATGGACACCATGTACACCCCTAGATATCCCCGCCCACCCTCCTGGACACCCCGTACCCCTGGACATCCCCCACCCGCATGGACAGCCCTCCCACCCCCATGGATAGCCAGCCCACCCCCTTGGACACCTCGTTCCCCCTGGATAGCCCCTCCACCCTCGTCGATAGCCCACCCACCCCCTAGACACCCTGTACCCTCTGGACAGCCCCCCCACCCCCACCCCTGTGGACCGCTCGCCCACCCCTGTGGACAGCCCGCCCACCCCTATGGATAGCCTGCCCACCCCCATGAACACCCCCTCCCCCCCCTCGACAACCCCGCATCCCTCGTGGACATCCCCCACCCCTGGACATCCCCTCCCCCTTGTGGACAACCCCCACCCCCATGGAAATCATGCCCACCCCCTAGACACCCCTACCCCTTGGACATCCCTGCCACCCCTGTGGACAGCCCGAACACCACCTGGACACCTCGTACCCCCTGGACAGCACGCCCACCCCTGGACACCCCGTACCCCCTAGACAACCCCCCACCTGCGTGGACAGCCCACCCACCCACGTGGACACCCCGTACCCCCTGGACAGCCCTGAAACCCTCGTGGACAGACCTCCCAGCCCCTAGACACCACATACCCCCTAGACACCCCCCCCATGGATAGCATGCCCACCCCCGTGGACAACCCGCCCACCACCCTAGACACCCCATACCCCCCTCGATAGCATCGCCACCCTCATGGACAGCCCGCCCACCCCCTGCAAAATGCCTCCCCCCATGGACACCCCCACCCCGCGGAGAGCCCACCCACCCCCTAGACACCTCTTACCCCCTTGGACAGCCCCACCACCCCCATTGAAATCCCACCATCCCCTGGACACCCCGTACCCCCTAGACAGCCCCGCCCACCCATTGGACACCCCATACCCCCTAGATAGACCCTCCCACCCCTGGAAACCCCGTACCCCCTGGACAACTCCCCACCCACATGGAAAGCCAGGCCACCCCCGTGGACAGCCTGCCCACCCTCGCGGATAGCCTGCCCACCGCCGTGGACACCCCATAACCCCCTAGACTGCCCTTCCACCCTCGTGGATAGCCCACCCACCCCTAGACACCCCATACCCCCCTAGACAGCCCCTCACCACTGTAGACAGCTCTCTCACCCCCGTGGACAACTCACCCACCCCCTGGACCCCCCATACCCCCCTTGACAGCCCCCCCCCATGGATAGCCCACCCACCCCCTGGACAACCCTCCCCCCATGGAAATCCCCCCACCCACGTGGACAACTCGCCCACCTCCCATGGACACCCCTACCCCCTGAAAAACCCCTTCACCCCCGTGGACAGCCCTCCCACCCCCCTAGACACCCCATACCCCCTAGACAGCCCCACCCACCCCTATAGAAACCATGTTTCTCCCGGGATAGCCCCCATCCCCTTGGACAGACCCACCCACTCCCCTAGACACCCGCTACCCCCTAGAATACCCCACCACCCCGGTGGACAGCCCCCCACCCCTAGACAGTCCCCACCCCCATGGATTATAGGGTTTCTAACAACTCAAAGATCCCAGTAATCATAGCTACCCACTTCATTGCCTCCTGGGATCCTTGATCACCAATAAAAAATAGTGGATGCTATTTTAGAAACTCCCATAGATAATCAATGATCCAAGAAGAACATGACTATTCCACTTCCATAAGAGTTTTAGTAGAGACCAAGACTAGGAAGACAATACATGGATCACAAGAATGACTACCTGAGATATCCACTTATTGACATTTTGATTCATTTATAGTGGTAAAATTATAAAGAATTATAAAAAACAAAACCTTTAGTAAAACAATATGATGTTCTAAAACAAGGGACATTAAATCACAAATCCCATAAAGATACATCATAAATAATTCTTCATAAAACCATTTCAAAATCACATAATAGAGACTCCTTTCTCTTTAAAACTCCCCAATGTTTTATAAAAATTCCTTTTAAGGTTCCATTTTAAATATCTTATATTATTTTTGTCCCACAATAAAAATGTATTCTGTTTCCTAAAAACCAAATCCCCTTTCCTACCATAAACACTAAAAACATTCATTTTTTCTTAAAGAATGAAATAATCACAATTACAAAACCATTTTAAAAATACCAATGATCATAAAATACTTGAAATTAATTCCATTAAAACCATTACATCTCCCCACCCCTAGATACCCCTACCCCTTGGACAGCCCCTCCACCCCCGTGGACAGCCCCCGGTCCTGTGGATAGCCCCCCCACCCCCGTGGACAACACCCCCACCACCTGAACACCACCCAACCCCCTTGGACAGCCCCACAACCCCTGGACCGCCCCACCCCTTGGACACCCCAATCCCCCCAGACCCCTTGGACACCCCCAGACCCCCAGGTGGACACCCCCTACCCCCTTGGACAGCCCCCCAACCCCATGGATAACCCCCACCCCCATGACACCCCTACCCCATTGGACAACCCCCAACCCCCCTATACAGCCCCAACCCCTTGATATCTAAAAGCACGGCCGATTGTCGCCTGTCGACCGGTCAAGGTTCCAGTTCTCTGCTAATGTGTATAGCAGCACTCGGGCGGAATCCTCGGCGATGATACTTTTTAATAGTTTATTGTTTTTAGTTGATTGTATTATAATTGGGGGGTTTGTTTGTAGAGCTTAATAAATGATTGATTGATTGATTTAAAAAATTTATAAATATTGGGGTGAGTTCATCATTAGGTAGTTATGCTTTTGATATCATTGAGCCTTGCTTTTTATTGCATTAAATTAACACCCATGTCACAAGTTGATGTTGATTGGAATTCCTAAGTGCTAATGATTTAATCCAAGCCTTAAATTAACTAGGATTCTAATCACAATCAGTAAATGATTGTGGTAGTGTATTTATGGTTCCAATAGTCCATGGAATCCATACGTTAAAAAAAATAAGTCATTAGTCCATGACATGTTATTTCCAACATGCACAATGTTTATTCAAAGAATACTCATCGAGCAAAAAGATCTCAATCGCTTAACATCCCTAAATTATAACTCACCCCAATTAGAGATTTAATCAGACATTGAAACGATTAATAATCTGGTTATAATAATTTTGATGATAAATTGAGAAGAGAAGAAAAATAAAGGGATATAAAAAGAGTGGTGCGTTGAACACACACACAAACGAAGGGTGAGGAGAGATAATAATGAACTATAGATTGAATGAGAAATCAAAATAAGGGAAGGGTTTTTGGCTTGATTTAAACTATTTTAAGAAAATTAATATTAAAATATAGATAATGGATGATAATAAGAGATATTGAAGAAGAAAATTGCATTAAAATATAATTACAAAAACTAACAATTACACGATTACAAACGAAGAACAACACAAAAGTAAATGAAAACAAAGAGAGTAAGAAAGGACTCTCAAGTAATAACATGAGTATTTAAGGTCCTCCCAAGACTTTTTATAGTATTTTTTCATTACAATGTATAATCCTCTCTTCTGAAATGCCAACCCCTTGCAAGGAGATGAGGAGGGTTTATTTACAACCCAATGTTGTGGGCTGTTTACATTCCAAAACTACCCCTCCACTTGAATCGCCACTTTTATATATTATACAGCCTAATATTGAGATATAATATTCATAAAACATGTAGATAAATATCTCCTCTATATAATATGAAAAGTTGGTGGCCATTGGACTTAAGGATCCTATGTTATGGCTAGTTGAGTAAACAAAGTTAATCTATCCATTTCAATCCAATCTTTTTGAAGTCCAAAATGTGAATGGGTATTTTAATAAGAAAATGCCTTCAAAGCCGAATTATTTATTCAATAAAGTCGGCCAACTATACCTCCTCTTTCACAATGAAAAATATCATCATGATTTGATGATTACATCATGAGATATGTCATGAATAGTGTCTGGATTTTAATTCCCGACCAGAATGGTGGGATGAGTTTAAATGAATCATTTGTGCCCTTTGTCTATGTATTTGGGACTTGAAATTTTTATCCAAGACTCCTTAAATTTTCCCCCGAACGTTGGAGGATAATAAAGGAATTTGGATATCTGGATTTTGCCCAGAAATTAAATCTTAATGGCTGGTCCAGTTTCTTCACAGATTCTGTAGGCCTTCTTGTGTGGTCCATATGGGCCTTCAAATGGCAGAATTGGCCCACGATCCCTTCTAATGAAATGTTTTATATTTAATTATGAATCCTATAAAACAAGAAACTCACAATTGGGCTTATAAGGGTGATATTTATTAATAAAATAGTAAACTGATTCAGTTGGACTACTTCTAAAAATGCTCAAAAATTATACTTAGTATTAAAGAATAAATATTTCACACAAATTATGCACATTTCATATAAAATCAGTAAAGGGAGTATATAATAAGTTATGAAAATATTAATAACATAAAATCCCCCATGCTTAGTCTTGTGCATGTCCCCATTTGCATCAAATATAAAAACATGACAAAATCATTTTCACTCACCAACAAATATTGAAATTTTGTTTTCCCCAATCAGGGGAGGTTTAGAACATTTCAATAATCCATATTGTATTCCACTACAAGTTGTTATAGAAAAATTGTTCCAAAAACAATTCATTTTTTCATGCTCAAATTTTGAAACAGAAAATGGTGTCACACAAAACATACTCCTCTCAAGATGATAAAATTAATTTATGGAGCTTCACTCATTCACCAACCAAGAGTGAAAATCATATAATTTATAAGAGCTCTCAGCTTCCACACCCTATAAAAATTTCACAAGAATAAATAGGTCTTTTGAAGGGGGTTTTCTGTGGCTATGGGATGGTAGGAATATGATATCTAAAAGATAGGAAAAATGGGGGGTAAAATACCAACATGGAAAAAGCAATGCACATTTTTTTTGAAATAAGACATTGAAGGAAATGAAAACTCATATTTACAAGGGAATGATTGTTTAAAGAAAGACATAATGGAGGAATGAAATATGAAGGTAATGAGAAGATGGAATATTCGGAAAACACGAAACATCTCCCAATGAAATAATAATATAATGCAAGTGTTCTTTTTTTTTCTTTTTTTCTTTCATTTTTCGAAAGTTGAACTTGAAATAGATCTCACACTCATCTCCCAAACCATAATTTATCTCCTCACAACAATAATTGTAATAGTTATAAAAAGATAAAAGGTTGAGGAAGAGTGATTTTTGACCCACCCAAGACACAACCCATTTTTATTTTCATTTTTCTTATTTTTTTTGAATTTTTTTTGATATTTTTTTGAACACTTGTCAATAAAATTTGAACAATATGTAATAAGAATATATACATTACCGAACCCCACTGAAGGAAAACCTCTCCCCCACACTAAAATAGATGCTTTCCCTCAAGCATATGGTAACATGGTGAAATCAAAAAAGGGTACCCAAAATGAAATCCATTCCCACCACACTTAAATTTTAGAAAATTTTTCAATGAAATTACATGTTGATATTGGGTGGGAAAAGGTATTGGGATCATAATGTGGCTATCAAAGAAAAGGTTTTCCTAATCTCGAAGGGGATTTCAAAAGGAGGATTAATGTAAGGGAAATGGGAGGCTATTTGGCTATTATAATTCACATGGAGTTTAGAAAATTCCCCTATCATATTAATGAAAAATAAAGTAGGAAATTTAGCTCGAAGGTCCAAAAAAATAAGACTCGCAAATGGGGGTGAAAACACACATTTTGAAAATATGGCCATAGGTTGCCTTGGTATGATAGAAAATGTTGTTCCTCACGGGTGGGGAAAATCAATTTCCAAATCAAAAAATTGAGCATTCAAAATTTGATGGTTTCAAAACAAGATTCATTATCCAAATTCATGATGAAAATACAAAATTTTTTAGATGAAAACATGTCTTTTGACTCCCCAAAATGGTTGGACAAAATTTTGAAAATTGTAAGGCGAGTAAGAATGAATCGTGATTTTTCATATTTTTTCTATGATTTTTTTTATTTTTTTAGGTTTTTTTAGTTTATTATAAAGAAAGATCAACACAAACGAGAAAGTGTAATAAAATGTGATGAGGAAATTTGTTAAAAAATGAGAATGTGGGAGGAAGAAGAATAAAGAGAGAGAGAGAGAGAGAGAAAGAAAGAATAGGAGTTATATGGAAAGAGGTTCCCCCTGGTTTGGATTTGGTGGGTTTCCATATTCATCCAGTAGTGGTTCAACTGCATAAGTTGGGGATATAATGGAAGTTGATGTGGTTCTAGTATAGTGTTTCCTCTCATGGTGATGCTTTAACCTATGTCCATTAACCATGAATGTCATTTTGGAAGAGAGTTCTTGGACATTCACTGCACCAAATGGGTAAACATTAGTAATAAAAAAGGACCTTCCCATCGAGAATTAAGCTTACTTGGGTGAAGCCCAAATTGAGAGTTGAAGAGAAATACCTTATCACCTTCATGGAATACCTTTCTTTGGATGTGTTTATCCTGGAGTAACTTAGCCTTTTCTTTTTACAAATTGGTATTTTCATAGGAATCAAGTCGAAGCTCCTCCAGTTAATCCAATTTCAATAATCTTTCTTCACCAGATTTTTCACAATCAAAATTAAATGTTTTCACAGCCCAAAAAGACTTATGTTAGATTTCAACTGTTAAATGACATGATTTACCAAAAACTATCCTAAAATGAGACATCCCAATGGGTGTTTTATAGGAAGTTTGATAAGCCCAAAGTGATTCACCAAGTCTTTCAGGCCAGTCTTTTCTGGTGGGTTTTACAATTCTCTCAAGCACTCTTTTCACTTCACTATTAGAAAGTTCAGTCATGCCATTTGTTTGGGGGTGATATTCAATTTATGTTTTATGTACAACCCCATTATTTTAAAAAAGAGATTCCATGGATCTATTATAGAAATGGGTTCCTAAGTCACTTATCGAGGAACGTGGTGTGACAAATTGATGGGATATGTGTGCCTTTAAGAACTCACTAACAATATTTGAATCATCTTTTCCAGTGGGTTTGGCCTCGACCCACCTAAAAACATAATCAACCAAAATACGGATTTATGAGAATCCATTGAAAGGAAGAAATGTTCCCATGAAATTGATGTCCCAAACATCAAAGTTCTCATAGAAAATTAAAGGATTTTAGGGAATTTCATTTCTCTTTGAAATTGTTCCAAACTTTTGGCAAGTGGGACAGGATTGACAGAACACATGTGAGTACTTGAAGAGTGAAGGCCATAAGAATCCAGAGTCTAGAACCTTTCAAGAGGTCCTTTGTGGTCCAAAATGGCCACCAGCAGGCATTGAGTGATAGAATTCTAATATGGACTAATTTTCATTTTCATCGACACATATCCTTACTACCATGTCAGCCCCAGTCTTCCAAATTTTATTTTCTTCCCAAAAATAGTATTTTGAATCACTTTTCAACTTCTTTTTTTCTATTGATTTTTTTAGAAAAAACACCAGAAACCAAGTAATTTACAATTAGGACATGCTATGGTATTTTTGGAGTGAGAGATGAAAGGTGCTCAGTTGAAAATTCTGGATCAATTATTTCATAATGAGAAGAATTATAAATTCTACTTAGGTGATCAGACACAAGGTTTTCTTTTCTTAGTCTATCTTTGATTTCAAGGTCAAAGTCTTTGAGCATTAGGATCTATATTATTAGCCTCGGTTTGGAGTCACTTTTCTTGAGTAAGAACATTATAGCAGAATGGTAGGTGAAGATGATGATTTTGGAACCTAAGAGATATGGAAAAAATTTATCTTTGGAAAATACCACTTCTAAAAGTTCCATTTCAGTTACAGTATAGTGATATTGAGTTTCATCAAATTTTTTTGAGGCATAATAGATGACATGAGGATTTTTTTCTCTTATTTGACCAAGAACAGCGCCAACGACTCTATTAGAAGCATCACACATCAACTCAAAGGGTAAGGACCAATCCTGGGGTTGGATTATTGGGGGAGATGTAAGAGAAATTTTGAGTTCAATGAAGGATCTATTGCAAACCTCATCGATATGGAATGTGAAATCATTTTGGAGCAACTGAGTGAGTGGGAGGGAAATTTTACTAAAGTTATGGAAATTTTATGACTGAGGAATGAACGGATGTCTCGAACAGATTTGGGATCAGGAAGTGATTGGATCACTTCAATTTTGGCATGATCAACTTCAATACCTTCTTTTGAAACTTTGTTCCCTAGAACAATCCCGTTTTCAACCATGAAGTGAAATTTTTCAAAATTTAACACAAGGTTACACTTGACACACTTTTTGAAGGACTAGAGGGAGTGAATGCAAGCATGATTCAAATGACTCACCATAAATGGTAAATTCATCCATGAAGACTTCTATGAATTGTTCAATGAATTCAGAAAAGATACTCATCATACACCTTTGGAATTTTGCAGGAGCATTGTAAAGGCCAAAAGGCATTCCCCTATATGCATATGTTCCAAAGGGGCATGTGAAAAGTAGTCTTTTTATTGGTCCTGACGTGCGATTGGGATTTGGGAGTAGCCAGTGTGTCCATCAAGAAAGTAGTAGTGTGACTTTATGACTAATATTTATATAATTTGATAAAGGAATGGAAGAGAGTAGTGATCTTTTCTTGTTTTAACATTTAATTTCCTATAATCTATCCACACACGCCGTTTTTTACTTACTCAAGTTGTGACTACCTCTCCATGTTCATTTGTGATAACAGTTATCCTACACTTCTTAGTTACAACTTGAATTGGACTAACCCATTCACTATCATAAATTTGGTAGATAATACCAGCTTGAAGAAGCTTGGTGATCTCTATCCTAACTACCTAAAGTATGAGTGGATTAAGTCTTCTTTCTGGTTGTCTAATTGGTTTGGATGATTCCTCAAGGTGGATGTGATGCTGGCAAAGGGCAGGGTTGATTCCTGGTATTTCATATAGGGTCCAACCTAAGGTCTTTTGGTTTTCATCTAACACATGACAATTTTGGACTCCTCAGTTTCAGTAAGTAAATCAGATATAATGACATGATAAGAGTGACCATGGAAAAGGGATGCATATTTCAGGTGTTCAGGAAGAGGTTTTAGATCAGTCTCATCTTTCATTTTTGGGTTAGACAACTCAAGAATAGAGTAAGGGACTTCAGTTGATTCAGATTCATTTTCCTTGATATTGTTCAATCTAGAGTAGTAGAGATCAAAGTTGATGTGGAATTCAAGAGAGTTTTCAAGTTACAGTAGATTGATAGAGTCTATGAATGTGAGGTCCACATAAACATCACCATTTATGACTTGGTTAATCATGGTGCAGATTTCACAAGATCCTTTATCATTTGAACATGAAGAAAATGATGGATTGGGGTTCAATTGACTCTCAGATTTTTCCTCAAAAGCATGGATTGAGAATGTAGAGTAATCCTAAGATGGGAATCGCATGGCTTGGAAAATGTTGAACTTAACTAGTTGGTCACTGAATTCCATGGATAAGATGCCTGAATGTACATCAATATTGGTTCTATAAGTCATGGGGAATAGTCTTCCTAGAATTAGGGGATATTGAGAAGAGGTCGTCTCACCATCCATGTCAAGGACATAGAAATCGGCTGGGAAGATAAGATCATTGACATGAACAAGGAAATCATCAATTATTTCCTCAGGAATGGCTAGGCTTTGATTGGATAACTGAATGAAAACACCCGTTTGATGTAAGGGACGGAGACCAAGGTTGGAGAAGACAGATTTGGGCATGAAATTAATTGAGTCTCCTAGGTCTATGAGTGCATCAACGAAGTGGGAACTTCCAATTTAGCATGGAACCATGAAGGTCCCTGGATCCTTGCACTTTATGGGAATAAACTGCTAGGTGGAAACATTTTCAAAAGACCAATGTTTCCTATTGTGGTGCACAATTCCTAAAGAAACATGGCGTACTTAGCAATTTTTTTTATGGCATCTAAGAGGGGCATGTTGACTACAAAACGTCTAAACATGTCGAGGATTTCAGGATCAGGTTCAAAGGACTTATTTGGCTTAGAAATGGCTTGAGAAAAAGGAATTGGGTTCCTAATTGGAATGGAAGGAGGTGAGGGAATGGATTCAGGTTCCCTTTCAAGTTTCTTTTTCTTTTCATTTTCTAAGTCAAAATTCAAAGAAGGGTTGGAGGACTTCTCTTGAGGCATAACAATTTTCATTCCCGATCTATGTGCAATTGCAGATACATTACCTTGGGGTTGGGTAATGGTTGAGATGGGAGTTGGGAAGAATTATATTGTTGTTTCTGGATCAAGTGGGATACAAGTTGACCAATTTGGGTTTCAATGTTCTTGAGGATAGAACGAGTGAAGGAGGAAAGATCTTATACTGCGCTTTCCCATGGTTTCTTGGAAGAAGAGGCTTGTCCTAGATTAGAGTATCCTTGATTTTGGTTCTTGGGAAATAGATTGTATTGTTTTGGGAATTGGAAAGGCTCTCTAGGATAGTGGAATCCAGGAGGAGGAAGAGGATGATTGATCCTTTGAGGTTGAGGAACAAAAGGGTAAGGTTGTTGGAAGTTACCAACACCTTGACCATATTGGAACTAGTTTGGGTTTTGAGGAGGGAATTGAGGGGGATGAGAGATGGGATTTCCATACCTTAGGCCTTGGTTATAGGAAGAAGATAAGGGCTCAGAGTGAGGTTGGTTGAAGTTTCTAACAAACTAAACTAATTGTTGAGGATTGTTGTTCCGCTAAGCCTATGCTGCATTGAGCTCCATTGGTCCAGATGAATCGGATTGATCCCCTTGAATTTGTTGACATGTGTCAGTTGTATGTGATGGAGAGTTAATGATTCCACATCTTTTGACAGGTCTAGGAAACATTGAATGTGGTGAAGATGAAGTTGGGGATTTGGTAGCCACAACTAGTTGTCGCACAAGACCTGTTTGGATATTGAATACCAAGAGGTTGTTAATTCATATTAGGGGCACCAAGTTCATTATGTGTTTGTTCCCTAGGATTAGAAATATCTAATTCAATTGGTTGGATGAGGCCTGGTTCTTAAATTATTTGATTATCTCTAACGTTCCTCCTAAGTTGGAAAAGTTTTCACACAATTTTAGGGTCAAAAAAATTTGAGGGATTGTTTGGGAGGCTACGAGGAATTCAAAGAGATTTTGGAAGAAAGAATAATATGGGTTTTTCTTTGTGTTTTTTCAGTTTATGGTTTTTATGAGAAGGTGGGTTTTTCTTTGTGTGTTTTTTTCAATTTTGTTTTAAAAATATGTTTTTTTTTGTTTTTTTTACAATAAACAGAAACTAAAGTCTATTAAATTAAACCATCCTCAGCAACGACTCCATTTAAAATCATGTCTGATTGTCACCTATTGACCGGTCAAGGTTCTGTTTCTCTAAAAATTTGTATAACAGTGCTCGGGTCTAATCCTTGACGATGATACTTTTTAATAGTGGATTGTTTTTAGTTGATTTTATTCTAATTGGGGGGGGGGGTTTGTTTTCAGAGATTATAAAAGGATTGATTAATTTATTTGACAAATTTATAAATATTAGGGTGAGTTCATCATTAGTTTGTTAATCTTGTGAAATCCTTGAGCCCTGCTTTGTATTTCATTAAATTGACACCCATGCCAGAAGTTGACGTTTATTGGAATTCCTAAGTGTTAAGGCTTTAATCCAAGCCTTAACTTAATTATGATTCTAATCACAATCAGTAGTTGATTGTGGTAGTGTATTTATGGTTCCAATAATCCATGGAATCCATACGTTAAACAAAACATGTCATTACTCCATGACATGTTAAGTCCAACATGCACAATGTTAATTAAAAGAATACTCATCGAGCAAAAGCTCTCAATCGCTTAACATACCTAAATTATAACTCACCCCAATGATAGATTTACTCAGCTATTGAAATGATTAATAATCTGGTTATAATTATTATGATGATAAATTGATAAGAGATGAAAAATAAATGGACAAGAAAAGAGTGGTGTGTCGAACACACATACAAACGGAGGGTGAGGAGAATTAAAAACAAACTATAGATTGAATGAGAAAGAGAAATAAGGGAAGTGGTTTTATCTTAATTTAAACTATTTTGAGAAAATTAATATTAAACTACAGAATGTGGATGAAAATAATATATATTTAAGAATAAAATATCATTTTAACAGAATTACAAAAAAAACACTTACATGATTACAAACGAAGAACATCACAAAAGTAAATAAAAAAGAGAGAGGAGGAAATGTCTCTAAAGTAAAAACATGAGTATGTAAGGTCCTCCCAAGCCTTTGTAAATTATTTTTTCGTGAAAATGTATACTCCTCTATTCTTAAATTCCAACCCCTTGCAAGGAGAGGAGGGGGATGTATTTATAGCCCAATGTTGTGGGCTGTTTGCATTCCAAAACTACCCATCCAATTTAATCTCCACATTGATATATTATAAATCTGAATATAGAGATATGTTATTCTTCCAAGATGTAGATAAATATCTCCTCTGTATACTATGAATATTTTGTGGCCATTGGACTTAAGGATCCAAAGTTATGGCCAATTGATTAAACAAAGTTAATCGGTCTAGTTCAATCCAATATTTTTTAAGTCCAAAATGTGAATGGGTTTTTGAATAGGAATATAATTTCCAATACGAATTATTTCTTCAAGAAAGTCATTCACATATATCTCCTCTTTCACAATAAAAAATATAATCCTGATTTTATGATTACATCATGAGATATGTCATGAATAGTGTTCAGATTTTAATTCCCAGACAGAACAGTGGGATGAGTTTAAATGAATCATTTTCACCACTTTTATTTGTATTTGGGCCTTGAAATTTTTATCCAAGACTCCTTGAATTGTACCCCAAACTTTTAAGGAGAATAAAGGAATTTGGAAATCCTTATTGATCAAAAAAATTAAATCTTCATGGATGGTCTAGTTTCTTCAAAGATTCTGTAGGCCTTCTTGTGTGGTTCATATGGGACTTCAAATGGAAATATTGGCCCATGATCCCTTCTAATGAAATGTTTTATATTGAATTAGGAAACCTAAAAAACAAGAACAAAACAATTTGGATCATTATGATGATAGTTATAAATAAAATAGTAAACCTATTCAATTGGACTACTTCTAAAAATGCTCTAAAATTATACATAGTATTAAAACATTAATATTTCAAAACAATTATGCACATTTCATATAAAATAAGTAAAGTGAGTATATAATAAGTCATGAAAATATTTATAACATCAATATCCCCCACCCCATGGACACCCCCACCCCCTAGACAACCCCTACCCCATCGAAAGCCCCCCTGGACAGCCCCCCCGGACAACCCAAAAGGAGAGCCCCCCAGATAATCCACACCCCTCCCTAACAGAATATTATTATAATCTAAACCAAATATTTCCCAGTTTTGTTTTTTTCTTTTATATCATGCATTATTTCTTTCATGTTCAGTTTCATCAAATAGAAGCGCTTTTCGAAGAAGAATGAGTTAACCAAACTAGAAGCAGGGGTGGATTAGAGTAATGGATGTAGTACCTCAACTACCTAGTCTCAAATGTTAAATCATGTTAGTCTTATCAATTTCAATACATAACTTCCATAAATTGATATTCTACACCTACACAAAAAAATCATATCAATTCTTGGTCATAGTTTATTGGCTGACCAAATTACCAAGACTCGGAAATTGAGATTGGTTGGAAGACAAATGAGAAAACATTCAGCTATTACCCAGTTTCGGTATTTAGTAATGTAGAAGGAAAGGATTTTGAAATTAACTAATAGGACAAAGAGGAATATTCTAAAAGGACTATCTTTGGGTGAATATGTATTGTCATTTTCAGAATGTATGCAACGTTGGATTCTGGTGTATGCAATATTGGATTCTGTGTCTAAGTATGTTGGATTTTGTATCTAGGTGTATTTGATTTGATACAGGTGTATTGGTGTCTGATATATGAAATATTAGAGGCTTCTACATATTTAATTCTATGTGCAGGTGATATTGGATTCTATGTGGTGTATTGGCCTAGGTGCATTGGATTCCCTGTAGGTGTATTGGGATCTTCATACTTTCTGGGTGTTGGGTTCGGCATGATGCTATGAAATGTGGGTGAAGGATATACCAATGGTTTATAACCGTTGGTATACTGCAGAAAGAAATTTTAATACTATACCAATGGTTATAAACTGTTGGTATGTGGGTGAAGGAAATGTGAAAGGTATACCAATGGTAACAAAACCGTTGGTATATTAAAGGACTTCTGAATTTTACCAACAGTTACTTGTAATCGTTGGGAAAAAAACTATGCCAATGGTTTTATAACCGTTGGTAAAACACTGAATGATTTTCAAACCAACGGTTTTAAACCATTGGTATAGATTTTTTCCAACAGTTCTAGGTAACTGTTGGGAAGCTATGATTTTTTGCAGCATATATCAACAGTTATTTAGAAACCGTTTGTATATATGTATCCCTAAGCCTGGCATACCAGCAGTTTGGAAAACCTTTATTATATTGTATACCAATAGTTTTCCCTTCAATACCAATAGTTCTTAACCATTGGTAAAGTTTATCTTTCCAATAGTGGATGGACCTGATTCAAATTCTATCAATCTAAACTATCCTGCATACACGATCGATCTGTGGGTCAATCTGTTCGTGGGTCGATCCACATTCTTCAATCAAATCAATGAATGGGGAATGGAATAAATAACATAGAATCAAACCCTGACCTGGGATTGGATCAATCATTTGTCAAGCACGGAGCCAAACCTCCATCGTTTGTCGATCCTCGATCCGAAAACTGTCATCGTTGATGAAATTATTTGAAGAGAAGGGAGCGTTATTTGCCATTTGTGATTTGTAGTTCATCCCCACTCATCGTTCGACAATGAATTTACTCCAAGGCTTCATAGAAAACACTAGGATCCTCTCCTGATCTTGTATCTCTGTCAATCAATTATATGGAGGAAACTCGTTTCAGTGTTTCTGTTAGGATGAGTCGCCATGCCGTTAGGCTGTTTCATTTATGAAATGAAACAGCTGGTTTGACGTTGTGTTGTAGTAAAACATTTTTTGATTAAAATAAAATTTCGTAAGTTTATTTTATATTTCTTTAAAACTCCAAAAAAAATTACATTTACACTCGACCTGTTCCGGTCGAGGTTAGGTCCTTCCTATGTAAAATTCACTGTTCCAAACACAATGGTTCCCTTGGAGTTTTAATCTGAGAACCCATTTTGAAGTTTCCAAAACCACACTTGTGTGACAATTTTAATAAAACAAAAAATCTTAAACATTAATCCCAAGCACCCTAGGACTCATAATTACATGTCATCTATCAACATGATTTTTAATTAATCCATATAATAAAAAAATACATGGAAAATCCAAGACATTACATTAAATTTCATACCTGAAAACAAAACATTGGTTACTAGAGACTTGGACAAAATTTGGATTCCTAGCTGAATCTTATACTTCCAATTGTGATAAATAAAAAAGATTTTTTCATGATAAGATAGTGGAATGATAATTAATATTGAAAAATAAAACAATAGGTCAGTATATCATTACCATCCATCAAGGGTATCCCCACCATTTTCTTTTTTGTATTGGTATGGAATTCAAGATCCAATATTTTAGTATGATTGACTTTATGAACCAAATTTTGAATAAGATTCAGTGAAAATAATATTTCAACTTCTTTATTCTCAGTGTAATCAAAATTCCTGACAGTAGTTATACTTATCAATTTCCACTGATCCTAAGCATCTATATCCATTTGATTATACGAACATTAACTTATGAATCTTCCATAGAATCTACATTCCTCAGCATATAAACCAAGTCAATGTCAAACATATAGATACATTCCTTCCATCAACTTTGTCTTATATTCAAAACCCCTTGTGAAAATATGTGTTTCAATCATTTGTGATCTATGAAGACAGTGAACTTATAAGTAAAATAATAATAATTCCTTGTTTTAAAACCCTAAACCACCATAACCATAACAAAATCATGGGTCAAATAATTATTTTTATGAATTTTTAACTATCATGATCAATAAGATATGAAATGATCTCATTTCTTGAGAGCATAGATGAGTCCAGATCCAGATGAATTATAATAAACGACATAACCATTCCCAGATTCTAGACATACAATAATGGGTAATGAAGTGATACTAGAATTAATCTACAAAATATATTACTACTAATCATCAATTTAGTGGGATATATTACCCTTTATCCTTATAGAAATCATAGTAGATGTTAAACATGATAAATATTTAATGAAAAAGAGATAGTAACCTAATAATAAAAAAGAGTTTTATCTCATAGATTTTATTTTGTGGTTTCCAGGAGATAATTTTTTTTATAATTTAAGGGTAAACAGGTACGAATTTTTATAAAATGATAGGGATAAGGAAGAGAACATATTTTATCAAGATAAAATATACCTATAATTTCATATATATAATCGGTTATCTCAAAAAAATGATTAACACAATATCTAAATTTTTTTCTGAGCCCTGCAATGTTTAAGAATACACAAAAATTTCATTTCAAAATACAACAATATATAAGTCTATGTACCTTTATAATACATAGTTAATCAATTCCATAAAAACTTTAGGTTCATTTTTAATATTAAAGGGAAATATGAGATATTCAAAATGAGTGTAGAGAATCCAGATCACTATTTTTGGAAAATCCTCTTTCCTAACCTAGAATTGTGTTGGAGTTGGTTACCTAAAACTAACATATCTATTACTTGATTATATGTTTTCATTGTTTATAATTTTACTTTTCACATCATGATTTTTCCATGAACTGAATTTTTATTTGTTAATTTCATAAGAGTATTTATCACACTGAAAAGTCAAGGAAGTTCTGCACAGTGATGAGAACCGAAAGGTTCCACAACATCATTTGTGAATATTGATCTATGATCAATTTATGTTGTTTGAAGGGACATAAATGATATAAGACATTAGGGGTAATATTATTATAAGATATTAATTAATATTCTCATGTTGTTCTCCCTTGTAAATCTCTAATATAGGAGGTCATGATAACAAACCCACAAAATGTAAATCCACATTTCCATGTGTAATTTTAGATTCATATTAACATATGTATGTATCAATCCTTAAAATTTAAGATTATAATTAATGGATATCATGAATCATGTAATTTTATTTATTAACGAAAGCTATAATGAAATATTATCATGGTGAGGTAGGATATGTAGGGAGAATCATGAGTGATATTTGATTAAGGGGTAACGAGAGAAAGGATTTATCTATTATGTACCTTATAGAAAGTGGATATCTCAAGAAATTTGATGGGAATGAAACTGATTTCATAAATACACTACTATGGTTTTCATTGGGTATGTTTATTTTTAGAATTTCAAAAAATTATAAATTAAGAATATAGGTTGATGGTACAGGAATGGTACCTTCTTGATTTGAGATATCATGAAAAAATGATTTCATTTCAAGGTAAGTGTTCATAGGAGGTTAAATGTTGTTACGACATTAACTTCTTTATCTATGGGTTCCTTGGAATATTTATAGATGATATCATTTTACATTAGGAGGTTATTCATGATTCCATTGAGAAATTGGAATAGAGGGTCACAAATAATGTGTATCCACAATCCCAGTTAAATTCAAGCATTACATTAAAAAATTAAAATAAATAATATTTTTTCATGGTTTTTTACCACCAAGATTTAATAAAACATTATTCAAAATAATAAGTGACTTAAATAATAATAATGAATATTTTTTATATGGTTTGGAAAATATAACATCCCTAATATTTATCAATGAATAATGTAGTGACATTTATTTATTACATAGTCATTCATTATTCAAGGATCGGTAAAGTTTCACGAGGGAAATCAGACCGAGCTTAATGGTCTAATTGAAAATGGTATAAATGATATTTATTTATTTATATTCATAAATTATTTCACATTTTAAGCAATTAAAAATAATAATAATATTTTTATTACACATGGTGTAACTAAGAATTATATTGTTGGGAATGTATATGTAAAACTTTCCAACCCTAAACCTTCCAAAATAAATATATAATTTTATCACATTCCATAATTACTATTTTTCTTGAAGGATAATTATAGAATCTCTCAAGACCAATAGAGATATATCTGGATATAAAACATTATATCACTTCTTCATCTCTAAATCCATCGAGATAACATAATGTGTTATTATTTCTTCAAGAATAATTTCTGTACGATCAACCACAAACAACACACGAGATCAAAATCAGCCAATATAGAATCCAATGATGATATTACGTTGTTCAAAAAATTTGGTGCATGTTTGGATCACCACTAGAAGAATTTTACACTTGGATCCTATATAATAATAATTTTATGATGAGATATAGTCTACCAACTCATCAAAAAATGCATAATTACAAGAGTAGATATTTCTATAACTATTCATAAATTAATTATAAATTTGATTTGAGGATCCGCCTCTTCTGGTTCCGGTGTATTTCTCTAGTAATGTAATATTTAGTTTTCATTGGACATGAAGATATTTTTAATGTATAAAAATGATTATTCACAAATTAAGACTAAAAGTCGAGTTGGACATGCCATTATGGGGATTCCTCTATGCCATAAACCTAGAAGTTGAATAAAAGTAGACACATGTTTAATTCAAAATTAATACTTTTTTTAGATTGTTGGAAAGATTTTATATTTATTTTACATAAGAAAAATTATTTTTAACATCCAAGATCATCATCTATCCCCTTATTTATACTCCATAACATATCAAGAAATTAGTTAAGATTTAAAAATGAAGAAACATTTGAAAAAAACATATAGAGGTGGAAAAGGGTTTTCACAAACAAAACCAGAGTACATAACAAGTACTATATAAGTATACATTATATATTGGTTTTTAATATATATATATATATATGTCGGATGAGATATGATCAAATTAGATCTAAGATATGATAAAATATATCCCGCATGTAGATCTGGAGAGACAGACTCATGGTTTAAAGTACTACACAGAGTGTGACCACTATACATATTGTGTCGTCCACATTTTCTCACATTAGAGAAAATGGGATGTCCCAGTATATCATGTATACGATATACGACAGAAGGCCTAATATTACTAGAAACTCCAAGGACACAATCCAAGTAATATTGACAACATTTCATGTACCTTGAATTCAATTGTGCTTTCCAACACACCCATTCCCATGACATGTGTTGTGGACATGGGTAAAAGATAGTACACATTGTATAATATCATACACACTGTGAAGTCTTCTACAAATTGTGTGACTAATTTTATGCTATGAGGATAATTAAACATATAATCCAACATAATCACATGTATTATTTGTGTCATTTAATTTATAGTACAATCCATGTTGGTGGATTGATAATTATATATTAAATCAATTTACCTATTTAAAATTTTATGTGAACACACATAGATTCTTCCAAGTATGCTAATGTACTATATTTATTATAAATGAAATTATTATTTTTAAAAAAAATTCAATGACGAAAGTTAAGTATTTTTTAATGGAATTATGATAAATTGAATTAAATTAATTCACTAATGATGCATTATCTTAATTAATGAATTAATTGAAGTTATTAATAATGATACTGTAAGTGTATGCTCATTTATTAACATGTAGATGACCATGATATTAGTGAAACCCTATGTATATAATTGAATTATTTTAATTTATTATCATTAAATTAAAATAGCTGGTCTGTGTGTCATACCCTCCTCCTTATTATGTACAGTCATGTGTGCCTATGATTTATTTTATGTAAACCTCTTTTATCCAATACATTAGATCCCATCCCATGTGAGTGAAAATGATTATGTAAGGATGGATATCCCATATGGTAGGAGGTGGTATTATTCTAGAAGTAGAGGTGAAACTAATCAAGGAGATACATATGAACCCTGGTATAGTACAAAAACATGAATCAAGCTACTGTTCAGGGTGTTTTCACCAAGGGTTGAGGGTCATTTTTTCATCTTCTTAAAAACTATCCATTAAAGAATCTCATTATCATGAAAATTATTTTTTATTTTTTTAGTATCATGATTAATTATTTATGTTTTTAGTTTATATGAGATCACCTATAAAATGAATTAACAGGTATGAAAGATCGATTAAAATAAAACCAGATTATGCGTGAAGGTTTTATCAGGCATGGTTAATCACTTATGTAAAATACAATTAATATCAATAGGGCATGTGATAAGATAAAATAGACTTAAACCATAAAGTTAAAATCCATAAAATAAAAATTTAATCCAGAATATCCTTCCACAACTTAAGTTATAATTCACCTGATAGTTCAATATTTTTGACTATCGCATGTTAGGTTGCTTTCAATTATAATGGAAATTTTTGCTTAATGTTTTGGGTTGAATTAAATTGGTTCACATCAAGGGTTGATTTCACAAGTAAGACAAGGTGTAACTAAGAGGAAAATGTTGTGGAAAACTTTATTTAGTATTCTATGATTGGGGGGTCTACTCATCTGATCAAGGAACAATAATTTTATGTAGTTGGAAAGTTATTCCTATCTAAAACCCTTAAAATAACTTGTTAGGACCAATCCTGGGTTATGATAATGGTAATATATATCCTTACCACTATAATATATAAGCAATAATATATAAGAAAAATAATGGTGAGACCTATTAGTTTTTTATAAAATAATGGGAGATTAATGTAATTTAATTTTATTTTAAATTTAGTAATCTTTTTTTATATTCAAATAAGTACTAATCATTTACTTTTATTTGTAGAAATGGAAAATCAAAAAAAATTAATATCATAGTGATAAATATTTGATATGGATAACCTTATCATCAACATGAATTTATAATATTGGTATATGTTTTTACATGTTATAAAATTCCATGATTATAAATTATATGTTCTGGAAACCCCACATCCCGAGTCTCTTGAAAAAGAAGCTTGTGAGGAAGAAGTATATCTCTATTTAAAACATGTGGATGATGTAATGGATGCACCCTGATTCATGTTAAACTACATGTATAATGAGGTTCTAAATAAATATTTGAACATGGATTCATATAACATAGTTTCTAACCTTTGGGATCTCCATCAAGAGAAGAAGAGATTAGACTGGTATGATATATTCAATGCACTATTCATGTGAAATCTTAGAGAGTCAGCAATAGCTGGTCCACATGTAGTTAAGATTATCAAATATACTATGGGTTTTTAAATATTTGGGTTTAAGATACTTGATGAGCTACACATAGATCTTATTATTTCCTCACTGCTGAAAAATTTATCCTTTCTTATTGTGAATTATAATATAATCAATAGCGAGAAGCTACTTTTGGAACATCTTAATCTTATTATCCATGTTGATAAAGACATGGGGAATGACAAAACCAATTTATTTATATAAAATAAAATAAGTAAGAGAAATTAAAAGGGTATTAAGACTCATTCCATGTATATGGATACAAATAACCATCCATCGATGAAGAATAAGATCCATCAGAAATGAAAGGAATATAATGTGGTGTGTTTTTTATGTAGCAAGCAGGTCCACTAAATGAGGAATTGGACCCATCCAAATAAGAATTGGTAATCTTCATGTGAATAATTTATTTTATATAATATTTAAAAATATATAATATGGTAATTGAATACTCATGTGGTTCTCACGTTATTATTCAAAATTAGAAACCAAGTTTATTTCAAAAGGTTTCTAGAGGCAAAGTGGATTTATGGTCTACCAATAATGTTAGTCTGGATACTCTTTCCATTAGTGAATACCATATGACATTTTAAAAAGGATTAATTTTTGTTTTAAATAATTTTAATAATGTTTCTATTGTCTCTAAAAACATATATATTTTATATTTATATCTGGATGGAGTTATTATCAGTTTCGGAAATAAGAGATACTATTTTTATAAACACAACATATGTTAAGGTATGAAATAGTTTAATAACAGAATTTATTTATTAAATTATGAAAACTTAATATTGGAAATTTATAATAATACAAAAAAACATAACTCATTTAACACCCAATTTCGGCATCTTCGTCTTGGGCACGTAACTGATATTCCTTTGAGAAAGCTCTATCAAGATGGTTACTTAGACTATTTTGAGATAAAACTACTTGAATGATGTAATCATTTTTTACAAGGAAATATGAAAAAACAACCATTTAGAGGTCAAGGTGAAAGGGACACATAAATCTAGAATTGGTAAAAATTGATGTGTGTAGAACTTATCATGTAGAAGCCTGAGGTTTATTATCATACTTTATTTCTTTTACAAAGGACTTGAGTAGGTATGTCTATATGTATATGATGAGGAATAAATCTAAACCCTTTGAAAAGTTCTAATAGTTTAAGAAAAAGTTTTATAATTATCTTGGTAAGAAGATAAAGAAACTTTAATTGGATCTTGGTGGTGAATATATTAACTAATACATTACTGTATTTCTATAGGAGTATATGATTTTATCTGAATTTACTAAAAATTATATACCACAATGAAAAATAGTCAGTGAAAGGAGGAACTAGAAACAACTGGACATGGTAATTTGGTAATGAGTCACACAAACCTTCCATTATACTTTTTGGGATATGCATTATATATAATATCTAACATACTAAAATGAGTATCAACTATAGAAGAAAATGAAATTTACTTTAAGTTATAGAGTGGAAAGAAACATTTTTGGTCACATATTTGTGCATGGGGTTTTGAGAAGTTTGTTAAGGATCGATTTGGAAACAAAAAAGAAAATCATGGAATGATGTGTCCCTTTATAGGTTCTCCCAAGGAAGTAAGGAAATTCTATATATACAAACCTTCATAGAAGAAAGTAACTATCATAAGAAAAGCCTTTTTTTTGAGAGGGACAACATCCTCAATGAATATAGTTAGAGAAATATGGGCTTTTATTATGTTGATTCTCAAGATACTTGAGTGATGGTATAGGAATAGAATCTATAGTTACTTGGGGAAGAAGTTATTCTTGAAATAAAAGTACCGCATAAGAGTAATAGAGAGTTAAGAGAACCAGGGAGATATGGTTCCCTAGTCACCAATTAAGGGGACTCATTATTGATTGATAATAATGATCATTTCTCTTAATAGGTGTTATTAGAGAGATCAAAAGTGGTAAGATGTAAATAATAAATTTATTTTAAGATATATTACATGTATAAGAACAAATTTTGGGTTTTGAATGACCCTCTAGTTGATGTAAATCCCATTATGTTTAAATGGGAAATCAAGAAAAAACTGGACATGGAAGGTAAAACTAAATACCTATAAAGCATGGAATGTGGATAATGGATTTAGAAAACATCAATACATTGAATATGAAGAAACATTTTCTCTATATTTAATTTTAAAATCCATCAGAATTTTGATATACATTATATATTTCGATGATTATGAGATTTGAAAGATAGATATGAAAATTTATTTCCTTAATGGAACATCATCAAGTGGGAATATATGTAACACAACCAATAGGGTTTATGACTCCAGGAAATTTTAAAAAGGTATAGAAGTTGCAGATATCCATTTATGGATTAAAGAAATCATCTAGGTCATGGATCATTTTGTTTTATAATTACATAAAATAATTTTTTTTTCTTTAAGAATGAATGCGAGACATGTGTTTACAAACAATTTAGTTTGAGTACCATTGTTTTCATTGTAGTATATGTTGATGACATAATAATAATTGTAAATGAGATGACTTCTTTTCAAGTTTTTAAGGAATGGTTGATTAAGTATTTCTCTATAAAGGACTTAGGTGAAGTGGATTACTTTTTTGGGATCTTGATCATGTGTGATATACCCAAGAGCCTTCTTGGACTATGTCAAGGTACATATATTGAAAAAAACTAAAGGGGTTTAGTATAGAAAAATCCAAGAGGGGATTTGTTCTAGAATCACATGGTATACATATTTATAAGAAAATTTGTCCTCATACACAAGAGGAAAGGAAGATAATGAGTAGTATCCTATACAGTTTTTTGATAGGATCTATCATGTTTACTATTTCATGTATGAGGATTGAAGTTTCCTATGATTTATCATGGTCATGAATTATCAATATTATCTAGGTGAACAACATTGGAGTACTGTTAAGGCTATCCTTAAGTATCTTTGTAAAACTAAGGATATGTTCCTGGTGTATGGAGGAGACATAGAGGTAGTCATCGTGGGTTATATAGAAGAAATATTTTAGATATATTAATACGATCTGAAGTCGTAGTCTAGATAGATTTTTTGTTAAAATAGAGGATCCATGTTCTGGAAGAGTTGAATGTACACATTTGTCACTAATTCTATAGCAGATTTCAAGAATATTCCAGCTTCTTATATATCCAAGGAAACATTTTGGATTCAATTATTTGTCCAAGAACATGATAAGGATCATATAGGTCAATACCCTATCATAGTTTACTGTGATAAGACTGAGGAGGTGTCCATTCCATAGATATGTGTTCACATAAAATAAAAAACATACATAATATGTTTCATCATTTGATGGATTTTTCTCAATGAGGAGGTGTTATAGTGAGTAGAGTTTCCATGGTGAGAATCATAGTGAATCCCCTAAAAAGGGATTTGTCTCAGAAGAGGAATGAGTATAATATGAGAGCCACTGGACTGAGAGTTGTTATCATTTGGCTCTAGTTCCAGTGGGGGTATATTAGAGTTAGTTTCCTAAAAACATCTTATTTAGTACATGATTATATGATGTCATTATTAATGAAGTTACTTATCACATAATGACTATTCTTATACATGATTTTTTTAATGTGATAATGTTCTAAGAATACATGCCACACTAAAATATCATGGATGTTACCCACTATGATGAGAACTAGGAGGTTCAATAATAACATTATTGAATATTGTTTTATATTTGGATGATATATTATGATAAGACATGGATGATATATGCTACATAGGGAAGTTCCACACCCACAACTATCACAACGCATTTATTTTTTCTATTTTTGGTCTATTTTGGTTTCTCTATGTTTTCTCATGTGTTTTTGGAGAAATGGTTGTTTTCAAGATGGTAAGATAAAGGCACAAGATTAATAAAAACCATGAACTGTCCCTTTTAAAAGCATGTAGCCCAGATTGTGGGTCTATCATGTCCAAAAAAATAGTTTACGACCATGTAGATTTCCCCAAAAAACTGAGCAGTTTCCCCATTATATTAGATAGAGGTTGGTGCATGGTTTGGAAGCTCGGTCTGGAAGACTGTGGGGAGAAACTATCTGGTCTGGAAGGTCACAAAAAGTTGTATTTTACAACTTTTCCCCACTATATTTTAACCCCAAATTTACCCTTTCTTCCCCCATTCAACCCATCACCACCCATGGGGATTCTCCCAAACCTCACCCCTTGGGTCCTCTCCTATTTCATGGTGGAATCTTGAGTTTTATTAATGGTTTGATATCAATCATCAAAATTAATATCTTTTTGATCCTCCTTCATCATTCTTATTCCAATTTTTTCTTATTCATATTCTTACATTGGTTAATATTACCTAGGGTTTGTGGTTCATTGTTTTTAAATTGGGGGTTTTGATCTTTTAGGGAGCTCCTTTGTTCTTTTTTCTTCCTTGAGATTCTTAAAAGAGGATGTCAGCTTCTAGTTTTCTTAGAAATCCTCTTGGAATCTTCAGACATGGGATTCGAGGGAGATGTGTGTATCCAAAGAGTTATATATTCCTCTCTTATGGAGGTGTATAAGCTTCTTTCCTGGACCCTAGTGGCATGTTTTGGTATTGACAAACCCATGCTGGCACTTTTCCAAGGCTTTGGTAAATCTTGGGGGTTTTTCACATGAAAAGGGTTTTAGTTATTAATCATAAGGATTTTTATGTGGTTCTTCTCTCCCGTGAAGTCCTTTTCATGGATTGGTGTTTTATCTCTAGATCCGTCAGTCATTGGCAATTTATCATTTTAATATGGTCCATGGATGTTCACCATAGTAGAGATCTATCGTGGGTGGTAGTTTGTGTCACTCTTCTAGGTCTCCCCCTCCCATTCCACAATTTATTCTTCTTGGGGGGTATTAGGAACTGGATGGGGGAGTTCTTTTTCATGTATTGGTATACCTATCGTATGGAGGTTACATTGTTGGCTCAGATTTGTGTGGACTTAGATCTTTCGTAACCTCTCCTGACGGGCAATATCCTAAGGGTGGATGGAATGGAAGATTGGAATTAGGATATGATTTTTTCCAACGCCCCCCGCTTCTGTACTCATTATCATATACAGGGTCATGCTCTTTCAGTATTTTTTCGATGTAGTCAATAGGGTACCGCCTTTCATCGGTTAAAATCTTATAATGGTAGTCAGGATCATTGGTCGGTGAGAAAGGACCCATTCCCTCTTCCTAGATCCAAACTACAGAATTCTCAACTCTTCATCCAAACTCTTCAGTAGAGTGGTACGTTGGCAATTTCCAAACACGAAGTTCATATGTCTATGCCTTTCTTGGCTTGGGATCCATTTAGTCTGCCGGTCCATTTTGCTTCTTCGGATCATCCTCTACTAGCATCTGATCATATCTACGACAACTAATTTAATAAAGGAAAATTTTTCATCAAAACATAATCACCACCTAGAGGTCTATGAAAAGATCATGGCTCGTCCGTCTATGGGGTTTTTAATTGGGTATTTAATTTTTTTTACAATTAAGATAGGGTTTCAGGTATTCTTAAAAAAGGGTCATGAGATGTGGGAAAGTAGTTCATGAATCTCTCCTTTTCAGGATGTGTGAACGGGGTTCATAAATTGTGTGTGAACTTTATGAAGGACACTTGAACCCTATTTATGATTCCTTCTGAATTTTAAATTAAAAAAATCATCAATAATTATAAGTAATAAATAAATATAAATATATATTAATTAAAAATATCATCAATATGTATATAATATCAATTAATATACATACATAATAATTAAAAAAATCATCAATATATATAATATATCAATAAATATAAATTCATAATAATATATATTAATTAAATAATCCAAAAAAATTAATAATAGTGATCATGATAGAAGGGATTTATTTACATTACATTCTGATTTTTTAGAGATTTTATTTCTTATTAGACTTCATGGGTGATATGGTAAATAGAATGCCAAAAGGTTAAGGGAACCATAGAGGGGGGGGGGGATGGAATGAAATAATTATGGAACCCCATGATTTAGATCATTTGGGGGAGAGGAAGATGTGGTAATCCTCTAAGAGTGATGTAATGGGTAGCACAATAACACCATTACGTATTTTTTCTTCGTTTTTTTATTCAATATCGTTTAACCGATAAATATATAGATAAAATATTGTTCTTGATAGGAATTATAATCATGAACATAGATTTTTTATGTGATTGAAATTTTTTATCTACTTGAAATTATATCATGATAAAACATGTTTCATTTTAGTTATATGATAGTATCTATTATTTAATGAATTATATATTTTTTATACCTTATTCTTTGAGTTTTTTTAGTGAATCATAACATATAATACAATATTTGTTTATTACGAACGGTCGGGAGAGGGGATATAAAGAGCTACAAATAAAAATTAACACACATAAATATGTTTATTGAATATATAAAACTTGAATATATGTGCAATTTTTACTTTATTAGACATATATTTATATATGTATTTATGTAGAAAAAAACATTAATGTTTACTAAACATGAATTATAGATATTAATAGAATATATATAACTAATTTAATTATTATATATATATATGTGTGATATTTGTTAACATAATATATTTAACAACTCCACTGTTTTCCAAGGGCGGTGACATAATACTAGGCCTTCAATAATTTTTTCACCTATTGGAGGTATTTGAACCTTAAAAATCCTGCAGTGCAGATTGTGAACTGGTAGAAACTGTTTCCTTTTATAAGGTTTGAAGATGTATCTTCTCAAAATTGTCCAAATGAACTAATTTCATACATCTCAAATTGTGGTTCTTCTCATCTTCAATCATAATCACATAATCTTCACCTAAATTTATTATTCATTCATGTTCTTCTACATGCAATATTTTTCATTAACAAATATTCATGTTCTGTGATTTTTTATGATTTTGAATCCAATTTCAATTAATTGAGATCAATAATATTTTTCAAGATTTCTTAATGTTCACATATCTTTTCATTCAATGTTTTTTTGAATTCAAATTATGTAATATTATTAATATTTATGAATGAAATTAAGAATATTATTTATTATACATATATAGATAATAATACTATGTATTATTATGAATATGCGAAGTGAAATTATTGATTTTTTTAGATAATATGATAATAGTAAGGCACTTACTAGAAAAATGAACAGAACACTATAAATCATAACAGTAAGGCATATACAACATGTATTATAAATGTAATATCAACCTAATCTATGCCTATGTTTTGGATGATCCTCCATCCCACAGGCAGGCATATAATGGATGCATCCACGACATGCACATCTATGTCTCCAATATGGCGTACACTGCTCCTATATATCATCATTGGCCGCCACCTCCACATCCTTCTGTGCGATAGGCGGTGGATGTACAGTCTCAATAGTTGTACCCTGTCACGCCTCTAAGGATAGTGGACGCTAGATGGACTCTCTCCAATATGTGAAGAAGATGGTTTATGTGATGTGGATTTGTTCATAATAGAGAGTAATAAGGCATCCAACTGAGCCCAATCAGTATATATATCTTCCTCTGGCTATGAATAAGAAATTGGAGGAGCATCTGACTAATTATGCTGAACAACCTCCTCTGGTGGAAGAACAAATTTTGGATGATCATGATGAATTCCCTCCTCCAGTGGAATATCATCATCCATAATAGGGTCTCAACCCCCAGGTACATCTAGATTAGGAACAACTGGTTTCGCATCCTCACCACCATGTGGTGGATCAAATAAAATTCAATAATAAATCTCGTAAATAAAAGTAAGCAACTCTACCAAAGCATTTTGAAAATATTTCTGATCAAATGAACCTACCTCTACTGGATTAGACATGTGATGTAGATGAATGATACACGTATCCTGTGAAAACAAATTATACTATTAATTAAAGCTAATAATTTTTGTTGAATAGTGGAAGGAATAATGTATACCAAATCATGAATGCTCGATCTGTGTCTTATGAGAAATATGACTGGGGACCTGAAGTACCAGGACTCATAATCTGGCTGATTGAAAAAAATGAAAACATACTCCCCCCTGCCCCTAATAACCAGAACTCCTATTTTCCATCCCATAGATAAATATATGTGGCATGGTCTCTCCTCCAATCAATGTTCCTCTTCCCCAACATCTTCAGAGAATGTAGTGAAGCTAATAGACTGGGTGGGTTGAGAATAGGACGAAATAATATGAACATCCTCTTAAATATGTTCATCTAATGACACTCAAATATATGAAAATGAATCAATGGAATAATGCAAGAGCCGGTAAAAATCATCCCTGTATAATTTGGAGGAAGAGTCTGGATGATATCATTTGTATACGGAATCCATGTAATCTGAAAGGAAAAATGAATAATCACTTAATAAATGAAGAGATTTACATTAAAGAATAAATATTTAACAATATAAATAACAATCACTTATATCCTCTCATCGAAGGCTATCCAGCATAAGTATATAGGAATAGATGTCGGGTTTGGTGGAATCTGAATGTCGATGTGCCTGACTCCACCTATAGATAACATTGTTATAGTTACATATCATAATAGACAGATATAAAATTATGTTAGAAATTATAAGGAATGAATAAGACACTATCATACACATGGAGCCTCTACTACAATATTGGGAGGTAATGACACACTGGCATGTGGAGCTAAATGAGGGATGTTCTCCCATACCCACATCTGTAGAAGAAGAAAACATCCTGTGATCTGCATCATATCGATGAGACATGCCCTATATGGTGCCATATATGTATATTGAACACAACAAGACCTACAAATATACTAGCCTTCCTGGTTCAAATCCTCCAAAAGAGGTAAATATTTCTGATGTAAAAAAGTAGTGGAGTGATAAAAAAAAGCATGCCACTGATCAACCTGAAAATATATGCATGTGAAAATTAAAGCACAGTGATATCGTCAACATCCTCTGTTAGATGTGAAAAGTGATGGTCTAACCCAGACATGTGTAATCTAACACCAATGACAGAACATGCATCATCGTGAACCTCTATACCTAGTAATCTATGAGAAACCTCGAAACAATCTCCTTGAACTCGGCTAGTCAGATTCGCACCGTCAATGGGGATGCCCAACATATTTAACACATCCAGTAGGGTAATAGTCATGTCCCCTCTCAAAAAAATAGCACATGTGACTATAGGCTTCATATATCTAGAAACACAACAATGATATGATGATTGAAAAAAATGAAGTTTCACATCCCGTCGTTGTATGTTTATTTTTTAATATATATAGTATCAAAAACTCTTTATGATAGAATCTTGAAATGAGACAAACCAAAATTGAAACATGTCCGAAATGGGGGAATCTAGAAATAAAAGGATTCATTACTAAAATTTACACATACAAAAAAAATTATACACATTAATGATAAAATACACAGACTCTCTCATGGATGTTAGGATGTGGAGCTCTATCCCGCCACTTAGGGACATCTCTTAGGAGTATTTCCTACTGCGTGGGAAATACTGCATCATGGTCCCCCTCCTCATTGTTGAGGCCAATCCATCTCATTTTTTATTTGAGTTGGCTTTGGTATTTCTCAGGGTCGTAACCTATTAGTATGAATCCAATAATTTAAAAAACGATAGAAAATGAAAAAAAACAAAACCAACATACGAAACCTAGAAATATCAGGGATGGTGTTCAGATGATCGGCAGACAATGGGATAGAATGAAAGTCCCAAACAGGCATCCAAGCTGCACTATAATAGTTAACCAAAGTGCTCATCTGATACACCGGGTCAACATAGGTCTCCCGTGATATATTTACCGAAGTACAAGATGCAATAACATGTGCACATAGATATCTCAATGCCTGGAAGTTACCGAAACCACAGTACCTGTTATCCAACATCACCAAAAGCACTCGACCACAGGTGCTTGTATCCTGATCATGGAACTCTCTTACATAAAAGATCCTATTTTCCTTATCAAAGGCTATAACACTCCATCTTCAAGCCTCATTCACTATCTTATCAATATCAATTTGGAAATGCTGAGTAAAATGTATATCACTTTCCATCCCCGAATAGGCCTTTTGGGACCGGTCAACAAAGTAGTGCACACATCTATAAAAATTATCTTGCACTAACTCTATGATCAGGAGTTTTCATACACCCTTGAGGACCCCATTTACGCACTCCACTATATTATTGGTCATATGACCATATCTTATTCCACCATCATATGCCAATGGCCAATTTTCCTTAAAAATCATCACCATATATTCATACACATCTTCATTGGAACATTGAATCTCTTCAAGATGTTGATTAAACTTTTTCTATTAGGGATCATATGATGAAACCATAAGATAATAATGTATTACAAAGGAAATTAAATTTTATGTAAAAAATTAAGTTTAGAAAGACATACCCAACTTGATGATCACATTCTTTATTGCCTCATATCTGAAATTCTTATGCACATTTCTTAAAATATGTCTAATGAAGTATTGATGATAATCATTCAGATCAGTCCATGAAACCCCATCACTATTTACTGCCTCTATAATTTCTCGATGGTGATTAGATATCAGACACAAACACTGGTTTTGTGTGACATGAATGCGTACACATGCCAAAAACTATCTCCGACATTAAAAATACTCCTTTTCAAAAATATATAATTAAAGTGGTTGAGAAGCACGATTACCATCTTGAGTAGAAGAAATGAGTAAAACACTATTATAATTACCAAAAAGAAAACTGCCATCGATCTGAATTTACAATAGGAAAAATCAGCGATGTAGGGACTGAATGCCCAAAAAATCCTATTCAACCTCACATTTGATCGATTAACTCCGGGATTGGGGTACACATACTCAACAGTTTCTAAATGATAATTTTTTTTATTATTGATAGAGAATAATTCCATAAGATGTGGTAACATTTCATAAGATTCATCCCGATCACCATACAATTTTACAATTGCATTTTATTTTTCATTCCATGTTTTTTTAAAGGATATATTATAGTTATAAAACTGTTGAATTCATTCTTGAATAGGGGAAATAGGAACATACTGACTTGTTCGTATCATCTCAATAATGACAATTGATATAAACTCTGCATCATGTGAAGAGTGATCCTGTGATAAGCTTGGATTCACACAAGTGTGTGGGCCATCTACTTTAATAATCCTCCAAAATGAAAAAAATTTATCATATATTTCCCTAAATTAAAATTTACATTTTCCCCATACTTTTCAAAATGAATGATACTTTTTTTCTTCTTTCACTCATCAAAAACAAATGTGAAATCCCATTCTATGTGGTATTTATTTATCACACTTTCAGGGAAAATTTACATTCAAACTCCTGCCTGAGATAGGAGTAATTATCATTTGATGTAGATCTATTAAAAATAATTCTAGGGAATTTAGAAGCCGATTTAATGAAATCTCAATCAAACTATTTTTCCATGTGAAATTCATTCATCCAAGGAACTCAATACCAAAGGATGAGTACCACTAATTTCTGAATGTTGTGGATTCATGGCTCTCATAGAAACCATAGAAGGATCATTCCTCACACCCCCTTCCATGATTTACTATCTCTCATATGAACCTTAGAAGGTTCATTCCCTACATCACCCTATCGTGGAAACCTGTATCTCATAGCAAACTAAGAAGGTTCATTCTCCACACCACCCTCCCCCACATCGTATCTTGATGACTTAAAAAATTATTCTTCCCTAGATAAACATTCATTCACTCTATCAGAAGTACAAAAAGGGATTTCATCTAAATTTATTTCCATATTTTGACCATCTCATTCGTAATTTGGTTCTATCCCATGATTCATATGAGAATGAGGAAATGAATATGATTTTTGTGAAGGATTGAGTTCTACAGAGCTCACAGAATCTTGTTTTGTAGTAATCAGTTCCACCACATCAATATCAAAAATAAACACATATAATTTCATCAAACCATTAGAACAATAATATCTAAATAATAAATTCACCGCCATCCAATCCTCATCATCGAACATAGGGTACTCGGTGTGCTAGAAATTTTTAGGATGTTACAGATGTTGATATGTTATTGAAGAAAGGGATTGATCAACACTCAGTTTTAGCCGACAATGAATCTTATTTCAAACTTCATCCAATTTTATAAAACCATGAATATTTTCTACTCTTGAAGGTGGAAAACTAAAGATAAAACCCTACTTCGTATAAATTGACTCATTGTTTCAATAAATTTGTGCAAACATGATTATATAGAAAAAAATAATTAATAAAATATTATATACTACATCAATATTTTAAATTTGTTATAATCTAATAATTGACTTCATATTGAGAATTTTTATTTTTATTGGTGTATCATTATCTTGAGACTTACTATGAATTAGTTTATCAATACCTGATAAACTAACCAAAACTGATTAGTGGACTCTTAGTGTCTGTATTATCAAATATTTCAATCTCCTTTAAAATAACAACTCCTCTAGTAGAACATATGTTCTTGAACACCACTTTGGGGATGCCTCTTTGGGGAAACCTTTTTGGGGATGCCACTTTGGGGATGCCTCTTCAGGGATTCCTCTTCGGGGATGCCTCTTCGGGGACACATCTTTGAGGACACCTCTTATCAATCACATTTTAATTAAAAATTTACTCACATGCATGTGAGGGGTATAGGGGTATAAAATACATAACTTTTTTAATAGGACACGCATGTCCTTATAAACATAGTGAAAGATGATTCTCAGGTCATCAATGCAGAAAAAAATGAATTTATTACAAATTACATAACCACATACACAAAAATACATGAAATTTAATTTATGCATTGGTTGGTCATCTCAAGATCTGTCATCAAAAAATACTCTTAACTTGTTTTTTATATACTTATTATATTCTACATATTATATAAACCTATTACTAGATGAGATTTATATTAAATATCTACACCTATTTTCCAAAAAATTAACTTCTAAATTTGTATGTATATATATATGTAATAATAACATTAAATAAATTTTATTAAAAATAATATAATTTACACTTACATAACAAGAATTAAAATATTGAAAACTAATATTATTTTAAATTTTATAAAATTACACACACACACACACATATTGTTTTTTTATTCTACTACTTTCCAAAATATAAGTAAATATATTTTATACTTTTTTACTTGAAAAAATAATTATTCATAATAAATATAATTTCAATTTATTGATTAAAATTATTTTGAGTAGTAAATAAAATTAATATAATTTAAACATACATAAAAACCATTATAATAATTTAAACTTCTGTTATTTTTAAATTAATAAAATTACATATATAAAATTGTTTTAGCATTTTTCAATTTTAAAATATTTAATTCATTATATTTCATACTTTAGTACATAAAATAATAATTATTTGCACTTAATATAATTAAAATTTATTATTTATAGAAAACTGTTTTTATACCATTGGAAAAAATAATTTTTTTATATATTTTTAAAAACTTTAAATATGATACTTCATATAACTACTATATTTTTAATAAATTATATAAATAGTGTATCTAATATTATAATTTAAATTAATATTACTTTAAAAATAACATATTATATATATATATATATGTTAAACATTCCATTTAAATTAAAAATATATATATTTAAAAAAAATTATTTCCCTAAATATAAATTATATTTTAGACATACCATATTTAAATTTCCTAAACATTCAATATGAATTTGTACAACAAACAATAACTCATTAAAAAATTAAATCATACAAAAGAATGTAATTTATTAATTCATGCATGCATCAAGACATATTAAATAAATAAATCATACACACACCACTAATTTCTACACATCAAAAATTAAATAAATAAACCAGAAAAAGTAAATTAATAAACACAATAAAACAATTTAAATTTAAAATAGAAATTTTACCTTCTTAAAAGTATTAGATATTTTCTGAGAAAGAAATTATACAGGGCTTCGTAACAAATTCTAGAATAGAAGAAGAATATTTGAAGGGGGGCTCTTTTATAAAACTCGGTGGGGAGATGTGTAAACCCCATTCATGCATCTTTCATCCACTTCACAAAAGATGTGTTAACTGGGTAGACACATCTTTCACCACTCCTAAGATGCGTGAAAGTGGTTTAGACATATCTGGAAGATGATGGAGATGTGTTATCTCTTTTCAGACATATTCTTCAGATCGAAGATGTGTGAATGGGGTTCATGCATCTCAAGTATCCTTTTTAAAAATATTAGGGACCCTATCATATTTAAACTAAAAAATTCGAAAACCCATTTAAAAAATTCTTCGTCTGTCCATCCCCTCCCTTCAAAAAAAGTTTATTATTGTATGATCAGCAAAAAGAGGTGCCTCCAATATTAGGAAAATATGACAAGATGCTTTTTATAAGTCCCTCTCCAATCATATTCTCCTCCACATAATGATTTTGGTTCAGTTCCCTTGGGTCCTAGGGAGCGTCCTCAAGAACCCCAATTTCCATGTTAACTCTCTCATTGAGTTACCTCGAATACGGTCCACAGTATCCCCCCTCTCTGTCATTCCTAGGATAAGCATCGATCATAAAAAAACCTATTTATTTTTGGAATGAAGATTAATCTCACACATTCATAAGAAATTTTGAATCTCATTCGAGTATGTGAATTAGGTCACAATTTTCAGCTCTTTGGATAATGTTTTTTGTATTTTTCTGGAGGCCTCTTCACATGGGGATAATACCGGGTGCTCCCATTATCAATGATACTATTCCTCCCAGAGAATTCTCACATCCTAGGTGCCCGGTCTAAATCTATTTTCCATGTGACTGAAATACAATATGGTAAAGTCTTTTTATTGGTAGTTTTTGATCCAAAACAATATTTCATAATGATGGCATATTTTTTTGTAGGATTAACGTTAATGATTTCCTATATTCTCATCCTTATAATAATCACATTTTTATTTCATGGATGCATTTTATTAAGGTGGATCTTGTGGCTATAAACACCCAATTTGTGAATGTTAAGATCATTTAAGGTAGTTCTTACCTATTTATTTTAGGGGTTTAAGGTGTCTATGCTTTACAAGATAGATGTTCCATATGGAAGGCTATGGGATCTTTCAACCCAAGTGTAGAGCCTTGGAATATGAGGGGTGATTTTAATGGTGATCTCAATCTAAAGGAGAAAAAAGGGGGAGGTGTTCTCCATCATCATGCCAGTAGGGACTTCATCTCCTTCCTAGCTCAGTTTTTCTTCTCTGATCTGGGTTACTCTGAGGATCAGTTCACCTATTGAAACAACCAAAGAGGGGGACAACACCCATGGTGCAAACTTGATTGGTGCCTTTCCAACCTTCAGGTAATTTCATCCTACCCTAATGAGAGGGTCGTCCACTTTCCCGGTAACCTATCCATCCACTCCCCTATTCATGTTTCTATGTCCTCCTGCAATTCATATGTGGATTGTTTTCACTTTTCTCACCCGTAGGTGTCTAACCGAGACTATCAGTTGGATTTTCATGAGTCATGGATCAGGCCTTCCCATGGGAGTCCTTGGGTGAATTTTTAAAACATGCTGAGGAACCTCAGGTATGACCTCAAATATCTACATCTCAATTTTCCTTTCTTTTTCCTGGACCTAGAGTCTCATATTCTAGAGATTGACCATCTGGAATTAATCTTTGAATCTCAGTTGAATGATCATATCTTTTATGAACTGGTTAATCTTATAATCACTTATATGGACTCTCTTTCGAGGAGCGAACATTTGGCATGTGAATATTCCAAGGTTTGCTGATTGAGGGAGGGTGATCATAATTAAAAATTTTACCACACATCTATCAAATAGAATAGACAGCACTAATGGCTTAGAAACCTTCTCGATAACGAATCCTACACTGATTACCAAGAGGTGGTTGGAGGTATGGCTAAGTCATGTTTTAAAACCCTCCTTCTAGATCCCAATCCTATTTGGTGTGGTGGATATATGAGTGGTTAGGTGGAGATATTTGATGTCATACAATCTTGTCTATTAGAGTATGATAATGAGGACTTTTAAGCCTTTCCATATGAAAAAAAATTCATGAGTTTGTATGGAACCTCCAACCATATAGTTCTCCAGGTCCCAATGGGTTTCCTAGTACCTTATATTGTGGGTCGTGAGTTCTTTTCTAATATGATTTTTGGGCTGAAATCCATGGATTCTTCCACGGAGGCACCATACCTCATGTCACCTATACCAAAAAATTGGTTCTCATCCCTAAAATCATGGAACCCTGTATGCCTCAACATAAAATCTTGATCAATATGTGTAATTTTCCATACAATTTTCTAGAATTTATGATCAATAAACATATTTCATATCATCTCTTCTATTGGATCTCAGTGAAAAAACATGGGTTTTTTTTATGGGGAGATCTATTCAAGGGGAAATTGGTATTTATCATGAAATGTTTTTTGATATTTACTTAAGACTATGAGTTTTAATATGGAAATCAAACTCAACATAGATAAAGACTATGTTTGAGTGGAATGAATATTTATCTTCAAAGTTATCTCTTTCATGGGGTTTTCAATATGGGCTAGAGATTATATTTTTAGATGCTTCAGTTTCTCATGGTAATCCATCTGCTTCATGGGCTGAAGATACAGTTTCTTTAATACTATTTGGGGTCTTAGATAGGGTGAACCATTGCCCCCAAGATGTTTTATTCTCTCTCATGACTCTCTTCACTTCCTTATCCAGAATATTCTCTCTGTGGGTAGCATTGTCACTTACTAGTGAAAATATAGTACTTTGGGGATGTCTCACCTTATGTTCATATATGGTACCCTTATCTTTTTGAATTTCAATAGGAAATATATATGAAATCTCAAAAATATTATTGGGACATACTAAAAGTATATTGTTCAAGTGTTTAATTAATCTAAGTGATTTTTTTATATTTCCTATTATTTCACAGAAATGCATGTTATTTTTCTTCAGGATAATTTGGGGATCCAAAAAAACAACTTCCTGATGAAATATCTTGGATCCCTAGTCCACACAGGGTTCCCCTGCATCGATCACTTTGATAATTTGGTTGCTTAGATCAAAGGTCAGATCCTAGACTGGAAGAATTGATTTAATTATTTTAGATACATAGTCATGCTTGTTAATAATGTCTTGACATATATTACTATGCATGTTTTTTCAGCTCTCAAGGTACTAAAAGATATCATCTGGACCATTGAAAAGATTCTAGACACTTTTATTTCAGATGCTCTGTTATAGGGGAGTCATCATTAGATTTCTTGGAATAGTTTGGAAAGAATTTTGGGGGAATTTGGATTTAATGTCACAAATTTCTGAGCCTCAATTCAAGGAAGCTAGGTTGTAACCAAGTTTTCTTCAAGAAGTGTTGGATATCAAACAGTGAAAAAACTTTGATGATATTGAGATTAACTATATGTCGGACTGTTGTGTGTGAAGAGGTTCTTCATTTAGAGATTTCTGAGAAAAGGATTATAGGAGACTGAGTCTAGATCATAGGGAAACACATGCATGGGGGGATATTCCATGGCATTCAGAGATTACTATAAGACATAACATTCATACCTATAATGTTCAAAACCAAGAACATCATATGGATGAAAATATAACATGCATGGGAATTAACTTAGTGTCTCTTTATTTTTATAATAGCTTTCTTCAAGAAGACTACATGTCTCATTTATATTTTGGTATTGACTTGGCTGTTATGGTTTTGAGATCTTTGTGGTCTTTTTATGACCTTACTTCCCAGTCCTCATCAGGGTGTTCTTTCCCCTTTGATTGTTTCTATTGATCAGGTTTCAATGGAAATGAACTCAAGGATCAGGTGATGATTTCCATCATTAGTTTCTAGGTAATATGGAAGGGTATGAACTTCATTGGACATGGTGTTATTGATTTCCCAGAGATCACCCTTGCTTTCAGGTATAAAATCCGTTGGTTAATCTCACTCAGATTCTGTCTAACGGGTGGAATGATATATACTTTGGTTAGGCATTGGTAGGTAAATTTTCTCATTATTCATATTGTAGTAGTACTCCAAGGCATTGGGTCTACTGGTGACCAAATGTAACAGGTCGTGAGCTTAATACTAATGGATCTTGCTTTTCCGAAAAAATACTGGGAGGAGGGTTGGTTTGGGACTCTCATGAATCTATCCTCTTGTCATTCACAACTCACCTTGGATGTGGGGATTCTATCCAAGATGAGGCTCATTCTCTGCTCTCTGGTTTTCACATGTGTTATAAGGGTAATTTTGTTCTTACTGTGGTGGAAATCGAGTCCTCCATCATCTATAGTTCCTTGCTTCAGATGAAGACCACTCCATGGTCAATCACATATGTCATTCATAGATGTAAAGGTTTAATTTCTTCACATAATAAGGTTCTTCATTTCTGGAATGAGGGTAATAAATTTTCTAACTTTCATGCCTATTTTTCAACACATGATATGAATTTTACTCACTTTTATAGAATTAGGTCACTTCCTTTTGAGGGGGTGAACATTGTTAGAGGGGATTCCATTGGCCTCCATTATTTTCGTCCCCCCATAATACCCTGTTCATTTTTCCTCCTTCCTTCTTTATGTCCTTATACTTTTCCCCTCCCCATTACATTAATAAAAAATTCTAATTGTTAGTAAAATTAAATGTGTTACCTTTAAAATGGAGAGGCTCGATTGGAACAATGAATCATTTAAAAAAAATAGAAAACCCCTATTATGGAATTACCATATCTATGTGTTATTCATGTTATATTCTTTTTATAAATTATTATTTCATGTTTAAGTGACTTAAAATGGGGAATCTGTAGAGACCCGAAGCTTGACGTACATGGACATTACATTACTTTTGCGGAATAGTTAGTACATAACAAAAACAGACACACAAGGACCGTAATAGTTTAGTGTCTTTGGAAACTTGGAACGTAATCTTCTAATCGTGGTGAAATATCTTCAACATCTCCCATAAAGATCGTCCCATTTTTGTTTCCTTACCTAAAATCTTTTTTTTAATCTTGGGGGAAAAGAAAACATAAAAAAGGTTATCTCAAATTCTTAGTAAGGGTAAGCATGGATAAAATAAAACATACCATATACATTTGAACTTAAAAAAACATGAACATTAAAAATATTGAGCAACGACAAAAAACATGGAAGTACATAAGGCATAGATAATAATGGAACATAAATCATGATAACATAGAATGGGAATAAAACATGTCATTGTGGAATCCATTAAACACATGATATGATTTCCATAGTATCCATGGCATTGCTTCCAAGACCATCTTAGTGGACAAAGTCCCTTTCTGAATCGAGTTCACTCCTCGTTTCAGTCCTGTAACACTGAACCGGATTAACTTACCGTTCCAACCATGTCTATCTCATGAGATATAAATTTTTACCCAATACATTGGAGGGAGATATAGGTCCCACCCATCTCATAATGAAATCATTTGTACTTGTGCAACAACATAAACATAAATAATTCATCATAACCCAAAGAATAAAATGGGTATCATAAACATCATCCCATCATAACATAATCCATATAAAAAAATTGATATCATTTCATCATAAGAACAGTGAAACCATGTAAATCATAGAGACATTATACATGAAACATACACATATGAAATAATGTCATCTTAGATGGAAAATGATTTTGATAAAACACTTGAAATGAATTCTTGAGGAAAATATCCTTTCTTCTTCAAAATCAATTTCTTTTCACAAAACATCATGCAATTTTAAAAGAAAAGGATTTTTTTGAAAATAGTCATGAATTATTTTGGAGGAATATTCATGAAAATAAGGCTATATAAAACTATAAAAATCCTTTCATGCCGTATAAGTTAAAAAACATTCTTCTCATACTTTTGTCGGAAAAGTCAAAAAGTACCTCGTACGAAAAACGACAAAAGATTCCTTTCATATCTTTTACAAAAAACCCACCGAAGGGTAAAATTGGATTTAAACAATTGTAGGTGGATGGAAACAATATTACATATTGGGGAAACATGGATGTGGATGATAAAATACACCCTATTAAATTCTGAAGTATAAACAATCTCGGATAAAAATTGAGATTGGAATAATTATCCCTTACCTTAGGTCCGATATGCTTCGTACGTATCCAAACCTCATATATAATGATTTAACTAATGTCATTGACTTATTACAAAATCATATTAATTGTTACGATATCATATATGGTTCACTTATGACTTTATATTACCCGTTCTTTTGTAAATTCCATGTTAAAGAGCGTTTTGGGTAAAATCGTTTCATTTTTCGTCCATGATTTGACTTGTAATTATTCATATGATTACTTAGAACATGATTAATTAATTCCAGAATATAAAACATGATTTATATATAATATATATTCAGAATATACATATATATAATAGATCGATAAATGGAAAGAAATACACTGTTCATGGAGACGGTAGGCCGTACGTACGCATGAACGTTGTTTTCGTTTCCTCATTGAATTGAATGGAATTAATTGGATGAAATACATATATATATATACATAAATCCAGTATCATTATTATGTAATATATTTCATGATTACTTATTATATATACTTTATAATCATTTATGAATGGTTAATCATTTAGAATGAATCTCATTGCGTCGTGGAGACGGTATTCCGTACGTACGCACGAGTGATGATATCGTTCCCATGATCGATGAATTTTATTGGAGTGTATGTATAATATTATAGAATCAATATCACTTTACAATAATAATATATAGTTATTATTTACCCCATTTTACCCATCCATGAAAGGTGGTGGTGGTGGTGGAAAATAGATTACACCACGGCGTGGAGACGGTATTTTGTACGTACGCACGCGTGGTGATTTCGTTTTCTGTAGGATGGATAGATGGTGCAATAGGGTTGTTTCATACTTATAATAACATATCAGTATATGAGTTATACTGATGTTTTTACTTCATAATGAAACAACTAAAGAAGAAGAAGTGGAAGAAGAAATAAAGATGAAAGAATCGGTAACGGGCATTACCTCTTCTTTGAAGCGCCTCTTTGAGACCTCCTCTTAGGGCACTAAAATTGGTCTTTGAAGAAGACCAGGACCTATAGTATGTTTCTAGGGAAGTTTAGATGAGATATTTTCAGGGGTTGTCCAAGCTTGAAGGCTCAATGTGGTGTGAGGAAGAGAGGGAGGAGGTTCCATTTTATAATGGAGGAGAGGGGCACCTTTGGAATAACAAAAACATTATTTTATTATAAAGTCAAATTCGGTTTTTAATAGCTCCAAATTGATATATTTCTAAGATAAGGTGGGGATGGGTCGAAATAATCTCATCAAATAGAATTTAGACAAGTTTAGGTAACAATTTTAACCTTATCATTTAGATTTAACTTTAAGTTAGATAATTTAACTTTTACCGTGTCTTCTTGTTTTATTACACTATAAGTTTAATAAACTCACTATATCAAGAAAAAAGAACCCCAAGTTGTTTCTTATTAATATATATAACCTTATATAAGTCATTTGGCCGAACCTTAGATTTTTTGGAATAAAATAACAATTAATAATATAGTATTTGTTTTGAAAACTATTTTATGTCAATTTTGACACTATTTGGGAATTGATTTTTGTGAAAATCATAACAGAATGATTAGTTCATATAATATTTAATTAAACCAATAATAACATGTCATATTAACATATAAAATTATTTGAATTCATAAAAAGTCTCAAATTACATTTATTTGGGTATTTATAACATCAATTATGTCAATATTTCATTAATAAGATAATTACTGCATCATCATTGTGTCATAAATAAATTAAATTATTTAAAGGCTAAAAATTATAAATAAAGTACCATTATGTAGGAAATCGTTTTAGATTTCTAATTAGCATTTATAGTATAATTTACCTTATTTATAACCCTATATTAAAAATGCATTAGTTATTAAACATTGATTTTAACTATTTTAACCCTTCTTTAAATAAATTGATAATAAATGTCCTAATCTAATCCAGGTGGGCCTATATGGTCATATTTTATTCCTAAGGTTGTTTTTGGTCGAATTAAACTTATCCAATAGAATTAGTACATGTGTTAGGGTAATAATAATATCATTTTTACCCTTAATTACCCTGTTTACTTTTAACCGTGGTAAAAAAAAGTAAAATGTTACTATTCACCAAAAAATATTTTCATCTCATTGAACCACATTTTAGTCTTTGATATTAACCATGTCTCTCATATTTTCGAAATTCCACTCACAGAAGTGGTAAAATTAAGTTTTATGAAAAATTCAGTTTTTTAACTACCACTTAGTGGTTTCACTATTCATAAAAAAAATGAAAGTTTCCAGAAAAATACCAAAAATTAGGCCTAAGCTATATTTGATATTATGAATTATAAAATGATGTCTATTTTACCAAATTAAAAACATATCAGTTACATTAACTAATTTAAAAATTTATTCTCGTCGTCAAAACAAATAGCGTGTTTTTAAGAGAAATAACTATCAAAAGATTGACACTTGTTTATGTGTGGTTTAAATGTGAAATTACATCCAATGACCAACATTGTATTAAATTGTAAAAATATATTCTAAATATACTTTAAAACCACTCAAATTAATAATTTATCACTATTAATTATTTCGATTAAAAAAGTTGTTTTTAATTAAAATTTAGTAATTTTCACTATTCATCAGAATATGAAAGTTATCTGAAAAGTACCAAAATTTTACCCAAAGTTAATTTCAATATTCCGAATCCAAAAATGAAGTCCATTTTGAAAGATAAAATTTCTATAATTTCTAAAAGTGGGTATTACTATTCATAATGGCTAGTTCATAATAATATTATAATAATATCTCACTTAGTGAAACTCAGTATTGCATACTACACACGCTATCGAGGAAGGTCGTGATTGCGTGTAATGAAAGGAAAGTCAGGGATGTGTGTTGTGAAATATCCTTTTGGTGTAGCGTACAACACATGACATTAATGAAATTAAAAAGAATATTTTTTTTCATAAAATCTCAGGTTGTTACATTCTACCCCCCTTAAAATGAATTTCGCCCTCGAAATTTGTTGGGGTTATAAATGGTTTACTACTCGAAAGTTTCTTTAATAGAAACCCACATCGTAAAAAGGAATACCAAAACTTGGTTTTAAAAATTAATTTATGAAACGTAACGGTTACCCAAATTAACTCATCCCTGTGTTTCCACGTAGGAGAACATAGGTGAAAATATGGATATGGAAGAAAAATCTAACCATCAAGTTCTGATGGAGAGTGGTAGAGAACATGGCTATGAAAAATCCAACAATCACAAAGCCATAAATTTGTGATGATCTAGGGTACCATCTAATTCATCAGATTTAAGAGCACTAGGACAACATTTTTGGTTTTCAAGATCATTTCCCTAAAGATGAAGAATTTCAATTAGAATAAATACTTACTTTATTTTGGTAAAATCTCACTGTTGTTCATACTTTGAACAATTTCGACTTCATCTCTTAAGAAATGATGTTGAATTTGTTATTTGTGAAGTGTTAGCAGATCATGTGATAGAATGACGGGTCATTCCATCTCTCTCAAACAAAAGGTTAGAAAAAGTTATTAAATATACATAAGTTGATCTATAGTGAGATTAATCATATATGGTTCCTAAAATGGACTTATATATCATACTGCTTAATATAATAAAACTAGTTTCTACTAAACAGGGACTTCTTGTAGGCCAGCGGTAGGTGATAAAGGCCAGTCGCACTTCGGTTGTGAGTTCGATTCCCACAGCCTTGTCCGACGAGATGGTCTATCGCTCATCCTGCAGGTTTTCCTTTTTCTAAAACTACATTACTATATAAATAATATCGAAAAAAGTTCTATCCTTAAACAATACTAACTTATGTCCAACATAATCCTTTGCAATCTTTAGGGTTATCCAAAATACTGTTGTCCAATCTCATATTGTAGTGAAAACGATTACCAAAGAGTTCATATAACAAGCATGTTAATACCATCTTTGATCCTCGTATATCATGAGATATGTCTTGTTGGTCACATTCCAGACATTAGAAGGCCATAATCATGTATTCTATTGAAAAATGAATACCCATTGAATCTTAGCGAAAACATGAGTGCTGTCAAAAGTTAACTCATTTCACATACCAAAACCTTAAACCATGATATAACTATTTCCTTATATCAGTCATGAGCTCATGAATACTATCAACCATTTCATTTTCTCTCTATCCCTTCATTATGCACATATCATATTTTTTCCAAAAATACCTCAATCACTTTCCATGGTTACTGGTACCCTAAAATTATTGAAAACCACAATAGACCAATACATAAATATTCTAATATTACACGATACTATATACAACATTATTTTGGAATCCCATTACATAAACACTTAATCATTCCACCACTTCGTTTTTATATTCAACGTTGCCAATAGTGATCGCATGTGACTTCCCTTTGTCCTTTTCCTTAAGTGGTTGCTCATGTCGATCATCACTAACCCTTGGATTAGGGCATTTATTAGAATAATGCCCCATTTCCTTGCACTTGAAGCATTGAAGTGTTGGTGGTGCATTCTCTGCAGTCTTTTATTTATTCACATCATTAGAAACCCTTTTTCTATTACTTCGACACTCAGCTACTCGATGACCTTCTTTTCCACACTTAAATCATTTTCTAGTCCCTTTAAGACAATCTCCACCATGCTTCTTTCCACAATTTGAGCATAAGGAAACATTCATCTTTTTTCACCATTATTCTGAGATTTCTCCTTGAACTCCATCTTTCGTTTCCTGTCAAAACTATGAGATGGATAAGTAACACCAACTTCCATTTCTACCTTGATAGCACAAAGCAAAATTTCTTCATATCTACTGAAGTCTCTTATAGATAATTTCCTTCGAAGATTGGGCTTTAAGCCACTGAAGAATCGATCAACTTTACTTTCAGTTTGGATGATAAAGCCAGATGCATACCTTGCAAGCCTTATAAAATTCTCTTCGTATACACCAATAGATTCATCATCCTTTTTATTTATTTCAAGAAACTCCTTCTCCATCTTTTTTCGAAGAATACGAGGGAAGTACTTATTGAAAAATAAGTTCTTGAACTCATCCCATTCCATGGACTCAATTTCATCTCTTGGCCTCGTATTCTTGATAAGATTCCACCATTGAGCAGCTTCACCTTCCAAACAATATACTGATAAGATAAATTTATCATGTTCTGAACATTGAAGAACAAAAAATATCATTTCAGTGGTACTGATTCATTGTTCATAAACATGTGGATCAGAAGACCCACTGAAAGAAGGTGGACGTTGCTTCATGAAGGACTCAATAGAATATTATTCCCTTCTCTGCTCATTTGGAAGTGCAGAATGATTCATAGCTTGTGTAAGTATAGCAATAAGATTTTGCACTCCATCTCCCATAACATTTGTTTGTTCAGGAGGACAATCATTTCATTGTCCATTGCATTTATCAACACGGTTCCTTCGGGTTCCCGCCATCGTCTAAAACCCAAAAAGAATAGTGTGAGAGGAAAAAATCTTGCTAGGGAAAACATCATAATAAAGGGGGAGTACCTTCAATATCTAACATCTTATGTTTAATTCTAAGATCGTTACCATAATTATAGGAATATAACCTATACTTATACTTAACCTTAGGGACATCCCTAGACATAACTTAGAAATATATCTAGGGATCTCACTAAAGTTATCTCATCCTAGTTTCCAAAGGATGACTAAACCTTTCCTCTGATAACAATTGTAGAGTCCCAAATCTTGACGTACATGGACATTACATTACTTTTTTGGAATACTTAGTACATAAAAAACAGACACACAAGTACCATAATAGTTTAGTGTCTTTGAAAACTTGGAATGTAATCTTCTAATCGTGGTGAAAGTTCTCCAACATCTCCCATAAAGATCTTCCCATTTTTGTTTCCTTACCTAAAATCTTTTTTTTAATCCTGGGGGAAAAGAAAACATAAAAAGGGTGAGCTCAAATGCTCAGTAAGGGTAAGCATGGATAAAATAAAACATACCATATACATTTGAACTTAAAAAAAACATGAACATTAAAAATATTGAGCAACGACATAAAACATGGAAGTACATAAGGCATAGATAATAATGGAACATAAATCATGATAACATAGCATTGGAATAAAACATGTAATTGTGGCATCCATTAATCACATTATATGATTTCCATATTAGCCAAGGCATTATTGCCAAGACCATATTAGTGGACAAAGTCCCTTTCTGAATCGAGTTCACTCCTCGTTTCAGTCCTGTAACACTAAACCAGATTAACATACCGTTCCATCCATGTCTATATCATGAGATATAAATCTTTACCCAATGCATTGGAGGGAGATAGAGGTCCCACCCATCTCATAATGAAATCATTCTTACTTGTGCCAAAACATAAACATAAATTATTCATCATAACCCAGAAAATAAAATGGGTATCATAAACATCATCCCATCATAACATAATCCATATAAAATGATGGATATCATTTCATCATAAGAACAGTGAAACCATGTAAATCATAGAGACATTATACTTGAAACATACACATATGAAATAATGTCATCTTAGATGGAAAATTATTTTGATAAAACACTTGAAATGAATTCTTGAGGAAAATATCCTTTCTTCTTCAAAATCAATTTCTTTTCCCAAAACATCATAAAATTTTAAAAGAAAAGGATTTTGTTGAAAATAGTCATGAAATATTCTGGAGGAAGCTTCATGAAAATAAGGCTTTATAAAACCGTAAAAATCCTTTCATGCTGTATAAGTTAAAAAAATATTCTTCTCGTACCTTTGTCGGAAATGTCAAAAAGCACCGCGTACGGAAAATGACAAAAGATTCCTTTCATATCTTTTACTAAAAACTCACCGAAGGGTAAAATTGGATTTTAACAATTGTAGGTGGATGGAAACAATATTACATATTGAGGAAACATGGATGTGGATGATAAAATACACCCTAGTATATTCTGAAGTATAAACAATCTCAGATAAAAATTGAGATTGGAATAATTATCCCTTACCTTAGGTCCGATATGCATCGTATGTATCCAAAACTCCTGTATAATGATTTAAATAATGTCATTGACTTATTAAATAATCATATTCATTGTTATGATATCATATATGGTTCACTTATGACTTTATATTACCCGTTCCTTTGTAAATTCCATGTTAAAGAGCGTTTTGGGCAAAATCGTTTCATTTGTCGTCCGTGTTTTGACTTGTAATTATTCATATGATTACTTAGATCATGATTACTTAATTCCAGAATATAAATCATGATTTATATATAATATATATTCAGAATATACATATATATAATAGATCGATAAATGGAAAGAAATACACCGTTCATGGAGACGGTAGGTCGTACGTACGCATGAACGTTGTTTTTGTTTCCTCATTGAATTGAATGGAAATAATTGGATGACATGCATATATATACATAAATCCAGTATCATTATTATGTCATATATTTCATTATTACTTATGATATATACTTTATAATCATTTATGATTGGTTAATCATTGAGAATGAATCTCATCGCGTCGTGGAGACGGTATTCCGTACGTACGCACGAGCGATGATATCGTTCCCATGATCGTGGAATTTTATTGGAGTGTATGTATAGTATTACAGAATAAATATCACTTTACAATAATCATATATAGTTATTATTTACACCATTATACCCATCCAAGTAAGGTGGTGGTGGAAAATAGATTACACGACGGCGTGGAGACGGTATTCCGTACGTACGCACGCGTGGTGATTTCATTTTCCGTAGGATGGATAGATGGTGAAATAGGGTTGTTTTATACATATAATAACATATCATTATATGAGTTATACTGATGTTATTACTTCATAATGAAACAAATAAATAAGAAGAAGTGGAAGAAGAAATAAAGATGAAAGAATCGGTAACAGGCATTACCTCTTCTTTGAAGCGCCTCTTTGAGACCTCCTCTTAGGGTACTAAAATTGGTCTTTGAAGAAGACCAGGATCTCTAGGATGTTTCTATGGAAGTGTAGTAGAGATATTGGTATGTTTTGGCCAAGATTGAAGGCTCAAAGTGGTGTGAGGAAGAGAGGGAGGAGGTGCCCTTTTATAAGGGAGGAGAGGGGCACCTTTGGAATAACTAAAAGTATTATTTTATTATAAAGTCAAATTCAGTTTTTAATAGCTCCAAATTGATATATTTATAAGATAAGGTGGGTATGGATCTAAATACTCTCATCAAATATAATTTAGACATGTTTAGTTATCAATTTTAACCTTATCATTTAGATTTAACTTTAAGTTGGATAATTTAACTTTTACCGTGTCTTCTTGTATTCTTACACTATCAGGTTAATAAACCTACTATATCAAGCCAAACGAACCCCAATTTGTTTATTATTAATATATATAACCTTATCTAAGTCATTTGGCCGAACCTTATATTTTTAGAAATAAAATAACAATTAATAATATAGTATTTGTTTTAAAAACTATTTTATGTCAATTTTGACACTATTTGGTAATTGATTTTTGTGAAAATCATAACAGAATGATTATTTCGAAAAATTTAATTAAATAAATACTAACATGTCATATTAACATATAAAATTATTTTAATTCATAAAAAGTCTCAAATTACATTTATTTGGGTATTTATAACATCAATTATGTCAATATTTCATTAATAAGATAATTTCTGCATCATCATTGTGTCATAAGTAAATTAAATTATTTAATGACTAAAAATTATAAATAAAATACCATTATGTAGGAAATCTTATTATATTTCTAATGAATATTTATAGTCGAATTTATATTATGTATAACCCTATATTAAAAATTCTTTAGTTATTAAACTTTGATTTTAATTATTTTAACCCTTTTTTAAATAAATTGATAATAAATGTCCTAATCTAATCCAAGTGGGACAAAATGTTCATATTTTATTCCCAAGGTTGTTTTTGGTCGCATTAAACTTATAAAATAGAATTAGGACATGTGTTAGGGTAATAATAATATCATTTTTTCCCTTAATTACCCTATTTTCTTTTAACCGTGGTAAAAAAAAGTAAACATTTACTATTCACCAAAAATTATTTTCATCTCATTGAACCACATTTTAGTCCTTGATATTAACTGTGTCTCACAAATTTTCGAAATTACACTCACAGAAGCGGTAAAATTATGTTTTATGAAAAATTCAGTTTTTTGTCTACCACTTAGTGGTTTCACTATTTATCAAAAAATGAAAGTTCCTAGAAAAATACCAAAAATTAGGCCTAAGATATATTTGATATTATGAATTCAAAAATGATGTCTACTTTACCAAATTCAAAACATATCAGTTACATTAACTAATTTATAATTTTATTCCCGTCGTCAAAACGAATGGCGTGTTTTTTAAGAGAAATAACTATCAAAAGATAGACACTTGTTTATGTCTGGTTTAAATGTGAAATTACATCCAATGACCAACATTCTATTAAAATGTAAAAATATATTCTAAATATACTTGAAAACCACTCAAATTAATAATTTATCACTATTAATTATTTCGATTAAAGAAGTTGTTTTTAATTAAAATTTAGTAATTTTCACTATTCATCAGAATATGAAAGTTATCCGAAAAGTACCAAAATTTCACCCAAAGCTAATTTCGATATTCAAAATCCAAAAATGATGTCAATTTTGAAAGATAAAATTTATAAAATTTCTAAAAGTGGGTATTACTATTCATAATGGCTAGTTCATAATAATATTATAATAATATCTCGTTTAGTGAAACTCGGTATTGCGTACTACACACGCTATCGAGGAAGGTCGCGATTGCATGTAATGAAAGGAAAGTCAGGGATGCGTGTTGTGAAAGCTCCTTTTGGTGTACCGTATAACACCAGACATTAATGAAATTTAAAAGAATATTTTTTTTCATAAAATCTCGGGGTGTTACAGAAGCACTTAAGGAGGGAGATCGTAGGTGAGAATTGGGTTTGTGTTTGGTGAAAAATGTGTGATGTGAATGCATGTCACAGATTTAAAAAAACTCGCCTCCATATGATGGTCATGGGAATCCTTGGGTTGTTTGGTGGGAGTCTAAAAACACGTGATAGACTAGTTGAGGTTACAAACTGGCTAGTAGCCCTAATTAGATGGCCTGACTACCCACAGGATGTGCCCCTCGGTCAGGCTAGTGAGGGTGTCACATAGTGTTTGTGTAGTTTTTTGGATAACTGGTACCAATAGGGATTGATTGTGGGATTATATGGAAAGATTTGTCCAAGTTTATCTTGACCCGCACCTCCCATAATGCATGTTTTACACTACACTACCTTCTTCTATTTACTATTATTTATACAGTGATAGTCCTATATTATTAATTAAATTGGGAAACTCATTTTAGCACTTGTTAATTTTTATGAGTAATTTTATGAAAGTGTTTTTCCTTTTTTTAATCTATTTATTTTTCAAAAGTGATAGAATTCTATTATTTTTGAAAATGACTATTTGTTTCTTATTTTAATTAAATTTTTCAAAAAAATATTTTTATATATTTTATTTTAAACTAGCATTAAATGGATTTCCCATTAAAGGTAAAGAATATGATGTTATTTATCCTTTTAATCACTAATGATCATCTGAGTGATAACACCTAATTTATCATTTTTCAGCTTCTAGATCCCTCGGTTCATGATTTCTCATTTAGAAAACAGGGTTCTTTGGGTGGAGGTGACCAGTGAGGTCATAAAGAGGTATATTCTATTTTTATTTCTTCTTCTCTACTAGTTTTTCAATTTTTTTTGTTTACTTAATTATCATATATGGGATAAATCATTCCCAATTGAGTATGCTAGATGTACGACACTAGATTCCATACTAGGAGGACTGGGAACACCTCTTGAAAAATTCCATGGATCTGCTCGAGTGACCGATTCCGGGTTAAACTGGGTAGGGTTTTATAGTGAATGGTATCATATGAGGTCAACTGTTGTATTTGGGGATTTCCCATAGTTCAGAATAAGGATTGTCATAATTCAAGTGGTCGGTCATGGGTAGGTGTTTGATAACAACATATTTGGAAGGGAAATTGAATATTCATGGTGGAATAAGATGGTTATGCCATAAAATTTGATCTTTTATCTTATATATTTTTTGATGTTTGTGGTTTTTGATAGAGTTTTTGTTTGTATTTTAAAATTGGTGGGTTATTTTTGGAAAATCCAAGGCTTGGAGTGGTTTTTTCCATGAATTAAAAGGGTTGAAAAGTTTTTTTGTAAGGTCTGGAAAAACATGAACATACCATACAATTACCCCTATTTACCTTCACTACGCACACATGAATGAAACACGGTTCACCATGTTGTGTGGAAAATCCATGCATGGGAGAAATTTTTCAATGTTTTCCTATTTTTTACCCTGAAATTATTGATTTTCTATTTTTATTTATGGTGTGGGTTTGTATTGGGGTTGAGGTATTTATATTGAAATATAAAAGGATGTTTTGTTTATTTAATGTGGGTTTTAAAATTAAAATTTTGGTTTTTGAAAATGAGATGGTGTTGTTTTGAAAATGGGCAAGAAATTATTTAGAATTTTAGAATTTCATTGTTTTGAGATGATGATTAGTTGTTTTAAAATTATATGGGGTACATTTAAAGTGGTTTAGAAAATTAAAATTCATCTTTTTATTCATCCTTTTGAATACCTATGAGTTCTCACATATATGTATGTTGATGGTTATTGTTATGTGTAGAAGGATTTATGAACTAGTTTACAGATATATATTTGTGGGTATTCATGGAATATAAATGGTATGCATTTTTTTTAAAGATTGTTTATTTTGTAAAAATGGTTTCCAATGAGTGCTCACATATATGAGTAGAAGGATTCTTGAACTAGTGTTGGAATGGTGCTTGATTTTGGTGGTTAAGCCGTGATTGAGATGTGGATTTTTTTTTGAATTAATCTTTCATTGCTTATTTATAGGGAATTACCCCATGGAGTTCGATGGAATTATGAAAAGAAGATGTAGTTGGTTCTACCATTATGTGACTTTAGGTTGATCAAGTATTTCTATATCTACTTATTTTGTTCTGGGTACAAAGCCTCATGGTCCCAAAAACAAGGATTTTATCTGTATATTCCATGAGTTGAACCCTCCTCATTTCATCAGGAAACCAAAGACTGAGAAAGAAAAAGAATGGTTTCTAATAATTTAAGATGTTTTCATTCAACTTGAGATCCCCGAGTCTCTTATGATCATGTTCTTAAACATTATACTAGATTTCCTAGGATATAAATGGTGGATGATGGTTTTCCAGTCCAGACCACATAAGGCCATTTGTGGGAATGATTTATGACTTTTTTCATCTAGAAATTATTCTCTATAGATGTGAAGGTACTGAATGAGATGGGGTTGTACCAATTCAGTAGTGATATTTGACATTTTTGGATTATTATAAGATTTTTTATGAGTTGTTGTCGTATATTTGTTGAACTTTACAAAGATGAATCCTTGAAGGATTGATTTTTGAAAAGGTCCTTCAAAAAGAAGTATATAAATCAGTTTCATCCTCTCCTGAAACTTATGAGGAAGAAATGAAGAAAGATGTTAAGTTTGAGGCTATCCTGTCTAGAGATCCAGAAATAGTGGATGTATTGCCTATCCCTATGAGAACTGGTAGTGTCTATATTACTGGAAAACGGAATAGAGATATTCCTGGCTGATGTGGCAGTGTTTTTGCACTCTTTGCCACATCTTTTGTGTATTTTTTATTGAATTTTTTATATTAAAATGTTGTTTTTATTAAATAATTGATAATTGTTGTGTTTTTTCACTTGGCTGTGTAAAATATTCAATTTTTGTTTAAAACATGTGTTTTAATGTGCTTTAGTCTCATTTTAAATAATTCTAAAATTAACTTAGTCGTGCGAATTAGACATTCATTTATTTATTATTTTATTTTCATTCTAGTTAGTTTACTAACTAATTTATTAAATTAATTAATGCTTTATTCTTTAAATCGTGAATAAATAACTCTTTTTGTTTTTAATCTTTAAATAATTTAATTAGTTTCAACAATTTAATTTTATTCGTTTGATATGTTTATTCTTTAATTTAATTAGTTATTTAATTAATTGGTTAGTTAATTTAAGCAATTAATTATAAATATTTTAATTTGTTCTTTAATTGTGTATGTTTATAAATTTTTAACCCAGATTAATTGAATTGTTTAAATAAAGTTCCATTAATTTTATTTTACCTAACTTGGTGTTTTTTATTTTTTTTATATTTAATTTAATTTATTTATTGATTTATTTATTTTTTATTTATTTATTTTATTTATTTTTCTTTTGTAGTTTTTGTCACAGGTGTTGCAGTCACACAGTCCGACCCGTAGCGGTGACCTTGCTACCGATCCACAAAAACCTCACCGGTAGCGGTGACCTCACCGTTACCCAACCTGCACATCCTCACCGCTAATCCTCACTGTTAGCCCAGCCTACCTCACCATTATACCAACCCCACCGTTAACCCTTTTATTACCTCACCGCTACTCCACACATCACCGTTTCCGTTTTTTCTCACCACCAGGCTAAGTCCACTGTTACATGACCTCACCTTTACCACCCCATTAAACCTCACTGTTACCCCATTTTTCTCAACTTCACCGTTACCCCATTTCTGCTCCAGTCCACTGTTACATGACCTCACCTTTACCGCCCCATTAAACCTCACCGTTACCCTACTTTTCTCAACCTCACTATTATTCCATTTCTGCTCCAGTACACCATTATATTACCTCACCGCTACTGCTATACCTCACCGTTACTATTTTCCAGCTACCGAAATAGCTCATTCCAGTCTACCGTTATAGCCAATTAACCGATACAATTATCTCCTCTATTCATCACCGTTACCTTCAAACCTCACCGTTCCGCTCCACTACTTCATCTTCTCCCCACCTCCATTCCAGCAGCCCGCAGTGACAACCAAATAGCAGCAGAAAAATTCTTCCTCCCCTGCATCCATCTACGCAGCAACTGAACCCCTTTCTTCGCTGCATCCCCAGCCTCCAGCACAACAATAAAATTCACAACAACAAAACCACAACAACAGATTCAAATCAGTAAACCAGAATCAACGCAAAATAAGAACTCAAGATTTCAACCGCGTCGGCTCAAAATTATAGATTTGGACTAAACTATCTTCATCCACATGAAGACCTGAGGCCACTGCGGAACACCCGAAGCCACCGGCGCCCCTGCTGTGTGGCATCACCCCCTGCTCAGAACCGAATCCCACTTCCATACCCGCACTGGTCTCAACCTACTCCGCGGCTGGATCCCTCTACTGTGCGCCGAAGCCGGCTACCACCCGAAGCCGGCCCTACCTCCATTTCTGCACTCAACCCTTGCCCTCTTCCATAGACCCTCACCGAGACCTCCTTGCCTTCCACCTCTGGCCGCATCCGAACCGCCGTCACCCTCCTTGCCTCCTCCGTGCGCTGAGAACGGCAGCTGAAGCCCCCTGTTTTCCCCCTTCTCATTCCATGCCAAAACCCTTCTCCCCTCTTCGTTTCTTTTTTTATATTTAATTCTATCATAAAATAAAATATATATATTATGTATTATATATCTTATAAAATACTATAATAATTATAGGTATATTAGAAAAAAAGTATAAAAACTTATATATAGTATTAATATGTTATAATAAAATATGTTAATTATAAATATAATAATTATATTAACTTATATTAGTAATAATAATATTAGGTATTATATATATATATATATATTAATTAGTAATTTTTTAAGTTGTGTTATAATATATGATATTTAATAGTTTTATTTTTGTTTTTCTATTTTGACTCACGTGCGTTTCTTCGTGCAGGGGGGATCTCTTCATTAAAGCAGTGATAAAATAAATTGTACATGGGAAAGGCACGGAAGATTCTTGAGTTCATTGCAAGGGATGGTACACTCACAGAAAGTTCACTTAAAAGCTGGTGACACGCACTCAAAGAGGCGCCACGTGGATTGACATTGCCTGTTAGTTTTAGTTTTCTGTTTTCATCCCTGAATAAGGGGACTCTCTCAACTCCTCTCCGAGAGGAAGGGAGGAAGCCAGGGAGGCCGTAGGGCATAGCAGAGTACCCGAGGGAGGGCATCATTCCACGACGGGAGGAGGACACTCCATTCCCGATTCACCACCCATATCATCCACTTCTCACGTACAGGGATCATCTTCGACCTGGAGGCGGGACCTGATCCTCCATTCTCTACCTCTCCTCCGCTGCTCTGTTTCTGGTGTTTTTAATTGTGTCTGTAAATACTTGTGTTCTGTTTAGTTAATTGAATTGTGATGTTAGTAATGTTTAATTGTGTGTGTCATTTCTTCTTTCTCGTTTTGAACTGTGATCTCAAATCTCCAGAAATGGAGATCTAATTTGCGCGGTGGGATCCAATTTATGAAACCCACCACAATTAGGGGATCCTCACACTAATTCGATCAATTTCTTTTTATTCTCCTTGGTAGACCACGTATGTGAGTTAGAGTTTGCGAGAGCAAGATATTCGTAGGACGATTTTCTAATTTCTTTTTTTATTTATTCTCCCCTTCCTGTCTTGATTTCTCGAACTGAAAATCAAGATCGGTTGTGCAATGTGACGATATTAGTGGAATCATTCTGGATTGTGAGAAATTAATTCCTGAATGACATTACTGGGTGAATCACCTTGCAGATTGGAGGAATTCTTGAGCATGGAAGAAATTCTATGTTTGATTGTTTAATTTCCAGGCGAGACTGGTGTGTGATCTGAGACATCGATCATGCACTGTGAGAATTTGAGAATTGTTCGTGTTGATCTAGGAAGGTGATTAGGGGGTGGATTAACCTGGGTCCGGCCTTTTTCTCACTATGTTTTGTCTTCTGTGTCTTGGTGTCATTTTCTTTGTTCGTTCTGTGTCTTGTGTTGTCTCTGCGTCTTTTTTCTTTTCTTGTTTTTGTCCTGTGTCTCCTTGTTTTTTCACTTCTCCATCTCTGTTTCTCATCTGTTCATCACTATTCCAAATCCACTGTGCTCTTCAGCACTGTTTAGTGTTACCTTAGAGTTAGTGTTCTATTGTTTTAAAAATATTTAAAAATACAAAAAGATTTTTGGAACAAACCACTAGGGCTCTCAACACTGCTTCCTTGAGAGCGACCCCAAGGTTAGCCACTCTGCTATATTTTGGGTCTTTATAAATGTAAACTTGACTGTCCTCGCAACAAGGACGCTCATCAAATTTTGGCGCCGTTGCCCGGGAAGTAACGAGTGTCTCAGTGGTTTTTCCAATTTTTATTTTATTTTAAAACATAAAAAAAACATAAAAAAAAGAAACACAAACACAGTGATGTACTCTAACGAATTTGATGTAGTGTCACTGTTTGACCCTATTAAAGAGCTTGAGGAGGCTATTGCTAAGTTTCAATTTTGGATGCATGAAAGGGAGCATCGAGAACTTACTGATGAGGAGACATCTTATTCTCATGAGATCATGCAATTGATGCAACTAGCCATGGATAATGTCAAGGGATACCAGGATGACAGTGCAGTACCACCATCTCCTATTGAAGCCCAAGATTCTGGAAAACAGTTGAGAAGGAAAGAGAAAAGAAATAAAAGAAAGAAAAAGTTGGAGTTTCCTAACTTTGATATGGATTTTCCCCTGGAGTCAAAGCTGGGCATTTGAGAACCAATTTTCGAGGATATTTTCAAGGGCTGACAAGAGATGGAACTTGCAAGGACTCATGATGCTGGGCATTTCTTTGATGACCATTCTTTCCCTGATTTCCATTCTATTGATTTTTCTTGCAATAACTGTTTTAATGATTTCTCAATGATTCAACCGGTGGAGCCAACACATGACATTGTATCGTTCTCCTTAGATGACTCATAAAGTGAGGTGGTGTGTTTTGAAGATAGGCTGGAGGAGGTTGACTACCTCGCTCTTGCCTCGGACCCTCTCCCATGATCATTATTCAATCACGAGGAGGAACAAGCAGCACTGATAAAGAGAGTTGACAATTTTATGGAAGAAGCTGTATTTTTATTCAACTTGGACTACATCGAAGATGATTTTAATTATGTTTCTCCAAGTGTAGTTATTGAAGATGTTTTACATCTTTGTGATTTCCTAAAGAGTGAGGAAGTTGAGGTTGAAACTACTGAAGAGCTTATGGAACTTCCAATTATGGATGCCACTTCTAGTTTGGGAGTTATTTTTTAAGATGAATTTTTGGAGCTGTGCACAAGTTTACAAGTGGATGATGACACATTAATTGCTTTTCAAGAGAAATTTTCTTATTGGAATGAACCAGAAGACAAGTCACATCCAAGTTGTCCAAGTTTCCCAACATTACAACTTGTGCACACTCAACCTCAAGTAGAAGTAGGTACGTGCCCCTATATCTTGTTTTCCCCTCCACCATTCAACATGAAGTACTTCATTTACAAGGAGGGGAATGTAGTTGAAGCTGCACTTGGGGTACTCCAAATATGGAAAGTGACTGAAGTTGGAAGGAATCACACCTGGTGGTTCTTGAGAAAGAAACCAAACCCCTCATCCGAATGGGGATGATCCGAGGACTGTCCAGCTGTGGACAGTCAAACTACAGCACCCCCTGGGGGGTTATCCTAGGATTATCCCTGTTCATTTCCTACTTTAGTTTCTTATTGCACGTTGTTTTATTTTGAGTGTTGTTTTTTAGGATAATAAATAGGGAGTAGATTCCACATGGCTATCATTCAAGTTTCAGAGGGCCAGCTCACTGGATTAATAGATAAAACACCCTAACTCATACTCTGTGGTTGCTTTTTTATTTGAGATTTAAAATATTCAACACTAATGTTAATTTGTTTCATCATGTAGGTTCCAAACTAGAGCAGCTAGAGTTCATGCACATGGAAATTAAAGGGAGGCATAAAAAAATTAAGAAGCTGCACATTCAGGGAAGTAATGTTTTAAGTCTACAAGTTGTTTCACTCTTCAATTTTTTATTGCGTGCTTCTATGAACTAAGTGTGGGGGTATTCTCACTTATTTTTGACACTCTTCGACTGTGTTTTATGTATGGGTGTTAACATGCTAATATCTACTTAGTTGAAAAATTATTTTGAGCTGATTTGTAGAACATGCTTGCACCCGTTTTTATTATTCTCATTATGCTGCTGCTGCACATCATTGCTAAACATGCTACTATTTGAAGTAAATTGTTAAAATCTTTTGTCTACTCACATTACTTAAAAAGCATGAACATATTAGGAATAGAACTATACTTATTGATGGTGATGGTTGGTGGGTTTGGTCTCTTCTGTTTTTGTTCTTTTTTGTTTTTATTTTCTTTCACTTTTTTCGTGGAAAATAAAATTTTTGAACTTCATTTATACCCCTCTATATCCTTTTTCAATGGAAATGTCTATCTATTCTGAACATTAACTGTCTCCCACCTTGAGATTCAACATTGGGGACAACTATGTGTTTTAATTGTGGGGGATAGGGGTCATTCTAGTGTCATGTCGAATTCCCCCTTCTTGAACTTGAGTTTGTGGTTGTTTAAAAAAAATGGTCAATTTTTTTCAAAAACATCGTTCAAAATTCTTTCAAATTTTATTTTCAAACTCTTTCATCACATAATAGTCATTGGATGTTCACGGGTACTTCAATCAGGTCTTTTTTAGTGGATAATTGTTGTTGGAACTTGAGAGTGGCACTTAGTTAGAAACTGTTAAGTATGAATGATTGCTGAGTGCAATTGTTCCATATCTCTATGAACCTTTCTGTTTAGGAACGGAGGATGAGAGTATGACAGGATAGGTTTTGTGGAGTAAGGATCATGGCTTGGAATAACTTGATGTTCTCACTAGAACCTAGGGGACTCACTTATTTTGATTAAATAATGTCAATCACTTAAGGAAGTCAATCCAAATGATTATTAATTTAGTCCTTTGTAACTAGAGTAAAATGGGAAAATGGGATCCCATGGTGAGTATCTGAGACAAGGTGCACTGGGTGTGTTTCTGTGAATAAATAAAGCCAATTTCAATCTCAATAAGTTCTATGCACAGTGCTCTGCACATGGAATATGGCTGGGAAAAAGTAAAATAAGGTGCCCGTGTCAAAAATGAACTCATTAAGGTGAGGGGAATTTTGAACCCAGATAAAGAAGGGAGCAATTGTCTTGGTTAATTTTCATTTGGGTTGAATCAATAAAGTGATTAATTTAATGGATCTTAATTCTTGGAACCTGGGGGAAGGTGAGAATAGAAGGTGCCCTTGGTTAAGTTTTGAGTTCCACTTCATCTAACCTATCATCACTCCTTGAATCAGTACTTGAATTGGATGGTGAAGTAGGATAGTTGATGAAACCACATAGGAGGAATGACATACTTGACAATGTATGAGGTTTTGAAGATCTTGACTTCCAGTGGGTTTTTTAAGCTTCACAGGATATCATTTTTGAACACCTTTGGATAGCCTGACCTACTGTTGGTCCTACTCCTCTTGATATTAAAGTTTAGCCATGCACATTTTTAGTTGAACTTCATAAATCATATGTTCTATTTTAAAGTCAAAGGCATGTACTTGTTTGAGGACAAACAAAGCTTTTAAGAATGGGGGAGTTTGATGTGGCAGTGTTTTTGCACTCTTTGCGACATCTTTTGTGTATTTTTATTGACTTTTTTATATTAAAATGTTTTTTTATTAAATAAATGATAATTGTTGTGTTTTTGAACTTGGCTGTGTAAAATAATCAATTTTTGTTTAAAACATGTGTTTTAATGTGCTTTAGTGTCATTTTCAATAATTCTAAAATTAACTTAGTCGTGCGAATTAGGCATCTATTTATTTATTCTTTTATTTTCATTCTAGTTAGTTTACTAACTCATTTATTAAATTAATTAATGCTTTATTATTTAAATCATGAATAAATAACTCTTTTTTTAATATTTTAATAGTTTAATTAGACTCAACAATTTAATTTTATTCGTTTCATATGCTTATTCTTTAATTTAATTAGTTCTTAATTTAATTGGTTAGTTAATTTAAGCAATTAATTATAAATATTTTAATTTGTTCTTTAATTATGTATGTTAATAAATTTTTAACCCAAATTAATTCAATTGTTTAAATAAAGTTCCATTAATTTTATTTTACTTAACTTTGTGTTTTTTAATGTTATTCTATTTAATTTAATTAATTTATTAATTTATTTATTTATTTTTTATTTATTTTATTTATTTTTCGTTGTTGTTTTTGTCGCAGGTGTTGTAGTCGCACGGTCCGACCCGTAGTGGTGACCATGCTACCGATACACAAAAACCTCACCGGTAGCGGTGACCTCATGGTTACCCAACCTGCACATCCTCACCGCTACTCCTCACTGTTTGCCCAGCCTACCTCACCGTTATACCAACCCCACCGTAAACCGTTTTATTACCTCACCGCTACTCCACACCTCACCGTTTCCATTTTTTCTCACCACCAGGCTAAGTCCACTGTTACATGACCGCACCTTTACCGCCCCATTAAACCTCACCGTTACCCCATTTTTCTCAACCTCACCGTTACCCCATTTCTGCTCCAGTCCACCGTTACATGACCTCACCTTTACCACCCCATTAAACCTCACCGTTACCCTATTTTGATCAACCTTACAGTTACCCCATTTCTGCTCCAGTCCACCGTTATATTACCTCACCGCTACTGCTATACCTCACTGTTACTATTTTCCAGCTACCGAAATAGCTCATTGCAGTCTACCGTTATATCCAATTTACCGATACAATTCTCTCATCTATTCCTCATCGTTACCTTCAAACCTCACCGTTCCGCTCCACTACTTCATCTTCTCCCCACCTCTATTCGAGCAGCCCGCAGTGACAACCAAACAGCAGCAGAAAAATTCAGCCTCCCCTGCATCAATCTCTGTAGCAACCGAAACCCTTTCTTCACCGCATCCCCAGCCTCCAACACAACAATAAAATTAACAACAACAAAACCATATCAACAGATTCAAAGCAGTAAACCAGATTCAACACAAAAAAAGAACTCAAGATTTCAACCGCGTCGGCTCAAAATTCAAGATCTGGACTGAACTATCTTTATCCACTTGAAGAACCGAGGCCACTGCGGAACACCCGAAGCCACCGGCGCCCCTGCTGTGTGGAATAGCCCCCTTCTCAGAACCAGATCCCACTTCCATACCCGCACCGGTCTCAACCTACTCCGTGACTGGATCCCTCTACTGTGCGCCGAAGCAGGCTACTACCCAAAGCTGGCCCTGCCTCCATTTCCGCACTCAACCCTTGCCCTCTTCCGCGGACCCTCACCGAGACCTCCTTGCCTTCCTCCTCTGGCCACATCCGAACCGTCGTCGCCCTCCTCGCCTCTTCCGTGCGCTGAGAACGGCAGCCGAAGCCCCCTATTTTCCCCCTTCACATTCCACGCCGAAACCCTTCTCCCCTCTTCGTTTCTTTTTTTTATTATATTTAATTCTATCATATAATAAAATATATTTATTATGTATTATATATATTATAAAATACTATAATTATTATAGGTATATTAGAAAAAAAGTTTAAAAACTTATATATAGTGTTAATATGTTATAATAAAATATGTTATTAATAAATATAATAATTATATTTACATATATTAGTAATAATAATATTAGGTATTATATATATATATATTAATAAGTATTTTTTTTAAGTTGTGTTTTAATATATGATATTTAATAGTTATATTTTAGTTTTTCTATTTTGACTCACGTGCGTTTCTTCGTGTAGAGGGAGCTCTTCAATAAAGCGGTGATAAAAGAAATTGTTCATGGGAAAGGTGCGAAAGATTATTGAGTTTGTTGCAAGGGATGGTACACTCACCGAGAGTTCACTTAAAAGCTAGTGACGCACACTCAAAGAGGCGCCACATGGATTGACATTGCCTATTAGTTTTAGTTTTCTGTTTTCATCCCTGAATAATGGGACTCTCTCAACTCCTCTCCGAGAGGAAGGGAGGAATCCAGGGAGGCCGTAGGGCATAGCAGAGTACCCGAGGGAGGGCATCATTCCACGGCGGGAGGAGGACACTCCATTCTCGATTCAGCACCCATGTCATACACTTCTCATGGACAGGGATCATCTTCGACCTAGAGACGGGACCTGCTCCTCCATTCTCCACCTCTCCTCCACTGCTCTGTTTTTTGTGTTTTTAATTTCATCTGTAAATACTTGTGTTCTATTTAGTTAATTAAATTGTGATGTTAGTAATGTTTAATTGTTTGTGTCGTTTCTCCTTTCTCATTTTGGGCTGTGATATCGAATCTCTAGAAATGGAGATCTAATTTGCGCGGTAGGATCTAGTTTATGAAACCCACCACAATATGGAGATCCGCACATTAATGCCATCACTTTCTTTTTATTCACCTTGGTAGATTGCATCTGTGAGTTAGAGTTACCGAGAGCAAGATCTTCGTAGGATGATTTGCTACTTTCTTGTTTTATTTCTTCTCCCCTTCCTATCTTGTTTTCTCGAACTGAAAATCAAGATCGGTTGTGCAATGTGACGATCATAGTGGAATCATTCTAGATTGTGAGAAATTCATTCCAGAATGACTTTGCTGGGTGAATCACCTTGCAGATTGAAGGAATGCTTGAGCATGGAATAAATTCTATGTTTGAGTGTTTAATTTCTAGGTGAGACTGGTGCGTGATCTGAGACATCGATCATGCACTGTGCGAATTTGAGAATTGTTCATGTTGATCTAGGAAGGTGAGTAGGGGGTGGATTAACCTAGGTCCAGCCTTGTTCTCACTAACTTTTGTCTTCTGTGTCTTGGTGTCCTTTTCTTTGTTCGTTCTGTGTCTTGTGTTGTGTCTGCGTCTGTTTTCTTTTCTTGTTTTGTCCTGTGTCTCCTTGTTTTTTCACTTATCCATCTCTGTTTCTCATCTGTTCATCATTGTTCCACATCCATTTTTCTCTTCAGCACTGTTTAGTATTACCTTAGAGTTAGTGTTATATTGTTTTAAAAATATTTAAAAATACAAAAATATTTTCGGAACAAACCACTAGGGCTCTCGACACTGCTTCCTTGAGAGTGACCCCAAAGTTAGCCACTGTGCTATATTTTGGGTCTTTATAAATGTAAACTTGACTATCCTCATGACAAGGACGCTCGTCACTGGCCTGTTGGGAATAAATATGATGTGACTTTCATGATTCTTTTTTCCAGAATCATCTTGGAGTAATATATAGGTGTTCCATCAGTGTGAAACAATGGGTCATAAGAAGTAGTCATATCTAGAATCACTAAGAACCTGTTGTACATGTGGACACTTGGGTCATCTGCAATAGTTTTTCTAGGGAGTTTCTAAGAAGTGACGAGGATCCAGATCCACCCCTTCAATGTACCCCCATCCGATTTGGAGAATTGTGGTACTGATGTAGACATTTTTTAAAATTTCTTCTAATGTAAATGTTTTCTTGTTTTGGGATGTTGAGTATAGTGGTGTGACCTTTTACAGGGAAAAGGTTAAGTTGTTTCGTTTCTTTTGGGAAGTCTTGTTATTAATTGAGATTCTTTTTAGGGAATTATGAATATTATGGTTATAGAAATGTGACATTTCTTATTTTTCTACCTTTTCTTAAGAAACTTGTGTTTTCATATGAATTATTAATATTGTTTCAGTTTGAGGAACCAATGTTTCAATAGTTTCATTAAATGGAGAGGAGTCCATTGTTAAAGGGTCTCTTAGTAATCCTAGTTTCCCGATTCTCGGGTCGGGAAAACTCCTTTATCTCATCCCACCTAACCCCAGACATGGTAACTAGATTGAAAAGTATATGGTTTATGTGAGGATCCTCATAAAAATCATGAATAATGAACGATGATATCCTTTCACTATTTCTAAATTAGGGGTTGGGGAGTTCTATGTTTTGGGAGTGTCTGTATTGAGTTGTGACACCCTAGACCTTAGAAGGGTAGTTTAGACTCTCCAGTCTCATCGATTATTCCAATGGATGTTTGAATGATTCTTTGAGGTTTTTATTATCATATTTATTAAATTTAATTGTTTTTATTTCATAATGGGAATTTATTTTTCATTCCCGAGTCCTCTAATGGAGAAGAATTCATTTATATGGAGTTCATCATTACCTCCTGTTTTGGTTATCCATATATTTCAAGAATTTATCAGCACTGACAGTGGAAGTGGTGGGGAGAATTTTCACACCCCAACCAAACATGAACCTTTTATTTTTTCTATTTTTGTTCTATTTTTCTTTCCCTAGGTATTTAGAGGCGATTTTGGAGAAACAGTTGTTGTCGAGCTGATAAGAGGGTGTCACATGGTTGGAACACGATTTGTAGAAAATGTTTCCATCCCTTTTCAAATGATATAGAATACAAAATTGTTATATCAAGGCCATAAAACTATCACATGTCCATGAAATATCCCCTATAAAATTTTACAACTTACCCTTCATTTATAAATAGGCTGCCATAGGGTTGGCGAATAGTCTGGTTAACTTTGCAGAAAACTGTGTCGTCTCCTATGTCACTTAAAAACCAGTGTTTTTTAACTTTTCACCTCTCAATTCTTATCCCTAATTTCTTATTTCCCACCCAATTTGACCCACATCACCCATGGGGATTCTCCCACACCTCTCCCATTGGTTCTTATCCTCCCCATGGTGTAATTCATTGTTTTCCTCAAGATTTAAGGTGGATATTCAAATGTATGTTCTCATTTATCCTCATTCACCCTTATTCTTCCATTTTCTTCTTACTCTTCTCCCCCTTGGGTTCCTACGACCTAGGTTTTATGAAATTTTTTTTAAAGTGGGGGGGGGGGTTATCTTTTAGGGTACTTATAGGTTCCTTTTACTTCCTTGATCTTCTTAGAAGTGGTTGTGAGTTTCCATTACCATGTGAATCAAAATTTGAGGTAGTTTTTCCCTATGTCCATGCTTTTAGCTTACATTTCATTATTTTTTAGTGTCTTTAGTTTTTGTTTTATTGTTATATAAAATTCATATGCTATGTAAGTGTTTTGGTCCTTATAATTAGATTATCCCTTATTTTCACAACTTTTCGTCCAGCTTTTATCTTGTATTTAATGGGTTTCATCAATGTTTTGAGCAGGTTTTAGATGAAAAACAATTTTGATCTATCAAAAGTTTTTTCAAAGGTTTTAATCATTGAAAGTGGGATTTTCCCTATTATTGGGTATAGTTTTACAATATGAAATGGTTTTTGTAAATCATTTGTTTCTAAAGTAAAAGTGTTCCCTTTAAAATAGAGAGGCCCAGTAGGAAGTTTGAATCATTTTAATAAAAATCGAAAACCCCAATTAATTTATGCCACTCTCTATGTCTGATTCATGCTATGTGATAGCTGTAAAGGATTATTCCTTGTTTATGTGACTTTGAATAGAGATGTAATTAAAGGGGGAGACCATAGGTGAGAAGTATTTTTATGTATGGGGTAAAACGTGTGATGAGAATTCATGTCACAACATTTTAAAATTAACCTCCATTTGATGGTCACGGGAAGCCTTGAAAAGTAAGGTGGGATCCTAGGTACACATGATTCACTATTTGAGGTTATGCACCAGTTAGTATCACTGAGTATAAAACCTGACTACCGATAGGATGTGCCCCTTAGTCAAGCCAATGATGGTTTCACTAAGTGTTTGGGCAGTAATTCTGAATAGCCAGTACTGGTAGTTATTTATTTTGGGATTGTATTGACAAATTTTTCCTAGGTTGTCTCAACCAGTACCTAAGATCCCATTAAACCTATTTTTCATATATTCTACCTTCTTCTATTTCCTATTATTAATAAAGTTATATTTTTACATAATTTTTTAAATTGAGACACTCATTTTAGAAATGGAAGCTTTATGTGAGGAAATTTACTAAATGGTCTTTCCTATTTTAAGAACTATTTATTTTGGAAAAGTGATGGAAAGAAGTTCTTTTTTAAATGAAATATTATTAATTATTTTTTATAAAGTGCAGAAAATATTATTTCTATATATCTTATTTTCAGACTAGAATGAAATGGATTTCAATTTGAAGTTAATTTTTAAGGCATTGTTTATCCTTGGAATCCCTACTAATCATTTCAGTGCTCAAACCTAATTTATCTTTTTTCAGCATCAGGTTCTCTCAATTATACATCACTCATGAAGTGAACATGGTTCTTTTTTTAGAGATGACCCATGAGGTCACATGGAGGTATGCTCCATTTTTATTTCATCTCTTCTACTGGTTGTTCCTTTATTTTTATCTATTTATTTCTTGTATATGGGATAAATCATCCCCAATTGAGTGTGCTTGATTCTTGACACTAGTTCTCAGCTCAGGAGGACTGAGAATGCCTCTTGGGAATAGTTGCAGATCAACTCAAGTGATTGTTTTAGGGATGACATGGGTTGGTTCTTGATATGTATGAGGCTCATAATACACTGAGAAACCTTGTGATGGGTTTTACCTTAGTAATCTACAAGATAGAAGTTTATGATAACATATCTGCCAATAGAAAATCCACATTTCCATGTGTCATTTCTAGTTCTTATAAAAAAATGTATGTATTAATCTTTAGACAATAATATTATCATTAATGAATATCATGATTCATTTAATTTGATGTATTAATAAAAATAGTGATTACATATGCTTATAGTAAGGTAAGATATGATGGTTGTGTCACAAGTGATATTAAAATAACATGTTATGAGAGAAAGGATTTATCACTTATATCCCTTGAAATTAGTTTATATATAAGGTCATTTTATTGGAATTAAAGTAATTACATAATTCCATTTACATGGTGTTTGGTAGGTATGTTTATTTATAAAAAATTAAACAAATATAGATCGAGCATATAGGTTTATGACACCAACATGAAACCTACTTGATGTGAGATATCATGATAAAATGATTGCATTACATGGTTAGAATTCATAGAAGGTTGAATGTCATTGTGAAATTAACTTATTTATGCATGGTTTCCATGAATTGTTTTAAGAAACTAACTATATACTTTAAGAGGATATGGATAATGACACTAATAAGGAGGCATATAGGGTCATACACCATGTGTATCCAAAAATATCAATTAAATTAAATTATTGAATTTAATAATTTAGAATAAATAATATTTATTCAGGTTTTTTAGATCACCAATATTTAATCACAAGTTATTCATAATAATAAGTGAGTTAAATAATAATAATAATACATATTGTTTATAAGGTCTAAAAAATTGAAATATTTATTATATTTATTTATGAATAATTTATTAGTATTTATTTATTCTAAAAATGGCCATTGTTCAAGGATTAGTAAATTTCGATAACGGTAAAAGAATGGAGGTTAATGGCCAAATTGGAAATTGTATAAATTAAATTTTATTAATTTATATTATTATAGTATTTCACATGTTATTAGATTAATAATAATATTATCATTATTATTTTACATGGTGTCAACTAAGAAATATAATGTTGGAAAAAGATTTTGTGAATTTTTCAACACTAAACCTTCCATAATAAATATATATTTAAATAAATTTCCATAATCACTCTTTTCATACACAAAATATAGAGCTAGATACTCCCTCAATATCTAGAGAGAGATCTATAGATCTATAATTAACTAACTCTTCCTCCTCTCTCATTCCATCAAGAGAACATCATGAGTTTTTTCTCCTTCAATAAGAATTATACTGTGATCAACCATGAACAACACACATGATTAGAATCAGCCATCCTAAAACCTGGAGATGTTATGGGGATTTTTAGAGATTGTGGTGACTGTGTGGACCACTTCTAGAGGGATTCTATATTTTGATCCTATAATGAAATTATGGTATGATGATTTCCAGTCAACCAGATCATCAACATAAAAAGAAATTTAAGTTAAGGTAATTCTATTATACTCATATATTAATTAAAAATTACTGGTGAAGATCCTTCTCTTCTAGTTCCATAATTTTTCACTAGTCGAGTAATATATGGTTGTTATTATAAATCACATTATTTTTCATGTGTATTAATGATTATTCATAAATTAAGAATTAAAGATGAGTTTTACATGCCATTTAGGTGCATTTATTTCACCAAGAACCTATAAGTTTGTGATTACTAGATTCTTGATCAATTTTATAGAACCAATGGGATCATTTTCATTGAACAAAAGGATTATAAATTCATGGAAGAGGATATTAAATATTTATCATAACCAGATTCAGTTTACGATAATCAAAATAGAGTCATAGTGAAGTATCTACCTTCATAATGAAAAAGAAGTTGAGTATCCCAAGGTGATATACATATTATTATGGAAAAATTACTTTAAAATACCTCCAATTGGACCTTTAATTACCAAATTTAAATTGGTTCCATTCCATATGATGGAAGTGAAGTAGGATTATTTTCCTAGAATGAGAATAATAAAAAAATATACATCCTATTTATGTGGAAACCAATGATTTATTTGACAAATATTTAAGGATAATGATCTAAAATTATTGGAACAAATCTAGCCTTAATTATTTCATTAGTCCCCAAAGTTACTACTTCCAATTGATAAGAGATAGATCCAATAATTGGTGCTAATGGTATTTATTTTCCATAATTCATATCATAATCTACTTTAATGAGATTCACCATCCCATTAGGAGATGTAAACTTTAATCTTCATAAAAAACAATCAATATGAGCCTTGAAAGTAACTAAATAATCCATTATCTGGATTAAGTCAACTATATATATGTTCAAGAGAGAAAATTCCCAAAAAACTAGAATCTATCGATGGTTATTAAACAAGATGCGCAAATACATTGTAACACCCGAGATTTTATGAGAAATATTTGGTTTTTATGAATAATTTTATATAAAGGAATCTTTCATTACACACAAAACTATCTTGTCTTGCTTTACACGCAATCACGACCTTCCACGATAGCGTGTGTTTTACGCAATACCGAGTTTCACTAAACAACAATATACTATTAAAATATTATTAAAACTAGCTGTTATGAATATTAATACCAACTTTTTGAAATTTTATAAATTTTATCTTTCAAAAGGGACTTCATTTTTGGATTTGGAATATCTAAATTAGCCTAGGGTGAAATTTTGGTATTTTTCTGAAAACATTCAATTTTTGATGAATAGTGAAAACACTAGGTTACTATTTAAAAACCGACTTTTTATTAAATAATTATTTATTTTATTTAAATTTTTAGGTCAAAATTGATACATAATACCTATATAAGTTCAATGTAATTCATTGGAGTCATTTTATAATAATTTTAGATATATAAAAATTTTATTGAACTTTTCACCGTCTTTTACCCACCTCCTAGGAGAATTTTCAAATTTACATAAAACTTAATTTTACCCCTTCTGTGAGTGGAATTTCAAAAATCTGAGAGACACAGTTAATATCAAGAACTAAAATGTGGTTCAATGAGATGAAAATAATTTTTGGTGAATAGTAACTTTTTACTTTTATTTACCACGGTTAAAAGTAAATAGGGTAATTAAGGGTAAAAATGATATTATTATTACCCTAAAACATGTCCTAATTCTATTGTATAAGTTTAATTCTACCAAAAAAAACCTTAGGAATAAAATATGACCATTTAGGTCCACTTGGTTTAGATTAGGACATTTATTATTAATTTATTTAAAGAAGGGTTAAAATAGTTAAAATCAATGTTTGATAACTAAATCATTATTAATATAGGGTTATAAATAAGATAAATTAGACTATAAATATTCATTATAAATCTAAAATTATTTCCTACATAATGGTATTTTATTTATCATTTGTAGACTTTAAATAATTTAATTTATTTATGAGATAATGATGATGCAGTAATTACCTTATTAAGGAAATATTAACCTAATTGATATTATAAATACCAAAATAAATGTAATTTGAGACTTTTTATGAATTTAAATAATTCTATAGGTTAATATGACATGTTAGTATTGATTTAAGTCACTTTGTTAGAACTAATCATGCTGTTATGATTTTCACAAAAATCAAGTACCAAATAGTGTCAAAATTGACATAAAATAGTTTTCAAAACAAATATTATATTATTAATTGTTATTTTATTCATAAAAATATAAGGTTCATCCAAATTACTTAGATAAGGTTATACATATTAATAATTAACAACTTGGGGTTCTTTTTTCTTATTATAGTAAGTTTATTAACCTTATAGTGTAAGAAAACAAGACGACACGGTAAAAGTTGAATTATTTAACTTAGAGTTAAATCTAAATGATATGGTTTAAATAGTAACCTAAACTTTTCTAAACCTAATTGGTTGAGATTATGTCGACCCATAACCTCCTTATATTCGAAATAAATCAATTTGTGGCTATTAAAAACCGAATATGACTTTATAATAAAATAAGATTTTATGTTTTTCCTAAGGTGCCCCTCTCCTCCCTTATAAAAGGGCACCTCCTCCATCTCCTCCTCAAACCACTTTGAGCCTTCAAGCTCGGCCAACCCCTGAAAATTTATCTTCTCCAATTCCCTAGAAACTTCCTAGAGGTCCTGGTCTTCTTCAATGACCATATTTAGTGCCCTAAGAGGAGGTTAAGAAGAGGCGCTTCAAAGAAGAGGTAATGTCCGTTGCCGATTCATTCAACTTTATTTCTTCTTCTAATTATTCTTATTTAGTTTTTTCATTATAAATTAATAACATAAGTATAAATAATATAATTATATGTTATTATAAATATGAAACAACCCTATTTAACCTTCTATCCATCCTACGGAAAATGAAATCACCGCGCGTGCGTACGTACGGAATACCGTCTCCACGCCGTGGTGTAATCTGTTTTCCACCACCACCTTCCTTGGATGCGTATAATGGTGTAATGAATAAGTATATATGATTATTGTAAATTCATATTGATTCTGAAATAGTATACACACACTTCAATACAATTCTACGATCATTGGAACGATATCATCGCTCGTGCGTACGTACGGCCTACCGTCTCCACGATGTGATGCGACTCGTTCTACATGATCTTCATTGCATAATTATTGTATAAATGAATTGAATGAATAAATATGATATAAATTACACTAATAACATTCTAGGAATGAGGTATCTATAACCTAAAAAAAGAATAAGAATAAGAATTTATTCAGAAAAACACGCATAAGAACAAAAAGTAATAAACACCCAAATAACAAGTAACAATGAAATATTACTCTTAAGAAGCTAATAATATGACCATATATGATATAATAACAATGAGTACGATTCTAGAATAAGTCAATAACATTATTTAAATCATTATACAGGAGGTTCGGACAGGTACAAAGAAAATCGGACCTAAGGTAAGAGAAAATCTTGCAATCTCATTTTTATCAGAGATTGTTTATACTTCAGAATTTACTGGGGAATATTTATCATCCACATCCATGATTCATCAATATGTAATATTATTTCCATCCACCTAAAATTTTTTAAATACAATTTTACCCATTGGTGAGTTTTTAGTAAAATATATGAAAGGAATCTTTTGTTGTTTTTAGTACGAGGTACTTTTTTACTTTTCCGGACAAAGTACGATAAGAATGTTTTTTAACTTATACAGCATGAATGGATTCATAGAAAATTATTTCCATGAATCTTCCTTTACAAGTTTTCAAGTTTATTTTTAATCAAATTATTTTAGTTTAAAATTTTATGACATGTTAAGAAAGGAAACATGTTTTTGAAGTAGAAAGGATATTTTCCTCAAGAATGAAGTTCAAGTGTTTTATCAAAATTATTTTCCATCTAAGATAATATAGGGTTCTGTTTCTATCCCTATTTTTACATTGATTTGATTATGTTATGATGGAATTATTTTTATGATTTCCTTTTATCTTATATGGATTACGTTATGATGGCATGACCTTTAAGATTCCCATTTTTATTACATGGGTTATGCTATGATGTATGATTTATTATTTTGTGGGACACGTAAGAATGATTTCAATATGATATGGGTAGGACCTATATCTCCCTCCAATGTGTTGGGTAATGATTTATATCTCACGAGATAGACATGGCTGGATCGGCAGGTTAATCCGATTCAGCGATACAAGACTGAAATGATGAGTGAACTCGGTTCAGAAATGGACTTTGTCCACTAAGATAGTCTTGCCAATGAGTCTTGACTACTAAGAAATGATTCTCTGTGATTATGTGTGTATGAAACAAAGTTTTAAGTTATGATTGTTGGGATTACATTTCACTACTATGATTTATCCCATGTTATGAAATTATGATCTCTTTTGCAGGTTAAGATTTCCAAAATGTTTTGTTCTTATGAATATGATGTTATTGATATTTCTTTTGTTTAACCTTACGGAGCATTTGAGCTCACCCTTTTGTATGTTTTATTTTCCCCAAGTCAGGAAGAATGTTATTAAGTATGATGTGCCAAAAGGGACTCTAGATATGATGAAATAAACCAGAGACAATGTAGTTGCTTTATGAACCAGTTGTTTATGTTTCCTAGTTTATAAAGACACTATACCTATACGGTCCTGTGATGGTTTTGTTATATGTTGTAATAAGTATTCTCAATTCTGAAGTAATAACATTGTATGTAACGTTTGGGTCGTTATTGTTGGTATCAGAGGAAAGGTATAGTCAACCTTTAGAAACTAGGATAGGAAATCCTTAGTAAGAACCCTAAGGATATATCTAAGCATAGGAAAAATTATTATTGTTTTAGTAATGTCCATGAAAAAACTATGATAAGACCTTATGTGTGAAATTTTATTCTTGATTATGTGGTTTTCATATTATAATTAGTGTTGCTCACACTATTCTTCTTGGTTTTAGTCAATGGTTTGAACCTGAAGGAACCATGTTAATGCTAAATGCGATGGGCAATGCAATGATTGTCCCCCTGAGAAACCAAACATTATGGGAGTTGGAATGAAAAATCTTGTAGCCATGCTCACACAACTTTATCAAGCTATGAATCCTGAAAGACTTCCAAACAAGCAATTTAAGGAGCAAAATTCTGTTGAATCCTTCATGAGGCAGCGTACACCCTCATTCAGCGGGTCTACTGATCCATTAGTGGCTGAACAATGGATCAGTACCACTGAAAAGATATTTTCAATTCTTCAATGTTCTGAACATGATAAAGTCATCTTAGTGGTATATTGTTCAGAAGGTGAAGCTGATCAATTGTGGAATCTTATCAAGAATACGAGGCCCAGATATGAAATTGAGTCCATGGAATGGGACGAGTTCAAGAACTTATTTTTCAATAAGTACTTCCCTCGTATTCTTGGAACAAAGATGGAGAAAGAGTTTCTAGAACTAAGGCAAAAGAATGATGGATCTGTTGGTACCTACGAAGCAAATTTTACAAGACTTTCAAGGTATACTTCTAGGATTATTATCCAACATGAGAGTAAGATCGATCGATTCTTTTTTGGCTTAAAACCAAGTCTTCGAAGGGTGTTATCCATAAGGGACTTCAATAGTTGTGAGGAAATCGTTCGATGTTCTCTCAAGGTTGAGATGGAGATTGGAGTAACCCATTAGTCATATGTTTCTGATAAGAAGTGGAAAATGGAATTTAAAGGAAAATCTAAAGAGCACACTGAAAAGAAGATGAGTTTCCCTTATGCTCAAAGTGTGGAAAGAAACATTGAGGGAGTTTTCTTAAAGGGACAATTAAATGTTTCAAATGTGGAACAGAAGGTCATCGGGCATTTGAATGCTGCAATGATGGGAAGAAGATGTCTAGTGATGCGAACAAAGAAAAGGATACATAGAGTGCACCTTCTACACTTCAATGTTACAAGTGCATGGATATTGGGAATTATGATAATCAATGACATAATCCAAGGGTTGTTGATTATGATCGACGTCAAAAAACTCTTAAGGATAAAGAAAAAGGAACATCACATGAAATTTCTATCAGTGATGTGGAGTATGATAACGAAGTGGTGAAAGGTAAACTTACCATCCACTCTAAAGTAGAAATTGTTTTATTTGATTCTGGATCCACCCACTCTTTTATTTCTGATGAATTTTCTAAGGGTATCACCGCATTACCTCAACAATTAGATGTTGAGTTAGCTGTGACAACTCCTAATGGAACAACAATCAAATCAAAAGTTTATAATTCTTCTCCGATTGAAGTTTGTGGGAAAGTGCTTCCTGCAAATCTTGTGATCCTTCCTATTGTGGAATTTGATGTGATTCCTGGAATGGATTGGCTTTCTTTATATGGATCTCATATCAATTTCCAAAGAAGGGAAGTCACATTTCATATTCCAGATCAAGCTATGATCGTATATCGAGGCAAGGATGAACATAACCTTCCAGTGGAAATTTCATCCATCCTATGGGTCTTGATTATACTAAATGAAGGTTATTTATCTCAAATGGTTGGAGAGAAACTCACGATTAAGAATATTCCCATTGTACGGGAGTTTGATGATGTCTTTCTGGAGGAATTTTCTGGTCTTCCACCAAATCGTGAAGTTGAGGTTTCAATAGAACTCGTACCGGGTGCTTTACCTGTTTCAAAGACACTTATAGAATGGCTCCAATTGACTTGCAGGAATTGATGAAGCAAATCCAAGAGAACTTTGATAAGGTATTCATATTCTATAGTATGTCACCTTGGGGAGCACATGTTCTATTTTCTAAGAAGAAATATGGATCAATGAGACTCTGTATTGATTATCGATAACTTAACAAGATCACTATCAAGAACAAATATCCTCTCTCGCGCATTGATGACTTATTTGGCCATCTATGTGGAGTTCAATACTTTTCTAAGATTTATCTTTGTTCAGGGTATCATCAATTAAGGGTAAAAAGGGAGGATATACCAAAAATGGATTTCCGTATAATGTATGGACACTATGAATTTATAGTGACGCCATTTGGTCTTACTAATTCCCCTGCTATCTTCATGGATATGATGAATAGATTATTTAGAGACTATCTTGATCAGTTTGTGGTAGTCTTTATAGACGATATTCTTGTCTATTAAAAGATCAAGAATGAACATAATGATCACTTGAGAATTGTATTGAAGACCCTGAGAAAGGGGATTATTTATGCCAAATTTACCAAGTGTGAATTTTGGCTTCAAAAAGTTTCATTTTTGGGTTACATAATCTAAAAAGAGGGGATATCTGTGGACCCAGAAAAAACAGAGGTTATCGAAAGATGGTCGAGACCAACAACAGTAACTGAGATCCGAAGTTTTCTTGGTTTTTCTGGATATTATCGACGTTTTGTGAAATATTTTTCAATATTATCTAATCCACTCACCAGGTTGACTCGAAAAGGAGTTATGTTCGCTTGGACAGAGGACTGTGAGGAGAATTTCAAGGAGTTAAAAAAAAGTTTATCCAGTGCACCTGTTCTCACACTACCTTATAGTGGAGAAAGGTTTGTGATCTTCAATGATGCATCCAAGAAGGGATTGGGATGTGTTCTCATGAAAAACGATATGGTGATAGATTATGCCTCACGACAGTTGAAAATCCATGTGCAAAATTACCAAAATCATGATTTGGAGTTAGCTGCGGTAATCTTTGTATAAAAAATATGGAGGCATTATCTTTATGGTGAAAGGTGTAATATTTATACTAATCATAAAATTTTAAAGTATATTTTCACACAAAAGGAGCTGAATATGCACCAATGAATATGATTGGAGATGATTTAGGATTACGACTACTCAATTCATTATCACCCGGGGAAAGAAAACAAGGTGGCCGATGCATTAAGTCGACAAGACCATGCTAGGTTATCCATGATAAGGATCACAAAAGATCCAATATTTATGGATTTACAAAGGATGGATCTTGGAATTATAATGTAAGGGGAAAATCGTATCTTTCTCAAATAAATGTTCAACCATCTATACATGTGAAGATTAAAGAGGCACAGAAAGAAGATGTATAGTTACAAAAGAAGGTGAGAAATGTTCCTGAATTCAACCTTGATTGTGACGGGATAATAAGGTTTAGGAATCAGGTTTGTGTTCCTCCCATCCCAGAATTAAAGAAGGTGCTACTGGATGAGGCTCATAGTTCATAATTTTCTATTCATCCTGGAACCATGAAGATGTATAGGGACCTGAAAGAGTACTAATGGTGGGATGGCATGAAAAGAGATGTTGCTGAATATGTCTCTCGATGCTTGGTTTGTCAGTAATTTAAAGCTGAGAGACAGAAGTCTAAGGGGATGTTACAACCATTACCCATACCTGAATGGAAATGGGAAAACATCACTATGGACATTGTCACCGGACTTCCAAAAACATCCAAAGGCAATAATTCTATCTGGGTCATAGTTGATCATCTTAAAAAGACGGAACACTTCGTTGCTATTAGAGAATATTTCTCTCTAGATCAGCTTGCTAGGTTATATGTAAAAGAAGTGGTAAGATTGCATGGAGTACCACTTTCTATTATATATGATCAGGATCCGAGGTTTACCTCAATGTTTTGGCGAAGTCTTCATCATACTCTGGATACAGAGTTGAGTTTTAGCATTGCTTATCATCCTCAAACAGATGGTAAGTCTGAGAGAACAATTCAAACTCTAGAAGATATGTTAAGAGCTTTCTCTATGGATTTCAAAGGTCGTTGGGGTCAACATCTACATTTGGTGGAATTTTCTTATAATAATAGCATTCACTCCTGTATTCAGATGGCACCTTATGAAGCCCCCTATGGAATGAAATGCATGGCTCCAACTTGCTGGGATGAAGTTGGGGAAAGAAATCTATTAAGACCTAATCTTGTTGATGAGATGGTAGAAAAGGTCAGATATATTAAAAAACACATAAGAGCAGCTCAGAGTCGAAAAAAGGTAATGCCAAAAACAGAATAAAAAACCTAGAGTTTGAAGTGGGTGATAAAGTTTTCTTACGAATATCTCCTTGGAAGAGAGTAATGAGATTTGGGAAGAAGGGAAAGATGAGCCCTAGGTATATCGGTCCTTTTGAAATACTGGATCGTGTTGGGAAGGTAGCTTAACGATTGGCGCTTCCACCGAATCTCTCTCAAGTTCATGATGTGTTCCATGTATCACTCCAGAGAAAGTACATAACCGATCCTTCACATGTACTCAGCTCAGAAGTTGTACCGCTGGAGCAAGATCTTTCTTATGAAGAACAACCGATAGAGATTCTGGATCATAGTGAAAAATTCCTATGGAACAAGACCACTCGCTTGGTGAAAGTTTTATGGAGGAACCACCAATTAGAAGAAGCTACATGGGAACTTGTGGATATGATGATGGAGAGGTATCCTCATCTGTTTGTTACAAAGTGACGAATTTTGAGGGTGAAATTCATTTTAAGGGGGGTAGAATGTAACACCCGAGATTTTATGAGAAATATTTTGTTTTTATGTATAATGTTATATAAAGGAATCTTTCATTACACACAAAACTATCTTGGCTTTCTTTACATGCAATCGAAACCTTCCATGATAGCGTGTGTTGTACGCAATACCGAGTTTCACTAAACAACGATATGCTATTAAAATATTATTAAAAGTAGCCGTTATGAATAGTAATATCCACTTTTTGAAATTTAATAATTTTTATCATTCAAAATGGACTTAATTTTTGGATTCAGAATATGAAAATTAGCCTAGGGTGAAATTTTTGTATTTTTCTGAAAACATTCAATTTTTGATGAATAGTGAAAACACTCGGTTACTATTTAAAAACCGACTTTTTATTTAAATAATTATTTATTTTATTTATATTTATTTTAGGTAAAAATTGATACATAATACCTATATAAGTTCAATGTAATTCATTGGAGTCATTTTATAATAATTTTAAATATATTAAAATTTTATTGAACTTTTCACCGTCTTTTACCCACCTCATAGGAGAATTTGCAAATTTACATAAAACTTAAATATACCGCTTCTGTGAGTGGAATTTTGAAAATATGAGGAAACGATTAATATTAAGAACTAAAATGTGGTTCAATGAGATGAAAATAATTTTTTTGGTGAATAGTAACTTATTACTTTTATTCACCACGGTTAAAAGTAAATAGGGTAATTAAGGGTAAAAATGATATTATTATTACCCTAACACATGTCCTAATTCTATTGGATATGTTTAATTCGACCAAAAAAAACTTTAGGAATAAAATATGACCATTTAGGTCCACTTGGATTAGATTAGGACATTTATTATTATTTTATTTAAAGATGGGTTAAAATAGTTAAAATCAATGTTTAATAACTAAATCATTTTTAATATAGGTATATAAATATGATAAATTCGACTATAAATATTCATTAGAAAGATAAAAAGATTTCCTATATAATGGTATTTTATTTATAATTTTTATACTTTAAATAAATTTTATTTATTTAAGAGACAATGATGATGCAGTAATTACCTTATTAAGGAAATATTAACATAATTGATATTATAAATACCAAAATAAATGTAATTTGAGACTTTTTATGAATTACACTAATTTTATATGTTAATATGACATGTTATTATTGATTTAATTACCTTTATTTGAACTGATCATTCTTTTATAATTTTCACAAAAATCAAGTACCAAATAGTGTCAAAATTGAAAGAAAATAGTTTTTAAATAAAATAAAATATTATTAATTGTAATTTTATTCTTAAAAATATAAGGTTCGTCCAAATGACTTAGATAAGATTATATATATTAATAAATAACAACTTGGGGTTCGTTTGACTTGTTATAGTATGTTTATTAACCTTATAGTGTAAGAAAACAAGAAGACATGGTAAAAGTTAAATTATTTAACTTAGAGTTAAATCTAAATGATAAGGTTAAAATAGTAACCTAAACTTGTCTAAAACCCATTGGTTGAGAGGATTGCAACCCATCCCCACCTTATCTTAGAAATAAATCAATTTGGAGCTATTAAAATACGAATATGACTTTATAATAAAATAATATTTAAAGTTTTTCCTCAGGTTCCCCTCTCCTCCCTTATAAAACGGCACCTCCTCCCTCTCCTCCTCACACCACTTTGAGCCTTAAAGCTTGCGAAACTCTTCCAATTTCTCTTCTCCACTTCCCTAGAAACATACTAGTGGTCCTGGTCTTCTTCAAATGTCATATTTAGTGCCCTAAGAGGAGGTTAAGAAGAGGCGTTTCAAAGAAGAGGTAATGTCCGTTACCGATTCTTTCAACTTTATTTCTTCTTCTACTTCTTATTCTTTAGTTTTCTCATTATAATGTAATAAAATCAGTATCAATAATATACTGATATGTTATTATAAATATGAAACAACCCTATTTCACCTTCTATCCATCCTACGGAAAACGAAATCACTGCGCATGCATACGTACGGAATACCGTCTCCACGCCGTGGTGTAATCTTTTTTCCACCACCACATTAATTGGATGGGTATAATGGTGAAAAGAATAACTATATATGATTATTTTAAAGTGATATTGATTCTGAAATAGTATACATACACTTAAATACATTTCCACGATCATGGGAACGATATCATCACTCGTGCGTACGTACGACCTACCGTCTCCACGATGTGATGCGACTCGTTCAACATGATCTTCACTGCATAATGATTATATAAAGGAATTGAATTAATAAATATGATATATATTAGACTAATAAAATTCTTTAAATGAGGTATCTATAACCTAAAAAAATAATAAGAATAAGAATTTAGTCGGCAAAACACGTATAAGAACAAAAAGCAATAAACACCTGGATAACAAGTAACAATGAAATATTACTAATAAGAAGCTAAGAATATGACCATATATGATATCATAACAATGAGTAAAATTCTGGAATAATCCAATAACATTATTTAAATCATTATACAGGAGGTTCCGACACGTACAAAGCAAATCGTGCCTAAGGTAAGAGAAAATCTTGCAATCTCATTTTTATCCGAGATTGTTTATACTTCAGAATTTACTAGGGAATATTCCTCATACACATCCATGTTTCCTCAATATGTAATATTTTTTCCATCCACCTACAATTTTTTAAATACAATTTTACCTATTGGTGAGTTTTTAGTAAATGATTTTAAAGGAATCTTTTGTGGTTTTTAACACGAGGTACTTTTTGACTTTTTCGGCAAAAGTACGAGAAGAATGCTTTTTTATCATAGACAGCATGAATGGATTCATAGAACATTATTTCCATGAAGCTTCCTTTACAATGTTTCCTGTTTATTTTTAATAAACTTCTTTTAGTTTAAAATTTTATTACATGTTAAGAAAGGAAAAATATTTTTGAGGTAGAAAGGATATTTTCCTCAACAATGGAGTTCAAGTGTTTTATAAAAATTATTTTCCATCTTAGATAATATAGGGTCCTATTTCGATCCCTATTTTTACATTGATTTGATTATTTTATGATGGAATTATTTTTATGATGTCCTTTTATCTTATATGGATTACATTATGCTGGCATGATGTTTAAGATTCCCAATTTTATTATATGGGTTATGCTATGATGTATGATTTATGATTTTGTGTCACATGTAAGAATGATTTCAATATGAGATGGGTGGGACATATATCGCCCTCCAATGCACTGGGTAATGATTTATATCTCATGACATAGACATGGTTGGAACGACAGGTTAATCCGGTTCAGTGATATGGGACTGAAATGAGGAGTGAACTCGGTTCAGAAATGGACTTTGTCCACTAAGATAGTCTTGGCAATGAGTCTTGGCTACTAAGAAATGATTCTCTATGATTATGTGTGTATGCCAAAAAGTTTCAAGTTATGATTATTTAGATTACATTTCACTACTATGATTTATCCCATGTTATGAAATTATGATCTCTTTTGAAGGTTAAGATTTCCAAAATGTTATGTTCTTATGAATAAGATCTGATTGATATTTCTTTTGTTTACCCTTACTGAGTATTTGAGCTCACCCTTTTGTATGTTTTCCTTTCCCTAGGTCAGGAAGAAGGTTATTAAGTAGGATATGCCAAAAGGGACTCTAGATATGATGAAATAAACATGAGACAATGTTGATTCTTTATGAACCAATTGTTTTTGTTTCCCATTTTCTAAAGACACTATACCTATACGGTCCTACCGTGGTTTTGTTATATGTTGTAATAAGTATGATCAATTCTGAAGTAATAACAATGTATGTAAATTTTGGGTCGTTATATAAATCCCCTACACTCTCACTAAATGAGATGTTTCAGGATACTCATCATGTGTCACGTCATATCGAGATATAAGCCCACTTTATTAATTACTCCAGAAGTAATAAAAGAGTGGGATAAACCATTATGAAATAAAACATTTATAAATGTTGAGTTAATAATAATGATACCTCATACCATCAAAAGACCTTATTTATCCTTCATGATGATATTCTCAACACGATATACTTATTACTCATTCCTCCATGTTGTTTATATAATTTATTCAGTTATATTGTCTAATTAGATTGGGTGTTTCTAGAATCACCCTCACTCACTAAGTTTTAATGATGATAACTATTCTGATGTGATTTTCTAGTCATAACATAAGATTTTTGAGATACATTAAATGTATTTCTAACAACTAAATTTATAATATTAGGGAAATAACACTGAAGATGTCCCACCAAATTATAGTTGTGACATGATTTGGGTGGTTACATACAATAATAATTTATATTCTCTAATGAACCACTTTGGAAATATCCAAAACTATTACTTGGGTGTGGAGGAATGTTAACTAATCCAGTTATTTGATAATATGATCCCCTACATCCTTAGAAGTAGGTTTCCCTATTTTTATTATTCCAATAATTTGTGATCCCACTTGTACCCATGTAGAAAAATTTTCATCCTCCAATAGAGTCCCCATTAATATACCATTAAACCATTGTCAATCTACTAAAAATTATTGTATAATTAGTAATAGAGAAAATGAATACATAAGAATGAATTTATAGGCCCGGTCCAGACTCGAATATACAATCCTTCAAGGATTATCTGGAAACCAATTATAGAGAAAATAAACTATTTTTATAATCTCAGCTAAATATTATATCACTAATGATGTTTTCCTATTACTGAAGAAATCAATAGTTACATCTACCATGAAGGTGGGTAGGATGTATTTTTTGTTTAGAAATCCATTGAATTTCTACAACATAAGACCTCGATCAAATTTATTTTGGATATCTGTATCCCATTTCTAGCATGTAAGATCCTATAATATGTATAATTCTATCTTCTACCTTATTTCAGTTTGGGTTCCATGTAAATCAAGGATTTGGTTTATTCTTCTAGGAAACACTTCTTATTTTTCAGGTTTCAAATCCCCCATATTCATTGGTGGATTCTGTTTCTAATTAAACATGGAGTAAAACCTCTTTCATGGTTTGTCATTTCTATTTCCTTTATCAATATCTTGAGAGGAATGAATAATTATTTGAAGAATTTATTGGTTCACATACAGTTCTGTTGTAACCACATTATCTGTGGACACTTCTTATATTTATTTAGGTCATATAACCAGTTCCATTTCTCTTTAGATAGAACAAAACACCACTAATTCATCACTTACTAGTAAACTAAAGACTCATGATATTCTAAATCATCAAAATAAAATAAAATTATAATGAATTTCTGAAATCATCAAACATAGTGTGAGGAATATAGTCTTAGTGGGAACTGCCTTTATTAATGCATGATATGTGACACTCATTGGCTAAACCCACAATGATTAGATGAAGACACTCATACAAGTTTCTAAAAAAATATTTTCCTACCTAAAATACCCTATTAACTTAAATTTTAGTATAATGTTGTTATATCTGTCTTTTTATGATATACATTTTACGTTTTGACATTTTCCATCTCTATCTTACCATTACAGTATGATAAAAATACAAAACTGATACAATTTGTAATAACCTAACCCAATGATTCCCTTAGAAAGAGCCAATATGGCATTAAACTCAGGTGATGTCCCTAAGAAACCTATGACTATAAATAAATTCCAAGGTCTTACTAAAATTTTGGGGTATTATTTTATATTCAAATAAAACCCCCCCAAAAAATAGAAGTTAACAAAATCAATTTGATTCATGAATTGTAACAGAATAACTAAAAAACAAAACTAATAACCAATAACATAAAAGTAGTATAAAAAATATAGAACATTGAATCATAAGAAACCTAAAACACATCCTAATGTAGTAATACCAATGTGGAATCATTTTGACCACTGAACCATACTCTAATCTCCAACCACAATCTTAGTAATGTAGCATCATGGTATTCCACAAAAAAAATAAGAGAACATTTTTTTACCCATGTCGCAAAAAAATAACATCTACATATGCACCAAAGTTCATATGTAAGGGCTGAGTAATCATACCAAGTATAAAATCCCCACAAGACTACCCAACTCATATAACTAAGATAAGAAAATGTAGCTTAAAGTTAAAAATATAAATTGAAAAAATGAGAGGAATAACATAAGTTGTTCACAAAATTTAAGTGATTTATCTTGAGGAAGAAACAATTTATCCATTTAGTCCACTTAGTATACCCATTCTTGGTTTGAAACACGCACACACACAAACTAACTTTATAATTGTTCCAATATTTCTGAGTGATAACTCATCCATCCACCAAGACGGTCCATCCACAAAGATGATCATTGATGATAATATTCCCGATGGAAATAGTCTATTACCAATATTTAATTAATGGACACATCTAATAAAAAACCCCATTACATATATGACAATGCCTCCCACCCATTCATTATTTTAAATAAATCTATCATTTAAATAATTAAACAATCATATTTCATGTATCAAATGAAAATAACTAATCAAAACCGTGTCATAAAAATTGTATCTTCAAAAGCTATTCAAAATAAAACATTTACAATTTATAAACCAAAAGGATTTTACAAATGAATCATCCATTATTTCTTTTCAAATAGATAAAAATAATTTAAGTAAAACTAATTTGTTATGTTCTAAAATAAGTGGATAAATGAGAGAATCCACCCACTACAAAAAGCAACTCAATTAATCTGGATGAAAGAAGACACAATTTACATGATCCAATCCTTATTCCCCTTTCCTTAAAAAATACCAATGAATATCTATTAGTACATTAATAAACTAATATATACAGACATAAAAACCATGATATAAGGTTATATTCAAAGGTAAATGAGTAGATCAATATAGGATGAAGAAAGGGGTTCTCACCTTTTATTTTCTTGGTCTAATTCTTGAAGAATCATTTATAATGTCTTTCAGAGGAAAAAGATTTCCAAATATCACCTTAAATAAAATTATAAATCATGATCATAGTTTTTCGGATAAAAAATATAGATTTTGGGTGATAATTGGAATAAAAATAAAATTTTATTATGTTATTAAATCCTTCAGACTGTTAGGATTCACAGCTTAATAAATCTTGAAACAAACAAGTGATTACAATTAAACAAAACCTTGAGACACATGGTTATTCCACACAATTTATAAAACCATGATCCAACTATGAAAAATGAATATATACCAAAAATTCAAAAATCACATGGTTTGTTGCTTGATTAAGATAAAATGTGTTCCAATAATGACCGTTCCATGTAAATACCATATTCTCCTTCATGGTTTTTTAGAGAAGCTACATGGTTTCCAAAAAATGTTACCAGATCATGCATCCCTGAGAATTCTTTAAAAGAATTTAAAAACAATTGAGATTCTCCGAAAATACATACAAAAAGATAATAACTAGAAAAATATAATAAATGTGTGAATTACCCTAAACTAGTGGAGTTAAAAAAACATACCCAACATCTACCAACACCATCTTTATTAGTGTCCCATACAAAAACACAAACAACATCATCACCATCACCAACTCTCACACCACCAAAATCATCATTATTATAGGAATCACTATCATCATCCACACCTAAAATAATAATAGGAGTACATGAACCCTCATAATTAAATTTTATCATCATAAAAATTGCACCAGTCACCAAAAAACTCTTTGGAGGATGTGAAGAAGAAAGATGATACATGGTTTAATCGATCTAAACAATAATCATCTATTTTTATTCTGAATTTTCCTCATATTTTTTAGTTTATTGTTATATTAAATAATTTTTATCCCAATCTAACTATATAAAAATTATACTCAAAGAAAATTTACTAATAGGCTAATATTTTTAGATATAACCTTCTTCTCTTATGTAAATAAATAACCCTACTTTGATGCTCATCTCTTAATTCTAAATGTAGATGATTGTTTCAGACTAAAAGTATACTTATTTTTCTTATAGTTATAATACATTATTTTTTGGAATAATATATTACATTATTTAAAATGAAAAAATATTTCAAAAAATAAAATAAATTAAATTAATAGAAATTGAAATATACCAACAATTTTTACTTTAGTATCTTTATTTATTATACTATGATCTTTATTTTTTATTATTTTATAGAATGAGGAAGTCTAAGAAAAAATACCCTCAATATCCAATTCCTTGTCATGGGAAAATTAAAAAATATTATCATTAAATAATTTAACTTGATTAACCAAAAAAATAGGCTAAATATCTCAAGAATCCATGTAATGTTAAACATAAATTACATTTTTGAAACATAAAATACATAAACTATTTTCCTAATAAATAAATAATACAATAATATATTAAAATAAATAAAATTTATAGAATGCATGAAATAAAAAAACTATCATAGTGTCATATAATAATAAAAAAATCTAAATAAAGCATCATCCTTTGAGAAGAATATGTGGATATATTTATTAATGATGCAATAATCAAGAAAAATGTAGTTGTGTGTGTATTGTATTCAATAAAATTATTTACTACATTGTTTTTATTAAAAAATTAAGGTTTGCATGGATTAATAATTGTAATATATTGGTTATTTTTAATTTTCTTATTTAATTTATTTTTATATTTTTTTAATGTTTAAATTTTAAAGGTTTTATTTTTTTTATGTTTCTAGTATTCAAGTTTTCAATTCTGTAGTTTTTAATTTTTTATAGTTTCTAGTAACATATTGATGGCTTATAATTTTTGGGGCTTCATGAATATAATATTATAAATTTCATTATTTTCAAATTATATTTTTTATTATTTTATGTTTATAATTTTATAGATATATTTTTACTTTTTCCATTAATAGGTTTAAAAGTTTTTTGTTTTGAATGTTTTTTTTATTTACAATATTAGAATTTTTCTAGTGTATAGTGAAGTATATTTCATGATTTAAAGAAAATATATATATTAATTATAAAATTATGGCTTTAACTCTTGATGTTTTTCACATTTATGGTTCTTATTTTTCATATTTTTAGGTCATATTAAAGTACATTTTTAGGTTTCAGATTTGTAGGTCTGAATATTTCCTAACCATTCAATTTTCATTATGGATTTCTTCCTATTTTTAGATTTCATGTTTTCATGTTATTAGGTTTTCAATTTTTTTCTTGAGTATTATTTATTTAGATGTTTGAATAATTAAAATATAAATGTTTCCACTATTCATCTTCTTAATTTTCAAGCTAACAAGATATAATAATATAAGTTTATAGTTATGCAGTCTATTGGTTTTTTCACAATTTTAATAGTAAAAGGATTGTATTTTCGTAAGAATATAGATTTACTACATTGAAGTTATAAATCATGATATACTAAAAATTTATAGACTTATAGCTTTATAAGGCATAGGATTTATGGTATAGAGGTATTCAAGTTATGGGTTTGATGTTTTTATAGTGGATGGTCGTAAGTTGGATGTTTTAATGTTTTTTGGTCATATGTTTGTTCATCTGGTGGTTTTAAAGTTATACTTTAAATATTTAAAATATTTAAAATTTATATGTTAAATGATTTTAGTTTTATATATATGTAGTTTAGTATGTTTTCTGTAATGATGATTTCTGATTTTGATAGATTATTTTCTCTAATATTAGAGGTTTGTTAGTATTCTGATTTATTTTATTAATCGATACATTGAATATTATTATTTTAAAATTTATAAGATTAATTATTGTAGGGTTTTATAATTATATGTTGTTGATTTTTTGGTTTATTGAATTATAAATATCATGTTTTATGTATTTTTGGTTTGTAGGTTTACTAGTTTCTAGTTACATGATTTCTGGTTCTCAAGTTTTTTACAAGTTATAAATTTTCAGGTTTTTAGGTTATTATTTTATTGGATTGTGTTACATGTTTCAATATTTTTATATTTCTAGTTTTCAGCTGTTTAGTTTTCCTGTTTTCGTGTATGTAAGATGTTGGTTTGCATGTTTTCAAGTCAGGGGATTTCATAAATGTATCTTTTTAGAATTACTGATAAATGGTTTTCATGTTTTTATGTATTCAAAATTATTGGTTTCAAAGTTATTATTTTTTACATTTTTAGGTTATTTTTTTGATTTTGTTTCTAATTTCTTTGGTTTTCATGTTTTAAGATAAACATTGGAAGGTTTCCCAATTTTTGGTTTTGAATAAGTAGGTTTATAGGATCTGAGGAATTCATGCATGGATATATCATGTTTAATGGTACTAGGATATAGGTTTTGAGATTCTAGATTTTTAGGTTTATGGGATTTAAGTCTTTTAGTTAAAAAATCAATAGTTTTCAATTTTATGGGTTCTATGATTTCTAGTGTGAAGGTATACATGATTAAATGTATGAATTTTTTGGATTATATATGTGTATGTTTTCTTGTATATAGGTAAGAATTTTATTTTTTAATATTATTGGTTTATATGATTATTGGTCTATATGTCTAGGTTTTTAAGATTTGACGTTATCAGGATCAATGTATACAGATTTTCATGAAACGTGGTTTACCAATATATAAGTTTCAAGGTCATGCATTAAAAAGATTAATAATTAGAGGCCTTTAGGTATGTAGTTCATAAGATATTAGGTTTTAGTTTTTCAAATTTAATATTTTTATTTTTTTGGGAGGTTTTCATGATGTGGGGTTCCATGTTGTAGGTCTGTAGGTTTAAAAATTTATAGATATATTGTTTTAGAATGAATCTCCAAATTGGATTTTTTTGGTTTAATAGTTCAATAGTCATGTAGGAATTAAAATTTTTAGTCTCTGAATTTTATTATTTACATCTTTTAGTTATTATGTTGTTTTTATATTCTTTTTATATTATAATCATCCAGTTTTTAGGTTATTGGTTTAGAAGTTGACATAGCTCTCGACTAGTAGGACTGAATGTTTCATGTTTTTTTAGATTTAAATTTTGTCAAATTTAAAGTTTATAAGTTGTTTGGTTATATGATTTATTTTTTATATATTTATATGTTTTTTTGTTTTACAGTTTCGAGTATGATTTTTTGTTTGTCTAAAACATTATAGGGTAAAAGATTTCTAGTGGGGAAGTTTTTTGGTGTCAAGTTTTACATGTTTATAGTTTTTTAATTTCACATGTTTGGAAGGTTTTAATTTCAATAAGTTTCATGTTTAAAATATTATAGGATTTAATGTTTTATATTTTCAATATTTTAGATTATTTCTTATAATTTTAAATGTTTTTAATGTTTGAATATTAAAATTATTACTTGCTATAAATTTTTAATTTTTTTAGTTTTATAGGTTTGAATTTATTTAGAATTTAGGTAATTGGAAACTTGTTTTTAGTATATATTTTTTTAATTTTTTTAAGATGAAATCTTTCATGTTTCAAGTACCTTGTTTTTAAATTATTAATGTTTATAGTTTTATTGGAGACAAGTCTATTCCCACACTATAAAAAACTAGATTTTTGATGAGATTGAATGAAGGAAAACACAAAGTAGGAAAGTACTATTGCAACCCTGACTCCAGTAACTGAGAGATGATGTAAAAATTATTATATTATTACAAGATACAATGGATAAAATTATAAAGGACCAATTATGGTATTAGTATTGGAATACTAGATTCATACATGATATCCTTGTTATATTTTATATTAGAAACATCTCATGAAAAACCTTCTTACATCATTAAAATTCAATCAATTATCTCTTCATAATATCATGTGGTACGGAACACAAAATATATGAGTGAGCTATATTAATTAGTAAGGGTATAATATAATGGGAAATATAGTGATTAAATAATATATAAATTATATGATATGGTGGATAATAAAAAAATCCACTTAATCACTCAATTGATCTCAAAACACATCCATGAATAATATCAAAAAAGTAATCACAATAATTATAATAACTAAACTACAAAGAATATAATGAATAAATTTATAAATTCCTAAACTTACAATCAAGGAATCATGTAAGGTCCTAAAAAATCAAACTATCATGGTCTCGGCCCAAGACATCATGTATACAATGAAGGCCTTGTGCAAAGACATTTTCATCGTATGGGCCAGTATACACCGAGCAATACTCATTCTTGTTTGTCTCATGATACCTATCAATGAATTGAGTATATATCTATAACAATTTCCAAATCATTACTTAAATATGTCAAATTCATTTATCATATATTGAACCCAAAATATAATACATAATCAATATGCATCATCTGTAAATAAAAACCATACTGAATCAAAAAATTCATTACCCTAATATTTACTGAGTAAAGTAAATAAATTTGATAATAATATTACATAATCAAAATCCCTTTTTAGAAATGGTATGTGGTTAGTAAAATATTCAAATGATAAATAAATCCATGATAAAAAAAAGGAATAAAATGTAAAAATAATAATAGAGAGTGATAGAGAACCTAACTTCAAGGAATTCAGTTTATATGTTGTTTAAAAAAAAGGTATAAACCATACATATGAAATGAATTAAAGGATAAAATCCATCCATGAGAAGATAAATATAATATTAAAATATTCTCTTCAAAATAATATAATTTTTAAAAGATACTATTCTTATAAAAGAAAATGTGGAGTGTAAGATAAAGTACAATTAAGTAATACAAAATATATTTTCAATCTTGAAAGAAAAAAATTATTATTTTAATATAAAAAATCATAGAAAAATTAAATAAATATTTTAATTGAAAAAACATAGAATCATATATTGTATGTTGAAAATGAAGTAATCTTGGTATATACAGGAGAAATTATTCACATCGTATATGATGAAAAGAAAATTTTTTTCACACTTTTGTAAAATGTCAAAAAATAATTGTATGGGAAAACATAAAAATATATATATTAAATTTTTTTAAATTAACTAAAATTTATTAAAAAATATATTTTTTAAGAAACTATTTATAGATAAAATCAACCAAAAAACCATTTGAAGCAAATGGATATTGATGTGAAATATTCTAGAATAAAAGATAGAAATGGTCATATTTTGTTATGAACAACCATTCATCCTCTTTGATTACCAACGAGAGGAAAATTTAGAATAAAAAAATATAAAACCTATAAATAAAACCATTATTTGAATATTTATGGTCATTATGAGATAAGAAACATATAATTTCACATAATGGAAATGAAAACATAAACAATCAAGATAAAATATGAGATTGTAACATAAACCCTTAAAATTTTGGGAATCATTTAATAAAAACCTCATTAAATAGGTGAAATTATAAGGATATTTAAACCCATTAATTATTATGAAAGTAACTATAAAATAAATTCTTATTTAGTATATACACAATAAAAAATAATGAAGCATTCAAATAGTTAACATATCTTAATGATGGGTAATTGAGATGATGAAACCTTTAAAACACTACTATATCTTGAATTGAAAGACCACGATAGATACAAAATGATATGGATTTAGAAATTCATTTAATTTAATATAATTGTGATAAAAACATATATATAGTTTTATATACATTGAAAGATATAAAACAAGTGGAGAATTTTTCATTATTCTCAAAGTAATAAAAGTGAGATGACGAGCCCTTTCGTCATGTTACGACTTACAATATATATGTTCATAACTCCTGTATAAATAATTTAGACTAATTATAAATATATAATAGAAACATATTTATAATTATATTAGTATATATCAGTTCCTAACAAATTCCAATTGACCATTTGTTATTAATTATTCAGTAATGTCAACAATCAGGTGTTAAGTGTTCTATTTTCCATGTTTTTTGCAGTTTGAAATTTCTGTTCCTTTCCCTTTAGTTATTTTTTAGTCATATCTAGAATCTCAATAATGTGATAAATATCATATTTATTCATTTTATAACCTTTTAGAACATTTGTTTTATGGAGCTGAAAAATTGAATTGTATCACTTCCCGGAGAAGGTAGTATGTACGAACACATGGGTGATACATTAATTTTTCAATAAATGGAACAAAATAATGATAAATAGTAATTTATATTCATAGAATATTAAATTTATAAATTATATTTATCAAATATCTCTTTATTACTATCCATGTAAAGTGGAAATGGAAAATTAATCACATCTCTTTATAGAGGTGGTAGTCCACACATATGCACGAGTGATATTATCATTTTACAACAGATGGGAGTGATATATATTACATATTAATTTATATTTTACTAATTATATTTAAATAATAAATATCATTTTTAATAATTTTATACACTCTTTTAACTATCCATGCAGTAGGTGTTGAAAAATAAAACATGCCATTCATGGAGGCAATAGTCGGTACGTACATATGATTTCATTTTAATTTTTTCTATGGAATGGATGTTAAGTATAAAATATTTATTGAATCAATATAATAAAATTAAAATATAACAATGGGAATTATTTTATTTATATTATAATTTTGTAAGAATAATTTTAGGAGGTAGAATAATAAAACATGAAATAGATCAGTAATTAAAATTATCTTTTCTCAAGGTATTCTCCTTTCGATTGAACTAAATGCCCTTATATTAAAGCTTTACGGTCAATCTATGGACATTTGAATGCGGTATAGTAAGTTTGTGTTGAGGGGTATTATGTAGGAATATTTTTTATATAAAACCAAACTCATTTTTTCCATTTAATGGTGAGATTAATTCCCTTTTATAGGAAAAAATAAATAGTGTTTTCACAAATATTAAAATTTTAAGGTCATAAAATAAATTTTATATTTCAAGTGGATCAACAATGGATCATGGATGAAATTTTAGACAATTAATAATCCCTATCATCCATTATAATATTTTTATGATTTCAAAATAAATTTATAAAATAGATTTTAACTTTAAATATTCTTAAATTCATTTTCGAGGCTATTCACATAATTTGACATTAATTACATCAATATATCAATTTAGTATGAATGTGAATATTTTAAAAATGAATTACCTTTAATTTTTGACTATAGAATTATTTAAAGGCTCTAAATTATCTAAAATACATCACTTTTAGTATTTATAATACTATTTAATGTTATGTTCATTCGATGGAACAAGTGTTCTATTAGGGATACACGAGAATTCTATTTAATTATACCACAACTAGAAATTAAAATAAACCACTAACAAAAATAAAAATTATTCATAATAAATTATATCTTCTAGATTAATTCATATATTATTTCTATTTCTATCCTTAAAATGATAACAAAATATGTAAGGGAGAATGAAATTTTATAATCACCCTTAACCTAAAAAAATAAGTGTCATAATAAAAGGAATGTAGAATAAATTTGAAATATCTACAAAAATAGGATGATTAAATTCTAAATAAACTAATCTAAAGAAAAAAAATGATTTTTTTGGAGATTTTTTTACCTTATCCCATAGTTTCATCCCCATTTTATCCATTCTACCTTTTACCAAGGTTATCAACTTTTACAATGGTTACCGTTAAATATAACTAGAAATGAAATAGACTGTGTTACCAAATTTGAAAATCCTGATACAGAATATGGAATCCATTCTCTATGATTTATTTTTTGAAAGTAGTTAAAATTATTTTTTTTAAAAAGTTTCATAAAACACAATGAAATATGTTTTCATAAAAATGTCATTTTTAAGAATAAAAATAAATTTAAACCAAAATAAAGTATAATATTGGTTCTAAAGGAATTAATGGAATTATTTTATAGAAAAGGAAACTTATTTTAATCTGAAACCAAGCCAAAATAGAAATTAACCTAGTGAATACTTTAATAAAATAGGATAACCAAAAATAGTATTTATTAGAATAAAAAAATTCACTTTGATTTCCAAAATATCAAACATAGATATGTAAGATCAAAGGTAAATTTCTAAATTCATTATATTACTTCCTAAATATATATTTTATCTTGAAAATAATTTCATAAACTTTCCTTTAATTATTATACCATGATAATATAAAAAATGATAATATTTTTAGAATTCATATTTTTCACTATTCACGAAAAAAAATCAATTATTTTTGAAACAACCCCCAATTTAAATCTATGTTAACTTTGATACGATGAAACTAAAAATGAAATATTTTTTTATAAAATTAAATATTTAAAATTTCTAAATTATTAATTTAAATGTAAATACAAAAAGAAACATGTTTTATAGAAAAATGGCTCTTAAACATTAACTATCCTCAAACTTATATGCTTTATTTATTATCATTAAAATTGAGAACTTATTTCACAGTAACTAGAGAATGAAATTATATTAATAAAACTCTTCAAAATATATTTTATAATTAGTTTAATCCTGTTCATACCATAAAATCCAATGATTAGGTTATATCAGTCATATTTAAATAATAAAATTTATACAGTGTATCACAGTTCTCTTAATCTCGATGTTGCATCTATCACAAGAGATCTTTTATAGTATTAATAAACTATTATTATGGGATAAAACACTAACCCCTCTTAATATGAATTTTATCCACATAATTTTAATTATTTTTTACCAAAATTAATATATCGTGATATAATAATTGATTTTATCATGAATTTTAATTCATAGGTTATGAAAAGGAAAGTTTTTATTTCATAAATAAATAATTATTTATAAACATTCATTCCTTTATAAAATATCAACTTTTTAATGTTCTTCTAGAATCATTACTTGATAATTGATTGATAATTTCCACACAAAATATGATAGATTTATTATCCATTTTTTATTTTGATTAATTATAAGAAAATATTCTTACTTGATATATTTCATTTGTTTTGTTTTGATCATTTTTCTACCACTAATTCATCTCATATTAGAAATTATGGACAAAAAATATTATTTTTTTCATTATTGAAGCACTAAAATTAACTCTTAAGGGATCGTTAGATCTATTAAAGGATATCGTTCTTCATTGTATAATGGATTTCCTCACTAATAATTTCTTCCATTTATATAAAATTATTAAAAAAATGGTTATAATAAGTAAGAAATATCACTCAATGAATTTAGTCATCAAATTAAGGAGTTGTGTTTCAATGTCTTAAAACAGAAAAATAACACCCAAGGTTCATCATTAATCATTAAACTAAAATATCTTCATAATATTGTAGACTAAATTTTAATACATAATAAGAATATATTCATTACAATTTACTATAATTACCCTTACTTAAACTCACATTATAATACTAAAGTTTATATGCAATATTGAGGGCATTCCTTGTCTTTGAGACATCAAAAAATGTTCCATCCTTAGAAACAAAATTTCCCTAAAAAGAAACATTGTAAAGAAAAAATGAGCACATATTAAGTTTCCCATATAACCCCTTTCCTCTAGGAGTATTATGAATGATTTACATGTGATTCTTATGATCTTTATGGATTCTATAGTAAAAAAATATAAAATCAATAAATACTATAAAAATATTCCATTTAATTTGTTATTCATGGGAGATTTATTCTAATAGGGCCCTATATCCATATAGTTTAAACAATAGATATAAATGGATTATTTATTGATTTATATACTTGAGACTTATGTACTTTATCACGAGACTTGTAAAAAAGTCTAAATACCTTTAAATATTTACATAAATATTTCTTTTGAAAATTTTCACGTGTTGGAAGTTTCACCGTTCCCTTCATCTTCTTTGTTACATTTCCTATTTCATGGTTCTTAGTTGTCCTATTTTTCTCCTGATTCCCTTGGATAATATAATACATGAATTATTATTTTTGAAACCTTAATGAAACATGATACTATACTATCATATGATGAAAATGTTTCTGAAGGTAAGGACCTTTAATTGATAAACTTATACCAATCAAATAAATATTCAATCTTTTTTAGATTACGTATATAGTCAATAAAATAAATTGTTTTCCTCATACTCAGCAACATTTTCCTATTACTTCTACTTTAAATTCATTAAATTTCTTTCCATGTCAACGAATATTTCTTGTGGAAAATATATTTTTTTAAAATATCATCTTAATATTTTTTATTTCATATTTCATATCTCATTTTCCTCCTTAGTATTCTTAATCAATGGCCTCTATTTATAAGAATATTCATTTAGACAATATAATACCATAATAACTTTTCACTTTAATTAATTTTCAAATAAATAAATATATTTTCTAAGTGATTGATCTATTATTCAGCTACCAATGGAATTGTATATCCATTAAATGATGAAGGATTTTGTGGTATGAAGTGGTACAATATCATTTCTATTTGTAGAGAGGTTACTCTTTACTACATACATTCAACATTGTTGGTCATAATAAGATAAAAACATACTAATATAGTCGTAAATTATTAGGCTACCACACTATCCATATTTACTTGATTAGGAGTGAATTTCATACATTGAGTATGAGTGGTGATAAAATTTCTGATCCTTATTCCAGGTTCCATCACTTTACAGTGACATAAATACAGTCACATGATAATTATCTTGAATATTAATTCATGGAATAAAAATAACTATTATGGTAAAAGTTCTAAAATATTCTATCATATTATCATAATAATTTATGTATATATGTTCTTCTAAAATATAGTTCCCAAGGGTCCTTATAAACATTATTTGATACCAGTTGTATCAACCACTACCCCAATAACCTATATCCATTGTTAACATTTTTACCTAGGAAAATTATATAAGGGTTCACATCCAAAATAGTCAATAAATTTTTTAGTCTTAGAAATATATATATATATATACATGATTTTTTTATTAAATTGTTAATAAAAAACATAAAATGAAATCCCTTCATACATCCATCAAAATCATTCAATCATCCTTTTTACATATTCCCTAGAAAGGAAAAAAAATAATGTGGTGTGAACTGATTCTATGAAAGGGAAACATACAAAAAAAATCTATAATTAGTAAATATTGTATAATTAAGATGGAATGGTGGATAATACAAATACATACCTCTTAATCAATAATTTTATCGTAGAGTGAATTCATGGATATTATCAACATAAAAATCACATGGATAATAGTATCCAAATTCTAAATGAATTAAATGAATAGTGATATATATTCATGATCCTAACATAAGGTACTCATGCCAATATATCATGATACTTAGCATCAAGTCCTTTTTCCAGGACATTTTACAATCCATCAAGGCCTTGTGACAAGAAAGTGTCATTTTATGGGCTGATATACACTGAGAAATACCCATTATTGTTTGTCTCATGAGACCTATCCATGCATCTAGAGGATATCTATAATAGGCCCCCAATCATCACTTATATAGGTCCAATAAATTTTCTATATATTTAATCAACAATATAATACGCAACTAACATTCCTTATCAATAAAAAAAATATCCATGTTGAATCAAGAATATAGAACATCAATATTTATTAGGTAAATAGAATAACTTTATTAAAAATATTCCTTTAGTTAAAACTGTGTGTATTAATATAGTATGTTTAGGAAAATATTAATATGATAAATATATCCATTATAAATATAATATATAAATAATGTCAAAATAAAAAAAAAGAATAATAAAGGATATAACATCAAAGAACCTAGTTTTTTACTTATAAAAAATGAGGTATAACCCCTACATTAGTAATGAAGGAAAGGAGATAATAAATTCATAAAAAGTGACTATTTTGAAATAAATAAATCATTTTGATAATTATAGGGGGGAATGGATGGAAAACATTAAAAACAATGTTCCTTAATTATTTTATAACTTTTTTTCAGAAAAGGTGTTATAAATCCTTAATAAACTATTTTCATGAGGTGATAAATATAATTATAAAATATTATTTTCAAAATAATATAAGCATGAAAAGATACTATGATTAAAAAATAATATTTGGAGTAGAATATAAAAAAATTAAAGAAATACAAAATCACTTTTCAATGATTTAAATAAATAATATGAATTTTTTTAATAAAAAAATAAAAAAATTGTAAAAGAAATGAAAAAAGGAATTTCGTTCAATAAACCATGGAAACATATAGAGGAAGATACATATTAGATAATAGTCATAGAGGAAGGAAAATATATTAACTTCATATATGTTAAAAATATAATCCGTTTTACACTTTTTTAAAACATCAAAAATGAATCTTTTAGGAACCATTAAAAATATTATCTATAAACCACTGTAAATAAAATAAAAGGTATCAGAAAAAAAAATTATTAAATATTTATTTATAGATAAAAACTTCTAAAAAATAATTTAAAGAACATGGATATAGAAGAGAATTATTTCCAACAGAAAAGGATAAATAAGGTCATATTTTTTCACAAAAAAACTTTTGTTATTTCTTTACTACTAAAGAGGGGAAAATTTGGAAAAAAATATAAATAAAAGAAATAAATATAGGTAATAAAATAAATGGGTTTTATATGATAAAAAATAAATAATTTCATGTTATTGAAATTTAAACATAAACAGTCCTGATAAAAAATGTCTAATGGTAACATAAACCCTTATAACATTGGAAATATCTAAATCAAAACCTCATGAAATATATAAACATAAATGTATTTTAAATCCCAATAATATTCATGAATATAATTATAAAATACATTATTGGTAAGTATATACACCACAAAAAATAAATAAGGCGGTGAATATAAAACATATCTCTATGATAGGAAATTGAGATGAGAAACCCTTATAAGATTGGTATCTCATGAATTGAGTGTCCAATATATATAAAACATGAGGTATATTTTTAAATCAATTTAACTTCATTAATTTATGATAAAATCATCTGTAGGGTGGTATATATACTACTCAATATATAATAAATGTTGGTTAATGCATAAGTATAAAAAAGTGAGATGAGTAACCCAAACCTCAAGTTCCAACTTTCTTTACCTGTGTTAACACCTGTAGTTTAATAAATTCTCACTTTTCATTCAACTATACCTAGAACATATTCATACTCTTCTTATATATATCATTTCTTTAAAAATTCCAATTAACTATTTATTTGTAATTCTCTATTAAAGTAAATATTTGGGTGTCAACTGTTCTGTTTTCTGGGCATGACTTGGTTTGGAAATTAATATATTTTTACCTTGTTTAGAGTTTCATCAAATAAAAACTATCAATTATTTTATAAATATCATATTTCTTTACTATATACTATTTTAGAACAATCCATTTAAGGTAGTGATGTAAAATGAATTATATTACTTCATGGAGATTGTTGTACTTATGTATGCATGAGTGATGATTTCATTTTTCAATGAATGGAAAGAATAAATAAAAATAATAATTTGTCTTTTTAAATAATAATAATACCCTATATATTCTTTTAATACATACCTATGAACATCCACTAATAACAGAAATGAAAAACTAATTACATCGCTTCATGGAGTTGATAGTTCACACACACACATTAGCAATGTTATGATTTTCCAATGGATAACATGGATATAAAGTAGATATTAATTTATATTTACATAATGATAATTATCTCATAAATATCATATTTATTTATTTAATCTTCACTTATAAACACACTTATATGTGGTGTTTCAAAATGAAATATGTTGTTCGTAAAGGTGGATGTTTGTACATATGTGTGTCGAGGTTTTTATTTTTGTAATGGAATGGAAGATAAATAGATAATAATTATGGTATAAAAATAATAAAATTTAAATATTATAATTACATTAATTTAATTATATTTGGATTTTTGAAGAATATTTGGAAGAGGTAGATGAAAGAAACTTGAAATAGATTGGTAAATACAATTTCCCCTTCTTTAGGCATCCTCCATTTGATTGAACTTACATACATGGAGGTAGAGGATTATGGTCACTCAAGGTATTATTAAATGTATTTATTATATGTTTTAATAGGAATTTGGGTGTACCTTTGTAGATAAAAATTAACTCATATGTGTATCTTGAATCGTTTGATTATGTAACGTTTTATATGAAAAAATTGATTTCATTTTTTCATATATTTTTTCTATAAGGGTATTGAACGTAAATTTAAAAATTCAAATTGGATAAAAAATATACCATTAATTAAATTTAAACCATTTTAAATCCCAATATTCCTCTAATATTTTGTTTCTTTTTAAAAAAACTATAAAAAATTATTTTATATTAAATATCATTACAGTCATTTTCAAGACTATTCGCATAATTTAACTTTAAATACAATAATATAATAATGTATCTTTAATTTTAATATTTAATACATTTATTAACATTTATTTTGATCCATAATTTTTTTAAGAATTTAAAATATCCAAAACATATCACTTGTTGTATTATAAATACTGTTTATAATGATTTTTCACCCGCTTGCACAAGAGTTGCTTAAATGGTGCATAATCATTCTAGGTAAATATACAATTTCCATCAATATAAAAAATTTATAACATAAATATAATATATTATTAAAAAAAAATTCATCTAGATTTATTTATATATTATTTATCCCTCTGTTCAAATCATGAAAATATAATAAGTGATGGAGAGTGACATTTTGTAATTAATCTTAACATAAAACAAAAAAAGGATATAATCATAGTAACGATTCCCTAAATTCACATATTTTAGAATATAGAACGAATATATTATAAATACAACAATCCAATGAAATAAATGAATAATTTTGAGAGATTTTATGACCTTATACCATAGCTTAAATCTCATTAACCTATTTTACCCTTTACTATGGTGATAAATTTTTACCCTACTTATAGTTCGTTGTGATTGAAAATGAAATGGACAATTACCTAATATGAACATGAGGATCTGTTACGAAACAAGCTTTATAAATAATTAAACTGATACCTAAATTAGTCCCCACATGGCTCAGTGGGAATTCATGGTCTCTTGGGGCTAGTGACTAGCACTTTGAATCAAGAATAATCGAGGGGAATGATTTCACAATAAGAAATCCAAACCACTTAAAAACATAAGATAAGAAACCATTAAAATATGGTGTAATTATTAAATCATAATCATATCATAAATATCACACATAGCCACTATATCCATCATGACAACCAAAGATGATACGAAATGATGAAATATGAAATACATATGTTCATGGAGGCAGTTTTCTGTAATACACATGAGTGATGATTTCATTTCCAATTGGAGGGAAAATAGATGAATAAGTGTTTTACATAAACATAATAACATTAAGATACATTTAATATACTAATTTTATTATATTCACATGTTTGGGAGATAATTGAATGTGGTAGAATAAGAAATAAAATGAAAAAACTCAATTAAGTGTTATATCTCTTCTTTTAAATCCTACATTAACTTACACATTAAACCCTATTAGGATGATATTAGGGGAATAATATAATCTCTATTAAGCGTATAAGGAATCTTGGTATAAATATGGATATATAATTTCTGAGATATATTGATCATGAAGTGCGTCGAATAGATGATTGGTGGATCCCTTTCATAAGTGAGGTGGGTGGAAATCGTGTAAATACTTGAAATATTAAGATATAATTTATTTATAGCACATCTGAAATGGATATAAACAATCATATCATTGAATTTATAGAGGAAAAGGTCTAAATAACTTCATCCAATAAAATTCAGACAATATTATGTGTTGTTCTAAACATTCTCTTTTGGTATAACCCTCCCATTTACCCTTAACTAAGTTGACAAAATTGTCTATCTTTAATGAGCATGAATGTTATTTTAAAATTTTCATATTTAAAATAAATGGATCATTTATGATATGCATCAAATATTAACATAACTTTTATTCATTATATGATTTTTAATATGTTTTAATTATTTAAAAATAATTTTTAATCATTAAATATATTATAAGGTCAATTTGGGACTATTCAGAAAATTTGTCTTAAATGGCATGAAATTAATAATAAAATTATATTATAAATATATTAACTAATAATAATATTTTATATTTATACATTACATTATTTTAACATCACATTCCATTCCAAACACATTCATTTTATTTATTTAAATAATTTATTTGAATTTTTACTACTTTGCACAGTCATTGTATCAGTGTTACATAAGAATTCTCGGAAATTTTTTCAATAATAAAAATTACAAATAAATTACTACCAATTTTTTTTATTAAAATCAAATATAACTACTTATAATGGATCTTTGAAAATTTTCTAATAAAATAAAACAAATTAGAGATATTAGAATAATTTGAGTAACATTTTGTATTTATTATTGTCTTAAAATAGTATAATGGTCATTATCAAAGGTAAATTGTAATGACCTGAACATTAACGAATAAAATTGTGTTGATTTTATTAAATTAAATTCCTTATGGATATAGAAAATAAATGAAATCTTTTTTATTATTATTGGGTTTAAATAACTAAGTAGTATCATTGCCATTGATAATATAGTCGTTAAATAGTGACCATAGGACTGATATAAATTTAAGGTTTTAAAAAATAATCCTTTCAACACAGAAAAAGGATAGGATGGCCTCATCCAGTAGGCTCGAGCCGTACGACCCACATTTTTTGGAGCTCGGAAAGGAGAGAGTTTCACTGGGCTTCTCTCTTGAACAAACCCATGTCGAGCTTCAACACGTTAAGCTTGAACAGAATCGCTTACGAGAGAAGTTCATGTTAATAGAGGTTACAATACAGGAGATGTTATCTAAGCCTCCCCAAGAGTTTGTTTCACCATTGCACACCTTAAGTTTAAGGATTATGAAGGTTTTATATGGGGTTATGTAATAAGGCATTAGTTACTTATTGTGTAATCCATTTTTATAAATAAAAGTCTTATTCCATCAATTCCTTTATGTGAATAGTTTATCTACAAAATATAATTAATTAGATAAATCTATTTTTAGGATAAAATGATACTTTTTAGAAATATATAAATTATTATATTAAACAGAGGTTTTATTAATATTTTTATTTTAATAATGTTATAAGAACACTACTTTCATTTATAATTAGTGATTATATTATTTATTGTTTTTAATTGTTTTTACTCTATAAATGATTATGTATCCAGTTTGATAAGAATTATATTTTCATATGATAAAACTAAAATTGTATTTTTAATTAGGGAGTTTAGTTTGGTGAGTTAATGATTTTTTGGAAAAAATTATTTTAATAAAATATTATTATTATATAATTTTTATTAAATATAAAGTATCATATAATTTTTATGAAGCCAAATGTTACTTTTATTAATGTTTGGAAACTGTTTTTGTCAAAACCCATCAATTTTCAATAAATGACAATTTTCATTTTAAAAGTAAAAATTCACATATTTAGAAAATTATTTATATAAAATGAATATTAGTTTTGTCATCATGATGTCAAAATTATCCAACGTTGAATTTTTCATAATTTTCTGAGACCATCGGATTTTTGGGTAAAAATTAAATTCTGTATAAATATATAATGTGTTTTATGAAATCATAATGATTCAATAGTGATTTAATAAAATAATATAAAAGTTTTATTCGTCCAATAAATGTTTTACCTTTAAAATGATGTGATTTTAGATTTTTTTGATTAATTTTATAATGCCTTAGTGGACCCTCCAAAACTTATCAAATATTTTCACATTTTAAAATGATTTCCTTGAGAGTGTGACTCGCCTCCACACAATAAAGACTAATAATTGAATAAGTTCTGACTTTAGATTTATGAAATAATGTTTTCCAATACCCTTGGAAGAAAACCATGGGCAAAACCATGGTAAGGTTTGTGGTTTTGATTATTTAATTATATAGATTTCAAAACCTATATAAACCCACTCAACCTCTCACTTATATTATCTAAAAATCCTTGGATCAGGCCCCTACTCTACCCTCCTCTCTCTACAATCCTCCCAAGATTTTCAAATCTCTCAATAACCCCCTCCTCAATCTCTTAATGTCACACACTCAAGTAAGGTATTTCTTCCTCTTATTTTTTCCATGTTTCCTTATATAGGTATACCATATTATTTTAAATTAAAAATATTGAGGTATTATTTTGAAACTCACCCATACTTGAATCATTTTGTTTCAATTATTATAGACCTATTTATATCTCATTAATCCCTCCCATGTACACCCATTACAATGCCTAAATTTTGTAAGAGTTATTCCATTTCTCCTCTTTCTTCATGTTTCTTTATTATGTTACGCCTAATATTTCCAAATTCCATTTTTTGGGAAATGTATCTATATTACCAACTAACTATCCATTTCATATAAATATTATTATATACCCTTTTCTCTCCCATCAACCATTTTTTTTAATTTTTATGTCATGTCGTTATGCTATCGAAACTGCACCTTAATTTTCCATGACAAAATCATTGTGTAGTGAATACCATACTTATTTCTCTATCAATGGTATTCAAAATTATGCACATATAAATATTTAATGTTACATACATTTATTTATTCTATATTACATAATAATTGAACAACTTATGATGTTGAATGATTCCAGAATATAGGATTCATGTGGTAGACTTATGCATGAAATGAACTGTTTATAAAGGGTGTGCCATGATAGAGTTCCAATGCATTGGGTAATGTTTAATATCATGATCCTCTATATTCAATGAGGGTTTAATCATGCTAATATATGGTCAATAAGGGTTAAATCATGTTAATTTAGGTGCAATGGGGGCTTACTCATGCTAATCAATGTGCAATGATCATTTTCTCATGCTAATATCATATTGCATGTTGTTTCCACATTTCCATGTTATGATAATAATTCTATATCATGTCTTTATATTCATCTTTCTCTTGTACTCCATTCATATCCCTATTTCCCATCATTTACTATTTTCTTCATGTTACGCCTTGTTTACTCCCTTATTGAGCTTTATAGGTCACACTTTTCTTATGTATGTCCTCAGGTTATCCCATGCAGTGTTAGGTATGAAAGAATGAGTTTTTCATGTAAACGATGTTTTTAATAAAGATGTTGTATTTTATGTTTTAAGTTGTGATGTAATGTTCCTAATTTCCCAAGATACTAGACCAAGCGTTCCTTAGAGTTGTCTTAAGTTCAATTTTATGTAATAAATCATGTTTAAGTTTGTAATACAGACCAGGGTTGTTATAGTTGGTATCAAAGGATAAGTTTATTTATATTTGGGGTTATGATTAGAAAACCCTAGTGAAATCCTTAGGGTAAGGCCATATATAATAAAAACATCCCTTAATTTTTTTGAGTGTAGATTAAGTGGTTTATCAAGAAAATACATCCCTGTCAAGATATGAACAAGTGGAGGTGGCTCTGGCACAAATGTATCTAGGGGTAAAACTCAAAAATACCACTATGATCTAGACTCAAACGAGAGATGGTGCATGAAAAAGGGCCTTGCTGCACTCTTGGTTCAACACTCATGGGTATATGATTTGGTAAATTCATATTCATAGTCTTAACCATTATTAAGGGAATAAAAAAATTCCCCTAAGAATATATGTTGGGAAGTAGATCATGGATAACATAGATTGAAGCCAATAAATTCATAAGTTAAGGAAATAAATGTAATTTATAAGTTATCTCTTTTATCATTGGATTCCCCTTTATGTGTTACCCATAACATTCATTAAATTCTCGCCAATGGCTGGTAATAGGAGTACTCGGGCTAAAAAATATTGTGAAGATCAATGAGATGATGGTTCTAATGTGATGCCCCTTCCAATTGGAGTGAAAATCAAAAACATTGTCATGATACTCTATTAGTTAACTCATGTTTTGAATAGAATCATGGGTCAAGAGGAACATCCAACCCCCCTAATAAAAATCAATATGCAATTGAGAGCTTCATGATACAAAGACCTACTACTTTCAATGGATCAATTCCATTGAGGAGATCTTCTCCATCTGTCAATGTTCCAAACAAGAGAAGTTTATTATGGCCTCTTATTGTATGGATGGTGAAGCTGATCAATGGTGGACATTAAAAAAAATATGAATCATGAGGACGAGATCAAGGAAATAGAATGAAAGGATTTCTGGAAAATGATTTTTGATAAATATTTTCTTCACACACTCTGACTTAAGATGGAAAGTGACTTCCTTTTCCTTGAGAAAAAAGACAATGATTCCATCAGAGTGTACAAGGAAAAATTCACAAGGCTTGAATGATACACCTCTAGATTTGTCTTTACCCCTAAATGAAAGGTTGACCACTTATTTAGTGGGATATAACCTAGCCTATGAGAAGACCTAGTGATCCGTGACTTCTATAGCTATGAGGAAATTGTCGAATGTCCCTCAAAGTTGAAATAGAGATTGGGGATTCTCAATGGTATCATGGGGATAATATGAGAAAAGTGTAAAATAATACTTACAGTTTTATGGATAAATCCAATGGTGCTAAGAAATTATAGCACCACACTATCCAAACATACGGAAAGAAGAACCCCAAAAATTGCCTAAAGGGGAAAGGAAATTTTTTAGGTGTGGAAGAGAAGGGAAGTTGGACATTAATTGCCGACAAGAAAATCTCACTGCTTCGATAGAGGAGAGTAAATATCTGTTTGACCCTCAACACATTGTTCATTGCTACAAATGCAAAAAAACTGGTCACTTTCCAAAAAAATCCTCTAAGGAAAGGGTTTTCAGAGGCAACCAACAACCTCTATGGTAGAAAGGGATTTCTTTTACCATCACTACTACTAAAAAAATATCAAAAATTAAGTGGTGACAGGTATGGTAGTTATTAATTCAAGAATATTGAACATAGTTTTTGATTTTGGTTCTATGCATTCATTTATATCCCAAATTTTTAGTAGAAAAATCCCAACACCCCCAAAAATCATGGAAGTAGAGATTCAGGTGAGAATGGAAAATGGGGCAATTGTTTCATCCCATGAATATATCACCCCCTATCCCAATTTATGGATTGAACATCCTACCGAACCTCTTCAAACTTCCTTGGTGGAATTTTTATGTAATTATTGGAATGTATTGGATTTCCATACATAGATCCAAAATACATTTCTGTGAGAGGGAAATAACTTTCCATATGGTGAATTGACCCCCAATTATGTACATGTTCAAGGAGGAGGATGAATCTTCTTTAGCACCATCATCTCAAGCATGGATATTAATGCCATATGAGAATGTGTATATTTCATAGATGATTGAGTATAAGGTAGGAACCATACTCGAAGACATTCCTATTTTGAGGGAATTCAATGATTTGTTTCCTGAGAAATTGTCTGTTCTTCCTCCTAGAAGAGATGTTGAATTCTCTATTGATCTCATATCTAGAGCATTTTCAATATCCAATACTCCATATATAATGGCTATTGTGGAGCTTTAGGAGATAAAGAAAAATCTATAGAATAATTTGGATAAAGGTTTTATATGCCCATGTGCTTCACCATGGGGTGCACTATTCCTCTTCATCAAGAAGAAGGATGAGTCAATGCGCCTTTTAATTGATTATTGTGAGCACAACAAAATCACGATAATGAACAAGTATCATATGCCACAAATTGATCACTTGATTGATCATCTACCTGTAGAACAACAATTTTCCATGGTGGATCGACAATCGGGATATTATCATGTAATGGTGAAGGAGGATATCCCCAAGACTACTTTTCGTACAAGGTAAGAGTACTAAGAATTCATAGTAATTCTTTTCGGACTCCCTAATTCTCGCAAAATCTTCATGGACTTGATGAATATAGTCTTTGGAGATTAGCTCAATATTTTTGTGGTATTCTTTATAGAATATATTCTAATATAATCCTTATCCAAGGAGGATCATGAGGAGAATCTAAGAATAGTACTAAAGACATTACAAAAGGAGAATCTCTATGCTAAGTATAGAAAGTGTGAGTTATGGTTAAAGGAGGTCTCATTCTTGGGTCATATCCTCACAAGAAATGGGATATCTGTAGATCCCTCCAAGAAAAATGCAATTTAGGGATGGTCGAGGCCAACTTCCGTGATAGATATACATATATTCCTTGGGTTAGCTAGATATTATCACCGATTTGTGAGAAATTTCACATGATTTTCAAGCCCTCTTACAAAGATAACTAAGAAGGGAGTCAAGTTTGTTTGGAATGATAAATTCAAAGATAACTCTAAGGAGTTGAAAAAGTGGCCTATCACTGCCCCATGCTCACACTAGCCACAAGTGTAGAAATTATATTGGTATTTAGCGATGCTTCAAATAAGGGCATGGGATATGGGATGATAAAAAATTACAATTTCATTACCTATGATTAAAAGCAATTGAAAGTTCATGAGAAAAACTATCCAACACTTGATCTGAAGTTTGTTGTAGTAATATTTGCTTTAAAAATTTGGTGACATTACTTATTTGTGGAGAAGTGTGAAATATATGCGGTTCACTAAATCCTTAAGTATATATTCACCTAGAAAGAGTTGAACATGCGATAATGAATATTGTTAGAGCTTATAAAAGACTACGATTGATCAATTCACTACCATCTAGGGAAATTGAATAAAGTGGAATATGGTCTAAGTAAAAAGGATCCAACAACTCTTTTATTGATGAGAATCGAAAAGGATCCAATCTTATTAGATTTTATGAAAATGGAAATGGGATTTATAAATAAGGTAACATTATCAATCCTTTTACAAATGATTTATCAACTATCTCTTTTGGAAAGGTTAAATGATGCTCAAAAGGATGATGTGGGAATTTAGAAGAAAGTGGAATCTACCAGAAAAGGGAAATCCTTAGTTTTCAATGTTAATGAAGAAAGAATTGTGAGATTTGGGTCAAGAATATGTGTTTCATAAAATCCAGAGTCAACGAATGAACTTTTGGTTGATACACATAGTTCGAATTTCTCCATTCACCTAGGAAATAGAAAGTTGTATCGAGATATCTGATATAATTTTTTTGGAATAACATGAATAAGGAGACCACTGAGTATACATCAAAGTGATTGGTATGTCAGCAAGTAAAGGCTGAGAGGTAGATTTATAATGGGATGATGAAACCATTACCCATACCAAAATAGAAATGGGAGAATATCACCATTGACATTGCCACCGAAATTCTGAAGACATCCAAAGGAAACAATTCTATCTAGGTTTTTGTGGACCATCTTACATGAACTTCACACTTCATTGAAATTAGTGAGGATTTTTCATTGTATCAGCTGGCAGAAATATAGATTAGTTAAGTGGAAATGCTTCATTTAGTACCACTATCCATTGTATTTGATCGAGAACCAAAATTCACCTCTATGTTCTGGAAGAGTCTCCAACACACTCTAAATACTGATGTGAACATCAGTATGACTTACCATCCTCAAACTGATGTCCAATCTGATCAGAGTATCCAAACACTTTAGTACATGTTGAGAGCATTCTCAATGGACTTCAAAGGAGGACGGGATCAACATCTTCCTCTGGTTGAGTTCTCTTACAATAACTGTTTCAACTCAATCATCCAAATGGATCCTTATGAATCTCTTTATTGGAAGAGGTGCAGAACACCAGCATGTTGGGGTGAAGTTGGAGTGTGAAAACTTCTAGGTCTAGAAATGGTAGAAAAAGTTAAGACCATCCAGCAGCACATAAAAGCTAGTCAGATTCAACAAAATAGATATGATGAAAATCATTGATGAAACCTAGATATTGATGATGGAGACATGTTATTCCTCCACATATCACTGTTGAATAAAATTTTGAGATTTGGAAAGAAAAGAAATTTTATTCCAAGGTACATCAGCCCTTTTGAGATCCTTGATCACATTGGAGTAGTGGCCTATCGACTAGCACTCCCACAAAACCTATCTCAAATACATGATTTATTCCATTTATCACTATTGAGGAAGTACATAACTGATCCATCACATGCACTCAATACATAGGTGGTACCATTAGAGAATTACCTCTCCTTTGAAGAGAAGATGTTGATGATCTTAGATCATAGGGAAAATGTTCTATGAAATAATACAAAGGCCTTTGTCAAAGTGTTGTGGAGAAACCACAAATTTGAAGAAGTAATGCGGGAACCAGAGGAAGTGATGAGGAAGAGTTACCCACATTTTTTTAATGTGGGAAAAGGAAATTTCAAGGGTGAAATTTCTGATGGGGCGATGTTGTAATGACCTGATAATTCATAAATAAAATTCCATTTCTTTTATTTAATTAAATTTCTTTTGGATATAGAAAAAACAGGAACTCTTTTTTATTATTATTGGGTTTTAATGAATGTTATGTATCATTATCGTAGATAACATATCCTTTGAATAGTGATCACAAGACTGATATAAATTAAATGTCTTTAAAAAAAATCCTTTTGATACAGAAAAATGAGAGGATGGAATCATCCAGTCGACTCAAGACGTATGAAGCTCATTTGTTAGAGATCATAAAGGAGGTAGAGTCACTGGGATTCTCCCTTGACCAAGACCAAGCTGATATTCAACACATTAATCTTGAATGGAATCGCATATGAGATAACTTCAAGTTAATATAAATTACCACCTGGGAGATGTTATGCGAGCTGCCCCAAGTGTCTGTCACCATCACACACATTACCCTTAGGTCTTATGCAGTTGTAGAAAGGGGTTATGTAATAAGGCCTTAGTTACTAATTTGGTAATCAATTTTTATAAAAAAAATTCATTCCATCAATTACTTTATGAGAATAGTTTTTCCTAAGAATATAATGAATTAGATAACTTGATTTTTCAGGTAAAATTGCAATTTTTGGAAATATATAAATTATTATCTTAAAATGAGGTTTTATTAATATTTTTCTTATAATAGTGTTATAATAACACTCCTTTTATTATAAGTGGTGATTATATTCCATATTTTTTTATTCTATAAGTAATTAATTATTAAGTTTGATAAGAATTATATTTTCATACGATAAAAAAAATTGATTTTTTAATTAAAGAATTTATTTTGATGAATTAATGAATTATTGTAATAAAAAATATTTTAATAAAATATTATTATTTTATAATTTTTATTAAATATAAATTATCATTTAATTTTTATGAAGTCAAAAGTATCTTTTATTAAGGTTTGAAACCTGTTTTTTTAAAACCATCAATTTATATGAAATGACGGTTTTCATTTTAAAAGTTAAAATTCAAATATTTTCAAAATTATATAGATAAAATGAATATTGTTTTTTGGATTCAGGATGTCAAAATTATCCAAGGGTTAGTTTGTCATACTTTTCTAAGCCAATTGAAATTTTGGGTAAAAATTTAATACCTTATAAATATATAATGTGTTTTATGACATCATAACGACCCAATAGTTATGTAATAAAATACTATAAAATGGATATTCAGAAAATATATGTTTTTCATTTAAAATAATGTAGTTTCATATTTTTTGATTAATTTTATAATGCCTTAGTGGATCCTCCATGACTTATAAAATATTTTAACATTTTAAAATGATTTACTTGAGAGTGTGACTCACCTCCACATAATCAAGCCTAATATTTTAATAAGTTCAGACTTTTATATTATAAAATAATGTTTTCAACTCCCCTTTGGAAAAAACCATGAGCAAAAACCGTGGTAATGTTTGTGGTTTTGATTATTTAATTATACAAATTCCAAAACCTATGTTTGTGAAATATTTAAGAATTTCCCTCTTATTTCATATATAAAACCACCCAATATCCCACTCATCTTCTCTCAAAATACTTGGAACACGTCCTTACTCATCCCTCATCTCTCTAGAATCCTCCCAAGTAACCCCAAGATATAAAGAAGCCCCTTATGAAGCTCTTTAAGTCACACACTAAAGTAAGGGATTTCTTCCTTTCTCATTTTGTCTATGTTTATTTATGCTGTTATACGATTTTATTTTCAATTAAAAATGTTAAGGTATGATTTCAAACCTCTTACATAATTACCTACTTACATTTTAATGATGATATACCTCTCTCTCTATCTCATTAATCTCTCCCATGTATACATGTTACCATGCTGAAATGTTGTGAGAGGTATTACATTTTCCTCTTTCTTTAAGTTTCATTATTATGTTACCCCTTCTATTTAAAAATTCCATGTGTTGGTACATGTATCTATATTACTCAATTAATGTAAATTTCATGTACATAATATGAGATAACCCTTTATATCTCATCAAATAATTTTATTAATTTTTATGTCCCGCCGTTATGTTTATGAAATTGCACTGAGATTTTCCAACCCAAAATCATTATGTAGTAAATACCATACCAATTTCTCTAAGAAGGGCATTCATCATTATGAACTTATAAATATTTAATTTTAATTACATGTATGTATTACACATTACCTAATCATAGAATAAATTGTTATGTTGAATGATTCAAGGTTATATGATCCATGTGGCACACTTATGCATGAAATGAAATGTTTATAGACAGTGTGCCCCGATAACGCTCTAATGCATTGGGTAATGTTTAGTATCATGATACGCCATGCACAATGAGGGTTTACTCATTCTAATCCATGTCCAATGGGGGTTTAATCATGCTAATTCATGTTCAATGAGTGTTTAATCATGCTAATCCATGTGCAATGAGCATTGGATCATGCTAATATCATGTTGTATGTCGTTGCCACATTTCCATGTTATGATAATCATGCTATACCATGCCGTTATTTTCATGTTTCTTTTATGCTCCATTGATATGCCTATTTTCTTACATGTATTGTATTATTCATGTTATGCCTTGTTTACTCCCTTACTAAGCTTTATAGCTCACATTTTTCTAATGTATGTCCTCAGGTTATCCCATGCAATGTTAAGTACGAAGTAATTAGTTGGTCATGTAAATGATGTTTTCAATAATGATGTTTTATTTTATGTTTTAATATGTTATGTAAATTTACTAATTTCCCAAGACACTAGACCTCTTGATCCTCAAAGATGTGTTAAGTGCTTGTTTATGTAATAAATCATGTTTAAGTGTGTAATAAATACTAGGGTTATTATATAAATGAAACTAAAATTTTATACTTTTGGTATGAGGATGGTAAAAATACAAAAATAAATTGAAATATAGCAAATTTTTAGAGTGATATTGAACCAGTAACTCGTAGTTCAAAGCTTGTTTAACTGAATTTACCCTTTATTATGGTGGCCAGATTTTAACATGTATACTATTCATTGGGACTAAAAATGAAATTGAAATATTTAAAAAAATAAGATTATAAATATTAAAAGAAATATTCAATTCCTATAATTTTAATAAATTAGGTTTAGCATAATTACATAAACAACATAGAAAAACATATCTAAATAAATACCATTTCTAAACATAAAATTTACTTTAAACCAAAATAAATTATAATATTTATTCCTAAATAAATAATTGAAATATTTTTAATCAAATAATAATTATTTTAATCCAAAATAAATATAAAATAGAATTTAATTTTTTACTTGAAAGGAAATAAATTCCAATTTTTTACAAAATTAGTATTTTTCACTATTTACCCAAAAAATCAATTTTTTTAGAAAAATCCGAAAACATTATCATAGGATAATATTAGTGTGATAATTTCCGAATTAATTTAGATATTTGAAATAAAAAATATAAAATTATAATAAATAATTTGTATTTATTTACATCTAAAGCTCCTAAAGCCATTTTTGAAAGAAATTAATTTTCAAAGCATAAATTGAATTTATTATTATTATTTGGCTAGAAAAATAATTAGATGTATTTTAATGTTATTGATAGAATAAATTATATATATTAAGTAAATTTTATCTTACATTTATTTCATATTGTGTTAACTTTTATTCATACATTCCAACTCAACAACTAGTCTATAAATATCATATTTAATTAATATTATTTTATTGTTAATTTAAGCTCGGTGTTTCATGTGGCATACAAAATAAAACAATGTGTTATTTTATAAGAAAATATAAAATTAAAACTTTAGGTATTACCAATTTAGTCTTTTCTTTTAGACAACTATATGAATAAGTTAAGGATAAATTCACAAATTCCATGGAATAAGAAGTAACACTTGACGAATCTTCTAGTAGTAAAGGTAAATAATATGAAGTTTCCAATATAAAATATATTCCAAAATATAAACTTGAAAAATTAATTAATAAGAAAAAAACACAAGAAAGAAATATCACTCTTGAATAAGGATATTAAAATTAAATTTTTACCTTTCATAAATAAATCTTACTACCTTTAATATATTAAAAAATTCAAGATGAAAGTTACTGAAAATGACAGGACTATAAAGAAACCTAATGAGAAACTAACATTTAAATATTATTATCCTTATAGAACTCAATAAAAATATTTATAATATGAAAAATAAAGGAATAATTTGATATATTAATATAATCAACCCATGGATGTCAAGGATGGAAAATTATACTCCACTAAAAAGTTGAAATCAAAGTTCTAGGTTAATACCTTATCTAATATGTCTTATTATAAACCTTTCTTGCCTAAAAATTCAGAATATAATTCAAAATTTCTTTATACATGGTCCAATAAAGGTGATTAAAAACTGTAACCTTCAACTAATAAAGATAATAAAATCTCAAGAGACACAATATCACCAAGCTAAGAGTAATTTTCATCAATACCAGTCCAACTTTTTCAACATTTTTTATAGAACTAAATTTTCTATAAAAGTCCTATATTCATTGGATATTAATAGTATTGTTGTATCTTTTTCAGAAAGGATATTCACGATAAAAAATAATTCTTTTTCTAGGCATAAGATATGATGTAAGGGAGGTGGTTCTATGAATGTGGGTAGATATTCACAGTAAAAGCATATGGATTGCAAAGAAATATTTTATCGTCCCACAGAAAATATTTTTGAATGCTTCGATTAAATATGTTAGATATGTGGATAACACAATTATAATATTAAATATATCAGGACAAGTTTTCTTAGACAATTTACCTATGATATAAAATGTAAATAAAAATTAAAATCATATGAAATTAGAAAATTATGTTTTATTAAGATGGTTTTGAAGGATATTGAGTGGAAATCTATAGATCTCAGAAAGTAGACTTTATTTACATTAGTAGTGATAAAAACTCATGGAATACATTAAAGTACATGATAGAGGTATAATCGATTTTATAAATAACAATTCTATGATAATTAATGGCATTATCTTGGATGCTATTAATAAAACAAGCTCAATTACAAGGATGTTCTTTATGTTAAAGGGCTTAAGAACAATATATTGACTGTAATACATCAACGTGATGATGTTAATAAATATATATTTAATAAAATATTATGTTTCAAAAAAATATAAAGATATAAGTATAATAGAATTATTATAATTAACAAGTGTAAATTTATTCCAATTTGGATATCCATCTAACTCATTTCACTTGAGTTCCAAAGAATAAAATAAATTGTTTTAAAATATACTTGGAAATGTTTTCAAAATAATTTTAAATAAAATCTCAAGTAATAACATGGTAAGATACCTTCCCCAACTAAAAAGGGAAAGATATATAGTTTGTAAAAGATGGTAAAAGTGGGTGATGGTCAAATCAACAAACAAAAAAGTACAGTTATAATCATCAAGACCACTTGAACACATTCTTTCATATCTATATGGAAACATGAGAAATTGATCTACCAAGGGTGGATTTTATTTTATTTCATTTATATATTATTTAAATTTTAATAAAATAATAATTTTCATGATACACGTGGCTGATGTAATTAATTTTTTCAAAATCAATAGAATGCAAGTTGGGAAGGAGCTGGGTGTTCACATTTTGAAGCTAAGAACATATGGTGGAAGTGAATTTACATGAAATGAATTTTAAAACCATCTAGGAAATTATATAATTAAACCTCATTTTAGGGAACCACATTCTCCATAATAAAATGTAATCCATGACGGAAAAAAAATTTCATAGTTTAAATTGGAAGGACAATGATAGTTGAACAGAATATTTCAATGTTTTTTAGAGAGAAGTTGTATGTATTATTGTCCATATTCAAAATAGGTGAAAGATGAGACCTAATTAAAATAAAACCCCTACTAAAATTTAGTTCTGAATAAATAATTCTATAAAATATTTAGGTTTATTTAGAATCCCATGTTTCAAAAAGAACAAGGGTAGTAATCTAAGAAACTTTTATGAAAAAGACGATGAAGGGATTTTTTTGGGGTTAAGTGATTGAAAAAAAATTATTTATAAACTCACTAACTATTGTGATGTTTAAATTGTATTGAATTAGATCATGATGTGAGGTTCCATTGTAACATCAAATGATTTTTCAATGATCAAAAATGTGAATAATTAATAAATCCATCCCACTGAACTAGTAGAAAATGTGTAGAATTTTATAGAAATTGGTTCAGATTTGACTTCCAATGATGATCAATATATTTATTTTTAATTAATGAGGTATTCAATTCTATAGAAACATTTTGATATTCAAAATATAACTTGAAATTAGGAATCCCTATTTGAGACTAAAAGTAAGATGTGATTTGAGAACCAATCTACAATCATTTAAAAAATTGAACCAAAGTTAGTTGTAGAGTAAGTTGACCACGGTGCAAGTATTATTTCTATGAATTAATAACTAGATAAAATAAAAAAAATAATTCTATATAGTGTCTTGTTCAAAGGCCTAAAAATAAAAGTTTTATAGGCACCAAGTGGTTTTATTGAATAAAAATCAATGATAAATGAGAGGTTTCAATGAATAAATCCCAATTAGTTATAAATGGATTCTCTAAAATAGAAGGAATTGACATTGAAGAAAAGTTTTATATAGTTACAAGGCTGTAATACATCTGGATTATATTAACAGTAATTTCTAAAAAATTGATGATTATAACAAATGGATGTTAAGTCATATTTCCTAAATAGTTATATTGAAGAGGAATTTTTTATTGACCATCCTAAGGGGTTTATTATTTATAAATATGGAATAATGGATTTGAAGTAGAGGAAATAATTATATGACTCGAAACTAGATCTATGAATAAGTTACACCAAACTAGATAGATTCCTATAAATATGAAATCTTGTAAAAGGAATAGTTGGAATATAATTTTATGTGAAAAAAGGATCCATAGGTACTCTCATTATTATGATGTATATTGGTGAACAAATATTTACAAGTGATAAGGAGTATCTTTTGATGGGTTTTCAATGAAAATGATGAATAATTTTGAGTTTTCTATGTTGTGATAGATTAATTGTTTCTTTTGATTTAAAATAAACCAAATATTTTATTATGATTTTCTATCTAATAAAACAAAGGACAATTGAATAATTTAGGAATGAAGGATTAAAATGAGATTTAAACTCCCATAAATTTTGGCACTAAGTTTATCAAAGATAAGAGTATAAAATATATTAATCAAAAGTAATTCAATATAATTAGTAGCATCCTTTTGTACCGTACATCATCAAGAATAGATATTTATTTTATGTGAATCTATGTATTATATTCTAGTGTAATCCAAAAAAATATCATATATCGAAATACAACAAAATTTTAATATATATCATGGGAATACTAATCATTGAATTTTTATATATAAGTACATCAAAATTAAAATTATATGGATTTATTGATGTAGATTTGGAGGAATATTGGACTTATAAGAAGTCCATATCATTTGAATCCTTTATCCTTGCTGAGAATTGTGTAAGTTGACACAATAAGAAGGAACAATTAGTGTCTTTGAGTACATGTGAGGAAAAGTACATTACAACTACACATTCTTTATGTAGTGGATGATGGTTTAGTTAATTGATTTAAAAGTTTTTTAGAAACCATTATAGATTTCTTGGGACATTTTGAGTGTCATGTATCAATAAAATAATCTTGTGCACCAATAAATATCCAATCATATTGATATTAGGTACCATTTTATCAAATAGAGGGTGGTTAATGGTGGTATAAGATCTGATTATATATTACCAAAGAATAATATTACAGAAATATTAATAATGGAAATTAAAAGTGAGAAATTTTAATAGAATAGACTAAAATTTCATGTTCATCATTCTCCTCTTTCTCCATGATGTAAGAAATGACCAACCATTATGATTTGGATTGTGTCTACAAAGGGGTGTAAATAATTAAGATGACTCTACATAAAAGGGGAAGAGAATATTTAATAAAATATTAGTGATCACTACCTTGTCATATATATGTATTGAAAATTCAGAACGAGGGAGTTTTTTGATAGTGATATTTGATTATTGAATTTAGGGGTATTTTATTTATGTCACTTGGCCATGTTTTTATTATAATGATGGATATAATTCCATAAAAAACAATACCTTTTGCAACTATGTAGTGAATGAAAATTCTCACGTGAGATATGATGGGATGCAATTATTGTTTGTTAAATGTATGAGTATAAAAATATACATGATACACTTTTCAAGAGTTGATTAATGTTTCCCACAAACACTAAATGAAGAGATTGAAGTGCCCTTGGAATTAATTATGTTGTTTCTAGTGTTTTTAATTTGTTATCATCAAGATGGAACTACCTAGTATATGTTTTCTATGTATTTTGAATTTTTTTTGAGTTTATCCCATGTGGATCAAATTATTCTTAATCAGTAAGGTGATTACTTTGATAATTATGGAATTATTCTTGAGATTGGTCCTGTAGTCAGTCAAATGGATGCGTGGTTGATCATATGGTCATGTAGTTAGTTAGTCGGTCTTATCTTCAGATAGATGTTAATTTGTTCAATCATATGGTTATTTGGTCATCCATTTTTTTATGTGATAGTCTAGAAGGTCATGTGGAAAATAATATGGTCATACAGTTAATCATATGGTCATGTGGTCGACCTACTTCTTCATGGTCAATAATTTACACATAAGGGTGATCCGTTGATGTGAGATACTAAAAGTTAATATATTAATTTAGGTAGTTATAAATAGGTAATACACTAAATTTTGTAAAGGTAACATGAATCTATAAATGGGTAACAGAAAGCTCATAGAAAAGTAACTCTAATTTTCAGATCACTACATCAATATGGTACTTCTAAGATGATGTCCACGTAATGGTAACTTCATGACTATGTAAAGGTAATCATGGAGTTTTTTTACTAATTAAAAGTTCATCTAAACATTTTTTATTTTATGTAATGGCAGAATAAATCTATATAAATTATAAGAGTTTTTTAGAAATCTAATGTAACAACCCGATATTTTATGATAATTATTCTCTTTAATTTATTTGATGTCATGTGTTTTATGCTACAAAAAGATTATATTGTTCTATACGCCACACTGTATTAGCTTGAAGTATACACAACATTATTCTTAGATTTTGTTACACATAATTTCAAGTTCGTTTTATAATAGTCATTCTACGCAACATTGAGGGTTTATATATATATATATATATATATATATATTCAATGTATAAATGAAATATGGTTGGATTCTGTTATACGAAATAGTAAAGGAGTCTTGCACAACACGCAACCCGGACTTGTCTTGCATTACACGCAATCACGACCTTCCTCGATAGTGTGTGGTGTACGCAATACCGGGTTTTACTAAACAATGATATATTATTATAATATTATTATGAACTAGCCTTTATGAATAGTATTAACTAAATTTTGAATTTTATAACATTATTATTTATCATAAACATTTTCTAGAACATGGTATAAGAACAAAATTATTTTTTCGGGTAAAATATTTATTTTTCAAAAAATGAAGTTTTTCCGACTTTTGATGGCGCACCCACTTTAAATATATTTGTTGAAATTTTTATAAGTTCAATTTAACAAAATAAAATTCCTCTTTTGAATCAGGATATAAAAATTTACATTGGATAAAGTTTTGATATTTTTCTGATAACTTTCATATTTTAATGAATAGTAAAAACATGCTATATTTTAATTAAAAACAAATTTTTTAATCGTTATAATTTATATGGTTAAATATAATATTGAGTGGTTTTAAAGTATAAATAGAATAGATTTTTACCATTTAATATAATTTATTTCATTAGCATTGATTTTACATTGAATTCGTAGGTAAAATCAATTCAATCTTTTGCAATGTTTTAAACAAAAACCCGTTTTCATTCGACAATGGGATTAATTTTAATTTAATTTCTAAAACTTCTGTGTATTGAATTTAAAAAAATGTATTCCATATTTGGAATAATTGGGTCCAAATTATGTTAATAGGCTACTTTTTATTTTTGGGAATTATGAATAGTAACTACGGTAAATTTTATTTACCATTGTTAAAGGTAAATCGGGTAATTAAGGGTAAATATAATATTATAAAATTACCCTAACACATGAAAAAATTCTATTGTATGGATAAAATTTTATCCATATCACATAAGGGTCGGATTATATTCATTTTATGGACTTTTTACCATGAAAATAATTTAATTATTATTAAAACCAAAGAAAGTGACAACATGTCAATCTCTTAAATATTATAAGTATACTAATTAAAATTTAGTGATAAACATCATAAAACATCGAACATGAATCGTCTACTGAAAGATAATAAAATTACCTACATCATGAGAATTTATTTAGATTTTTTTGGGATTAAATAATTTTCATTAATAGTGATACATTAATGATGCAGAAATTATTTATTTAGTGAAAAATCTGTAATATAGTTTTTATTGAAATAGTAATACATATCAAAACGACCCAAAATCTTCCGAAAACTTATTATTAGTGTATCTATAAACCCTAATCATCCACTGTAAGAATTTTTGACCATTTGGATCCTTATTAAGGCAATTATGACACTTATATTATTTTATTTTAAATGATGCCAAAGTTGTCAACTTCATAATTTTATAAATATAAAAATTCAAATATTGTTATTTTAAGATGATAAATTCGAGTAAAAGTGTTTTTGTGAAAGGTAATAGATTTATCTTCATCATAAGATTTTATTTTTAATTTTTATGCAACAAATAAGTATATTAAATAATTATAAAAAAATGTTGTAGTAATTATTTTATAAAGAGATAAACCAAATAAATGTTTTCTAAAAATAATAAAATAACTATTATATGAACTATTTAATGTGATCCACTAATTTTCTAGATACATATGACCATTTATTAATCTATTAAAACTTTTATTTCAAACATATCTTCTGTATATATTTTATTTAAATTCAAATAAATGAATAGTGTCGAAATTGACACTATTGTTATTTTATAAAAATAACATATTATAAAATTGTTTAAAAATCACAAAAATATTTCAAAATTTAAATTTAAATTTATATGGTATAAAATGTTATAAAGTATCCAATTATGGACAATTCTCACAAATAAGTAATTTTTTGTTATAATTTAAAATTTATAATGTTATTACCATAAATTAAATTACATTGATTAAATAAGGATAAATCAAGTTGATAATGTTTAAAATAAATTCCTGACATGTACAAATTTGATTGGTTGATGATATTAAGACCCTATACCATCTAATATTCGGATATGAGTCGTTTTTGGAGGTTTTTAAGTGGGTTTAGATTTATTATAAATTAATATTTTTAAGAATTCCAAAGGTGCCCCTCTCCTCCCTTATAAAAGGGAACCTCCTCCCTCTACGCATCACACCAATTTGAGCCTTCAAGATTAGAAAAACCCTGACCATTTCACTTCCCCACTTCACTAGAAACATCCTAGAGGTCCTGGTCTTCTTCAAAGACCAATTTTAGTGCCCTAAGAGGAGGTCTCAAAGTGGCGCTTCAAAGAATAGGTAATGTCCATTACTGATTCTTTGAACTTTATTTCTTCTTCCACTTATTCTTATTTAGTTGTTTCATTATGAAGTAATAAAATAAGTATCAATAATATACTGATATTTTATTATAAGTATGAAACAACCCTATTTCACCATCTATCCATCCTACAAAAAATGAAATCACCGTGCGTGCGTACGTATGGAATACCGTATCCACGTCGTGGTGTAATCTATTTTCCACCACCACCTTACTTGGATGGGTATAATGGCGTACATAATAACTATATATGATTATTGTAAAGTGATATTGATTCTGAAATAGTATACATACACTCCAATACAATTCCACGATCTTGAGAACGATAGCATCGCTCGTGCGTACGTATGAACTACCGTCTCCACGACGCGATGAGATTCATTATCCACGTTAACCATTCATGAATGATTATAAAGTATATATAATAAGTAATCATTAAATATATGACATAATAATGATACTTTATTTATGTGTATATATATGTATTTCATCTACTTAATTCCATTCAACTCAATAAGGAAACGAAAACAGCGTTCATGCGTACGTACGACCTACCGTCTCCATGAACGGTGTATTTATTTCCATTTACTGATATATTATATATATGTATATTCTGAATATATATTATATATAAATAATGTTTTATATTTTGGAATTAAGTAATCATGATCTAAGTAATCATATGAATAATTACAAGTCAAAATACGGATGACAAATGAAACGATTTTACCCAAAACGCTCTTTAACATTGAATTTAAAAAAGAACGGGTAATATAAAGTCATAAGTGAACCATATATGATATCATAACAATGATTATGATTCTGGAATAAGTCAATGACATTATTTAAATCATTATACAGTGGGTTCGGACACTTACGAATCAAATCGGACCTAAGGTAAGGGAAATATCCCAATCTCATTTTTATCCGAGATTGTTTATACTTTGGAATTTACTGGGGAGTATTTTATCATCCAAATCCATGTTTCATAAATATGTAATATTATTTCCATCCACCTACAATTTTTTAAATCCAATTTTACCCTTTGATGTGTTTTTAGTAAGAGATATGAAAGGAATTTTTTTTCGTTTTTCGTACGAGGTATTTTTTGACTTTTTCAGACAAAAGTATGAGAAGAATGTTTTTTTAACTTATACGGAATGAATGGATTTTTAAAACATTATTTCCAAGAAGCTTGCTTTACAAGTTTTCAAGTTTATTTTTAATCAACTTCTTTTAGTTTAAAATTGTATGACATGTTAAGAAAGGAAAAATGTTTTTGAGGTAGAAATGATATTTTCCTCAAGAATGGAGTTGAAGTGTTTTATCAAATTTATTTTCCATCTAAGATAATAAAGGGTTCTGTTTATATCCCTATTTTTACATTTATTTTATTATGTTATGATGGAATTATTTTTATGATGTCCTTTTATCTTATATGGATTATGTTATGATGGCATGATGTTTAAGATTCCCAATTTTATTACATGGGTTATACGATGATGTATGATTTTTTATTTTGCGGCACACATAAGAATGGTATCATTATAAGATGGGTGGGACCTATATCTCCCTCCAATGCATTGGGTAAATATTTTATATCTCATGAGATTGACATGGCTGGAATGGCAGGTTAAACCAGTTCAGTGAAACAGGACTGTAACGAGGAATGAACTCGGTTCAGAAATGGACTTTGTCCACTAAGATAGTCTTGGCAATGAGTCTTGACTAATAAGAAATGACTCTCTATGATTATGTGTGTATTCCACAAAGTTTAATTTTTTATGTTATGATTATTGGGATTACATTTCACTACTATGATTTATCCAATGTTATGATATTATGATCTCTTTTTCAGGTTAAGATTTCCAAAATTTTATGTTATTATGAATATTATGTGATTGATATTACTTTTGTTTACCCTTACTGAGCATTTGAGCTCACCCGTTTAGGATTTCTTTTCCCCAGGATATAAAGAATGGTTTTAGGTAAAAAAAGGAAGATCTTTATGGGAGATGTTGAAGATATTTCACCACGATTAGAAGATTATATTCCGAGTTTCCAAAGACACTAAACTATTACGGTCCTTGTGTGTGTGATTTTTTTATGTACTAAGTATTCCGCAAAAGTAATGTAATGTCCATGTATGTTAAGCTTCAGGTCTCTACAGTTGGTATCAAAGGAAAGGTTTAGCCAACCTTTGGAAACTAGGATGCGAAAACATTAGTGATATCCCTAGATATATTTCTAAGGTATGTCTAGGGATGTCCCCAAGGATAAGTATACGTATAGGATATAGTCCTAGAACTACGGTAACGATCTTATAATTTAACCTAAGATGTTAGATATTAAAGTTACTCCCCCTTTATTATGATTTTTTCCTCTAACACTATTATTTTTGGGTTTTGGAAAATGTCTGGAAACAAGATGATTCACGATAATGGAGGATATTATGGACAATGGAATGATATTATTCATGAGAAACCAAATGAAATGGGATTTGGAAGTCCAACCATCATTATTATTCCGAATCAGCAGTCTCATAATATGATCAATAAACTCAAATTTGGTAAGTTTCCTGACTCGGCTAATAAGAGAAAGATGGAGTTTCAGGATGATCACAGAGGAAAGAAAGTTCAATTTCCCCTATGTAAATCATGTGGGAAGAGGCATCGAGGAGAATGTTTGAATGGAACTGGAAGATGCTTTGGGTGTGGAAAAGAAGTACACAAAACTAGTAAGTGCAAAGGAAAAGGTTCAGTTAACACCATGGATGAGGATAATGGTATTCCTACGACATCAACAATGGTTAAATGTTTTAAATGTGGAATGTACGAGAATTACGCAAACCAATGCCCTAAGGGAAAGTCTCATGAAGAGAATCAGTACGGTCGTATGGGTAGTATTTATGTTGATGATGATTAAGAGACTAGAAATGATATGTGAGATGAATGAATTGTTGAAGCTCGGTCAATGGTTTAAGAAGGTAGTGGAATGATTACATGTTTATCAAGTGTAATGTTGTATAAGTAATCTCATGGCACTATGGAATAAAAAGACATCTAAGGATTGTTACACTGTTGTCTTTCCTTAAGTTTTGAAAGTGTATGATTAATGGTACCAGTAACCATGAAAGGTTATTCAGATATTTTTGGAAAGAAAATGATATGCGCATAATGAAGGGATAGGAAGATAATGAGAAGTTTGATTGTATTCATGATCTCATGAATGATATAAGGACTAAGTGATATTATGGTTTGAGTATATAGAATTTCTGGGATTTTGGTATTTGGAATGTGTTAAAATTTAACAACATTCATTTTTTCACCAAGGTTTAATGGGTATTCATTTTTTCAAGAGAATACATGATTGGAATGTGACCAACAAGATATATGGGGGATAAATGATGGTATTCACATGCTTGGTTGATGACAATTCAAGTAATTGTTTTCTTTATACAATGAGCTTGGACCGAAGTATTTTAGATAAAGATTGGAATGGATTATGTTGGACATAAGATAGTATTGTTTAAGGATAGAAGTTTTTTTCGATATTATTGATGGGATGTTATAGTAATGTAGTTTTAGAAAAAGGACAACCTGTAGGACGGGTGACAGCCCATCACGTCGGACAAGGCTGTGGGAATCGAACCCACAATCGAAGTGCGACTAGCCTTTATCGCCTACCACTGGCCTACAATAAATCACTGTTTAGTAGAAACTAGTTTTATTATATTAAGCAGTATGATATATGAAGTATAAGTCCATTTTAGGAACTATATATGATTAACCTCACCATAGATGGACTTATGTATATTTGATAACTTTTGCTAACCTTTTGTTCGAAACAGATGGAATGACCCATCATTCTATCACATGATCTGTTAACACTTCACGAATAAAAAATTCAACTTCATTTCATTAAGAGATGAAGTGGAAATTGTTCAAAGCACGGACAATAGTGAGATTGTACCAAAATCAAGAATGTATTTCTTCTAATTAAAAATTTTCAACTTTAGGGAAATGATATTGAAAAACAAAAATGTTGTCCTAGTGCTCTTATATCCGATTAATCAGATGGTACCTTAGATCATCACAAATTTATGGATTTGTGATTGATGGCTTTTTCATAGCCATGTTCTCTACCACTCTCCATTAGAACTTGATGGTTATATTTCTCTTACAAATCCATATTTTCACCTATGTTCAGCAATATGGAAACCCAGTGATGAGTTACTTTGGGTAATCATTATGTTTCATACTTTAGTTTTTAAAATTAAGTTTCAGAATTCCTTTTTACGATGTGGGAGTCTATGAATAGTAAACAATTTATAACCCCGATGAATTTCGAGGGCGAAATTCATTTTAAGGGGGGTAGAATGCAACAACCCGATATTTTATGATAAGTATTCTCTTTAATTTATTTGATGTCATGTGTTTTATGCTACAAAAAGATTATATTGTGCTATACGCCACACTGTATTAGCTTGACGTATACACAACACTATTCTTAGATTGTGTTACACATAATTTCAAGTTCGTTTTATAATAGCCATTCTACGCAACATTGAGGGTTTATATATATATATATATATATATATATATATATATTCAATGTCTAAATGAAATATGTTTGGATTCTATTATACAAAATAATAAAGGAGTCTTGCACAACACGCAACCCTGACTTGTCTTGCATTACACGCAATCACGACCTTCCTCGATAGTGTGTGGTGTACGCAATACTGGGTTTTACTAAACAATGATATATTATTATAATATTATTATTAACTAGTCGTTATGAACAGTATTAAATAAATTTTGAATTTTATAACATTATTATTCATCTTAAACATTTTCTATAACATTGTATAAGAACAAAATAAATTTTTCGGGTAAAATATGTATTTTTTAAAAAAATGCAGTTTTGCCGACTTTTGATGGCGCACCCACTTTAAATCTAGTTGTTGAAATTTTTATAAGGCCAATTTGACAAAATAAATTTCTTATTTTGAATCAGGATATAAAAATTTACATTAGATAAAGTTTTGATATTTTTCTGATAACTTTCATATTTTAATGAAGAGTAAAAACACGCTATATTTTAATTAAAAACAACTTTTTTCATCGTAATAATTTATATGGTTAAATTATAAAATCGAGTGGTTTTGAAGTATAAATAGAATATATTTTTACCATTTAATATAATGTATGTCATTATCATTGATTTTACATTGAATTCATAGGTTAAATTAATTCAATCTTTTGCAATGTTTTAAACAAAAACCTGTTTTCATTCGACAAAGGGATTAATTTTAATTTAATTTCTGCAACTTCTGTGTATTTAATTTAAAAAAATGGATTCCATATTTGGAATCAGTGGGTCCAAATTATATTAATAGGCTACTTTTTATTTTTTGGAATTATGAATAGTAACTACGCTAAATTTTATTTACCATAGTTAAAGGTAAATCGGGTAATTAAGGGTAAATATAATATTATAAAATTACCCTAACACATGCCAAAATTCTATTGGATGGATAAAAGTATATCCATATCACCTAAGGGTCAGATTGGATTCATTTTATGGACTTTTGACAATGAAAATAATTTAATTATTATTAAAACCAAAGAAAGTGACAACATGTCACTCTCTTAAATCTTATAAGTATACTAATTTTAATTTAGTGATAAACATCATAAAACTTTAGAAATAAATAGCCTCCAAAAAGCTAATAACATTATCTACATCATGAAAATTTATTTATAATTTTTTGGGATTAAATAATTTTCATTAATAGTGATACATTAATGATGCAGAAATTATTTATTTTGTAAAAAATCAATAATATTGTTTTTATTTAAATAGTAATACATATCAAAAGGACCCAAAATCTGCACAAAACTTATTATAAGTGTATATATAAACCCTAATCATCCACCGGACGAATTTTTGACCACTTGGATCCTTATTATGGCAATTATGACACTTATATTATTTTATTTTAAATGATGCCAAAGTTGTCACCTTCATAATTTAATAAATATAAAAATTTAAATATTGTGATTTTAAGATGATAAATTCTAGTAAAAGTATTATTGTGAAAGGTAATAGATTTATCTTTATCATAGGATTTTATTTGTAATTTTTATGCTACAAACATGTATATTAAATAATTATACAAAAATGTTGTAGTAATTATTTTATAAAGAGATAAACCAAATAAATGGTTTCTAAAAATAATAAAATAACTATTATATGAACTATTTAATGTGCTCCACTAATATTATAGATAAATATAACCTTTTATAAATCTATTAAAGCTTTTATTTCGAACATATCTTCTGTATATATTTTATTTAAATTCAAAAAAATGAATTGTGTCAAAATTGACACTATTGTTATCTTATAAAAATAACATATTTTAAAATTGTTTAAAAATCAAAAAAATATTAAAAAATTATAAATTTTAATTTATATGGTAGAAAATGTTATAAAGTATCCAGTTATGGAAAACTCACAAAAAATAAGTAATTTTTTTGTTATAATTTAAAATTTAGAATGTTATTACGATAAATTAATTTAAATTGATTAAATAAGGATAAATCAAGTTGATAATGTTTAAAATAAATTCCTAACAAGTATAAATTTGATTGGTTGATGCTATTACGACCCTATCCCATCTAATATTTGTATATGAGTCATTTTTTGGGGTTTTTAAGTGGGGTTAGATTTATTATAAATTAATATTTTTAAGAATTCCAAAGGTGCCCCTCTCCTCCCTTATAAAAGGGCACCTCCTTCCTCTCCTCCTCACACCAATTTGAGCCTTCAAGATCGGCAAACCCCTGACCATTTCACTTCCCCACTTCCGTAGAAACATCCTAGAGGTCCTGGTCTTCTTCAAAGATCAATTTCAGTGCCCTAAGAGGAGGTCTCAAAGAGGCGCTTCAAAGAAGAGGTAATGTCTGTTACCGATTCTTTCAACTTTATTTCTTCTTCCACTTCTTCTTCTTTAGTTGTTTCGTTATGTAGTAATAACATCAGTATCACTCATATAATGATATTTTATTATAAGTATGAAAAAACCCTATTTCACCATCTATCCATCCGACGGAGAACAAAATCACCGCGCGTGCGTACGTACGCAATACCGTCTCCACGCCGTGGTGCAATCTATTTTCCACCACCACCTTACTTGGATGGGTATAATGGTGTAAATAATAACTATATATTATTATTGTTAAGTTATATTGATTCTCAAATAGTATAAATACACTACAATACAATTCCACGATCATTAGAACGATATCATCGCTCGTGCGTACGCACGAACTACCGTCTCCACGACGCGATGAGATTCATTCTCCTCGTTAACCATTCATGAATGATTATAAAGTACATATAATAAGTAATAATTAAATATATGACAAAATAATGATACTTTATTTATGTGTATATATATGTATTTCATCTACTTAATTCCATTCAACTCAATAAGGAAACGAAAACAACGTTCATGCGTACGTACGACCTACCGTCTCCATGAACGGTGTATTTCTTTCCATTTACTGATCTATTATATATATGTATATTCTAAATATATATTATATATAAATCATGTTTTATATTCTGGAATTAAGTAATCATGATCTAAGTAATCATATGAATAATTACAAGTCAAAACACGGATGACAAATGAAACGATTTACCAAAAACGCTCTTTAACATGGAATTTACAAACGAAAGGGTAATATAAAGTCATAAGTGAACCATATATGATATCATAACAATGAGTATGATTCTAGAATAAGTAAATGACATTATTTAAATCATTATACAGGAGGTTCGGAAACTTACGAAGCAAATCGGACCTAAGGTAATGGAAATATCACAATCTCATTTTTATCCGAGATTGTTTATACTTTGGAATTTACTAGGGTGTATTTTATCATCCACATCCATGTTTCATCAATATGTAATATTATTTCCATCCACTTAAAATTGTTTAAACCCAATTTTACCCTTCGGTGAGTTTATAGCAAAAGATATGAAAGGAATCTTTTGTTGTTTTTCGTACGAGGTACTTTTTTAATATTCCGAAAAAAGTACGAGAAGAATGTTTTTTAACTTATACGGAATGAATGTATTTTTAAAACATAACTTCCAAGAATCTTCCTTTAAAAGTTTTCAAGTTTACTTTTAATCAACTTATTTTAGTTTAAAATTTTATGACATGATATGAAAGGAAAAAAAAATTTGAGGTAGAAAGGATATTTTCCTCAAGAATGGAGTTCAAGTGTTTTATCAAAATTATTTTCCATATAATATAATAAAGAGTTCTGTTTCTATCCCTATTTTTACATTGATTTTATTATGTTAGGATGGAATTATTTTTATGATGTCCTTTTATCTTATATAGATTATTTTATGATGGCATGATGTTTAAGATTCCCATTTTTATTACAAGGGTTATGCGATGATGTATGATTTTTGATTTTGTGGCACATATAAGAATGGTATCATTATGAGATGGTTGGGACCTATATCTCCCTCCAATGCATTGGGTAAAGATTTTATATCTCATGAGATAGACATGGCTGGAACAGCAGGTTAAACCAGTTCAGTGAAATAGGACTCAAACGAGGAATGAACTCAGTTCAGAAATGGACTTTGTCCACTAAGATAGTCTTGGAAATGGGTCTTGACTAATAAAAAATGATTCTCTATGATTATGTGTATATGCCACAAAGTTTCATGTTTTAAGTTATGATTATTGGGATTACATTTCACTACTATGATTTATCCCATGTTATGATATTATGATCTCTTTTGCAGGTTAAGATTTCCAAAATGTTATGTTCTTATGAATATGATGTGATTGATATTTCTTTTGTTTACCCTTACTGAGCATTTGATCTCACCATTTTATGTTTTCTTTTCCCCAGGATATAAATAAAGGTTTTAGGTAAAAAAAGGAAGATCTTTATGTGAGATGTTGAAGATCTTTCACCACGATTAGAAGATTATATTCCGAGTTTCCAAAGACACTAAACTAGTACGGTCCTTGTGTGTGTGTTTTTGTTATGTACTAAGTATTCCTCAAAAGTAATGTAATGTCCATGTACGTTAAGTTTCGGGTCTCTACATCTAAGCTTCCATATTTTTAAGATTCTAATGAAATTGAACCTAATGATGCTTAAGATGATCTGAAATGTATAAATATTCACATATAAAGTGTTATTTTTGTTATTTAATGACAAATTCAAAAATAATAATTAATTACAATATTTATTTAATCCGAATAGTTGATGGTTTTTCAACATGATGATATAATACCAATTTGGTGTTTAAATAAACATGTGCATCTAATTTTTCAATTTATTTTTTAGTGTTTCTATCTATGTTTCAAATTGATGAGTATTTCAGTTGCTAAAGAATTTTAAGAATCTATTTTGTGTTTATAATTATTTAAGAATTTTGGGCTCAATTTTTTATAGGAATAAAATAATGATGGGTATTTTTTGAAATTCACAAATACATTTTTTATGAATTATTCTCAACATTAATCGAGGTTGGTGAATGTTATGGAATGAGTTTAAGTGAAATTGTCATGAAAGTGGAATGGTAGTAGTGGGAATTCACTTTATACATGTATTTATAGAAATATATAATATTCTGAGATCTTGGGGGATCAATATTAAGTTTAACTAAATAAGAAAATCATGGAGGATCATGGAGTACAATTCTGTTAAATAATGTTTTGATAATTACAAGATATAAATATTATTCATTGAATTATATTTTATTCAAATATTTTTAAATATGATGAATTTGAGAAGCCAATTGTGAGAGATCATATATATTGAGATATTTCAGAAAAATGTGTAATGGAAATACTGTGAGAGTAAAGGCGTCTGCAATTCAATGTTCATAATCTTTTTTTTATTTCATTATGGATCTAGCATTCCAGATAATCGAATCAGAGTCTTTTTTTGGAATATTATATCAATCATAAAATTATTTACTAAGTTATCATTTTGTTATTTCTATGTTAAAAGGATTTATGGGAATATCATTTGTAGTCATTGATCAGTTGGATTCTTATGATATCATTCTCATCTCATTCTCACAATTATTTAACTAGTGAGATTCTATGTAAATTACATCATGGTGCTAATGAACCATGTTTCAATAAGATACCTAGCCTAACCAATTTAATTTGATTATAATATCTACTTGAATAATATATGGATAAATGGGATTCAAACACAATAAGTATTAGGTACCCAAAGTAAGTATAAACCTTGAAAAAAATGGTTTTTCATTTTGTTTTTTAGTTTTTCATTTCATACATGTATGGATATGTATTTAATCATGGAGGATTGTGTCTTAACTGAACACCAGGGTTTATTTCTAATTGAAATAAATTGAAAAATAAAACAGCCCCTGCTTCACACCCCCTTCTCAATGGTGAACTTTTTATTTGGGTATTTCGATTTAAATTTTTATGGTCTATTTATTATCATTTTTCATTCATTTTTTGTATAGTTTAAGATTTTATCAGCCACTTTTGGTTGTTTGGTCAATCACTAAAAAATTTCATGAACATGTTAAATGTAGTAAAATAGGTTTTAAAATAGTTTTATCATCTCCATAATTTTATGATATATGTTCATTATCATTCTAATATCATCAAATTTATACAATATAACAAATTTTCAAAAACAGGTTTAAATTTATAAAAGCTTCTTTATGTACTCGTTTTGAGGCAGTTAAATTTATGTTAACCATTTATTAATAATATTATTAACAAAATTAATATTTAATTTTTCTAAAATCATAATAATTTCATAAATATCATATTTATTCATTAAATACATTTTTATAACCATCTATATAAGGTGGTGATGGAAAATTAAATTTGTTATCCACGGTGGTGGTAGTCCACACATAACTCTGACAAATTTTTTTTATAATGATGGGGAGAGGGGTAGATAATGGTTATTACAATAATAAAATATGTTATTATTATTATTATAATTATAATTTTTTCCTTATATTTTGATGTAATAATATACTTAAATGAGTTAGAAGAATAAAACTTAATGGAAATGGAAAGAAAATGAGTGATTGGAAATTCTTACCATACTCCTTGGGAAAATTGATTTTCAAATTGGATTAATCCTTTTAATGGGGGTATTTTGATGGGGAAAAACCTATAGGATGTTTCTATTATTGTATTGGATATATCTTGTAAAATATTTCTTAAATAAATATTATAATGGTGTGAGAATTAGTTTTGTGGTGAAAGGGCCATTTTATAGGTGACATGATTGGCATTTATGTAGTTATCATTACATTATAAATAAATAGATGTTTTATTCAATTAAATTTGTTAAAAAATTGATAATGAGAGATTAAATTCAAATTTATGGTTGATATTCCCTCATCCATCCATTTATATGTGGGATTTTGTGATATTTTGTGTTTTTATTATAGAGTTTAAATTATTTTTTACTTTGTTGTACAATTACCTTGTTATTCATTTTTTTACCTCAGTAAATTATTTTTTATTCCTAAAATTTAAATTTATATACTTACCCAAATTTTATATTTTTATTCCAAAAATTAAATCCTTTTTAAAAAAATTAATTGGAAATTTGACATCAAAAAAAGTAATATTGTATTAGAAATAATTAATAGAAAATTGATCCTTAAAAATATTAAATGTTGTCAATATTATTTCATACAAACTAAAAATAATTAAATGAGAGATAATTTTATACCCTTAGCTTTTATGAATTATTTTTTTTCAAATTAATTTTATATTTTTTATATTTTTCATTTCACACAACACTAAATATATGTTTTATTATTCAAAAGAACTATGTGTGGTCTGCATTATACGCAACCCCAAGCCATGATTTCACTACACACAGTGAATATATTATCTTTCAGTAAATGGAACACTATAATTTTCTTTTACTACACATAATAATAACTATATTTTATAGATTACATTACACACAAGTCTGAGTTTCACCGAACTAGAATATACTATAAATATTATTATTAAAATATTATTATAGTTACCACCTAGCCGTTGGAATGGAAGTTATGAATGAGATTAATAATATTTTGAAAATAATATCTACAAATGTATATAAAATTAATCCTTTGGTTTTAAATTAGTTATAAATGAAATTATGAACCATTTCATAATGATGAATTACCTTTTCTAAGAAAACTATATTCTATGTACAAAGACAATTTTATCTCAGTAAATTAGTCAAAACACTTTTGATAAATTATTTAAATAAAATGTATATATTATATATTAAATAAATATTTTTCATACTCATCCAATATATTTTATAGTGATAAGAATAAATCCAATTGTATGTATAAAATGATTAATTTTTCTAAAAGGTAAATTTACCACCTTTTAATAGTGAACCAAATTTTAATATGATTTTTCTGAATTTATAATTTTTATTTGAAGGAATAAACTTCATTTTTTGAAGTTTAATATAAAAATTTACATTGGGTGATTTTTTGGTATTTTTATGAAATGTTTCATTTTTTGATGAATAGTAAAAAACACTGAATTTTAATTCAAAAAGAATTTTTCATATAATTTATTTATATAGTTAACTTATATTTTATTTTTATGTTAATGATTAATTATATTAATTTTACATTTAATAATCCAATTTAGGTCATAGGATTGAATTTCACATTAAATTTGGATATAAATACATTTCGAACTCTTGAACATATTAACTCTAAAAACCCACTTTGGCATACCGTCTATAGGATTAAATTTAAATTATTACTTTCCAATTATGTGTTTAGAATTGGTAAAATTGGATTACATATTTTTAATAATAATAATTTATAATTTATAATATGTTCAACTTAGTTATTTACAACAAACTATTTGTGAAAGTGATTAAAATTAATTATAGTGGTTGAAAGAAAAATTAGATTAACAAAGGACTAAACCTTAAACATAATGGCCAAAATAACCTATAAAATTGTCCAAAATCCATTTTATGACCATATTTATACCCTATACTCAATTTTTTATAATTATTACCATTATTAGAGGGAATTTTTATGGGAAAACGTTCTGTGGAATGCCCTTTTAAAAAATTTACGATAATGCCACTCCTCCTCAACTATTAAAATTCACTCACCCCTAACACTTATCCAAACCTCTAAAGTAATTTTTCTCAACAAAAATATGATAAAAAAATATCCAAATATAACTCCATTTATCCTATACCAATCCCTTTTTGATAAAATCCATCCAAGGAATCCCTTTGGTTCAAACCAAGAGGAGTTTCCCAAATAAGAGGTATCATCCTTCCTCAATCTCCTTTGTTTTATTTTCATTATCCATACCCTAAAATATTATTATTATATGATTAAATATTTAACTAAATATAATAAATATACTTATATTTTTATTCTAATTGTTATACATATCCTTACACACACATCTATCTAATGGGTAACAAACTTACTGTTCATATGTATGGTGAATTACCGCCTCACGAAACGATGTTGTTCATTTTTACTTTACCACAACTCATGGTTGGGAATTATGATGGGTAATATATTATTATATGATATATATGATATATATGATTTAGTTATTCTTATATAATAATTATATAAAGCATACCATGATTTTTTCCATTTATTGCAAATACGATAACTTTGTTTGTGGACGTGTGGACTACCACATCCTCAAAGTGATGTGATTCGTTCGCACTATCCATGGAATGAATTAAGAATATGTTTCATGAACATATATGATATATATGAGTTAATAATGATATTATAACAATAATATATCTATATATATATATCATTTACTTTCATTCTTTCAATACGATAATAAAATAGAAACAACATTCATGTGTACGTACGACCTACCGTCTCCAAGAACGATGTATTCCATTTCACATTTATTTATTTTATATATTATTTTAAATAAATATATAATAAAAATATTTTATATTTCTATAATTATTTACATTCTATAAATAATCATGTCATGACCTATGTTATATAATCAAGAATAATAACCCAAAACATATACGAAAAACAAGGTAGATATTACTTGAAATGTAACATTATCACAGAGTTATTAATAAACATGAAATATAAAGTCATAATAAAATGGTTCTATGGTGTATTTATAATAAAATAATATTTATTTTTACAAGATTTTTCAATGTGTATGAAGAAAGTCAAGACTTTAGGTAATGCCTTTTCTCATCTCACTTTTTATCTTTGTGTGATACATGACATGTTCACCAGTATTTTATTCTTTGTGGTTTTTATAATTACCATCAATGTATTATATGATAATTATAAATAAATTTATTATTATTAACATATAAAATTGATGATATTAATTTCATGGGGTTTATGGTTAAAAAGTTACTAAATGGGTAAAGTAATTTGGCCTCAATTTTCCTTCTTTGAGATACATGCCATGTTAAGCACCAATAGTTTTCTATGGGGTGTATATAATTAAATTTTACATGTTATTTAATTAATATAATTCCTTTAATTATATTTCAATCTTCATTTAATTTTATTCTTCCATGGGTTTTATGATTCAATGTTACCAAATGAGAAACAGTTTATTGCTATAATCTCATCATTTATAAGGATTGTTTATGATTATGCTTCCATTGATGAAATATTATTATATATATATCAACAAAACAAAATAAAAATCTTCACCGATGTATATATATTATATCTTCTTGTATTAGTATCATTTTTCCACTCATTGGTACTTAATATAACTAAGAAAATGTTTATAGGAAAATATAACATTATTTCTTCCTTAATTGAGAAATTTGTGTTCTTTCAAAACCATGTTTTCTCAAAAATATTTTCAAAAATATTCTAGTAATATTATATTATGTTTAAAGAAATTTTTTACCCATGTTTTACCTTTTTAAAAAATATTTTTAAAAATAATCTTCTTTTCATTTTGTGGTCAAGTAATTTTCCTATAATTTTAAGGTGAAAAAGGAATGTTTGGCATGTACGAACATAACCACCATCATCACAATAATTTTCTTGAATATTTAATTGTAATTTTATAAGTTTTTTTAAATATTTTTTTTAATATTCTGAAATTTTATTTCATTTATAGTGATTTTCAAAGAAAAATGATTTCAGAAAATTATTATGTTTAAAAAGTGTTTTAAATTATATTAAAATATTCCTTTATATGTTTTAAAAAAGTTATTTTAAATTAAAAGTATTTCAATGACTTTGAGATTTATTTTTATGTTTTCAAATAAATTTTCCATAAAAAGGTTCAAAAAATTATTTCAAGCATTATTTTTAGGTTTTAAAATTATTTTCAAAGAAAAATGTTTCCAAAATTATTTATGTTTTAATAAGAGTTTTTCATAGTGGAAAATATTTTTTGATTAATAATTTTTTTAAAATAAATTGTAAATATTTATTTATAAGAAAAGTATTTTGAAATAGTTTTCTAAAAATGAATATCAAATAAGTTCTATTTTCTATAAGAAATGTTTCATATAATCTTTAAAAATACATCTCCATTTAAGAATAAATACTTTTTTATAGTATATGATTTACTGGGTATATGATCCTATAATACCATTCATATTATTTATTGAATGGTTTATGGAATAATGTTTATGACACCATTTTCTCTTACATGGGTTATGTGATTTTGAAACCCACATCTTTTCATAAGTTATACTTTGATGAAATTATTAAGAGACCTATATATTTTTCATAGGTAATGATTTTATGATATGTTTATGATACCCATTTTATTTCATGGGATATGATATGATGTTTATGATAACCATATATTTTTATGGTTCATGATATTATGAAAGTTTTATTAACTTATGGAATATGTATTTATGATTTATTTATATGATGGGTGGGCCCAATATATCCCTCACATTCATTAGATAAAGATTTATATCTCTTGAAATAATGATGGGAATCAAGTTGATTGGCTTGATCCAATTTGGAATATGGGAAAACGATATCCATTATGGAATATGGGGAAACCCGATCCACTATGGGAAGATGGGGAAACCCGATTTACTCTGGGAATATGGGGAAACTCAATCCACTATGGGAAGATAGGGAATCCCAATACACTATGGGAAGATGGATAAAATTGATACCTTATAAGGAAAGGAATGTGATCAGGGATGGGGGTATGTATCTCCCATAAGGAGCAGTCCCCATGAAGTGCCCTGATAAGTTTTTGGAAACAAACCTTGACTTTAAAGGAATGATATTACATATATATGTGTTTTCCATAGATTCTATGTTTTATGACTATGATATGATCACATGGTTCATGTTGTTGATTATATTATGATTCATGTCTCATGAAATACAAATATTTATACCATGTCTCTTGTTTATCATCTTTGATATGCATGATATGATTATAAAATGTTATAATAATTTTCTATTACCCTTATGATCATGATATTCTTATGTATTTATTTTATTTACCTTTACTGAGTATTCGATCTCAACCATTTCTTATGTTTTATTTTCCCCAAGTTATAAATAAAGGTTTTAAGTAGGGTTACTAAAGGGGAATATATTTAAGGTAAATGTTGAATATTGTTCATCAAACTAGAATAATGTGATCTAATATTCCCAATAAAATAAACGATTATGGTCCCCAGGCATGTACTTTGGTAATGTGCGGAATATTTACCTAAATTGTTTTAATATCTATGTATATTTAACATGGGTCACTGTAATTGGTATTAAAGTAAAGGGTTGGTCATCATTTTGAAACTAGGATGAGAAACCTTTAGGGATATCCCTATGGATATTTTTAAGGATACATTTATGGATTTCTCTAAGGATATGCTTAACAATGAGTTAAAGTATATGGAATTTTCCTGGATTATTGGTAAAGGGTAGGGCGAGTGGTTTCCAAGAAATATATATATGTTTATAAACTACACGTTTATGTGTCTCTAGAATACATGTACATAAGGTTAAAACCCCCAAAACATCATATTGATCTTGACTTGGTCGGGAACTGGTGTACCATAATAGTCCTTGCTTCACACTTGGTTTGACACTCTCTGGGGATATGCTTTGGGAACTCAAAAACTCTTTAAAAATCATCATCAAGAACATAAAGATAATATTAATATGAATAACATAGGATAAAAAAACGTTTTATTAGATTAAATAATTAGGTGTCATTATTTACACATCCTATAAGTAATTTTTCATTATTATGTTCTTTTCTGGTTTGATAATTGTTTCTCACCGTATGATTTTTAGAATTAATCAATAGAGGGAACTAGAAGGAACTGGGATAACATTGAATGTTTTAGATGTGGAATGTAAGCACATGATAAAAATAGATTTTCCAATTGTAAATTTCAAAAAGATAATAGAGAATCTCCATGAGTATTGGTTATAATGTTGAAGATAAAGATATTGAAAACAACATGTGAAATGTATGGTATATTCTTCCATAATTATTTGGATTGAGGTTGAGGAACCTTAAGACATGATTCATTTTTCATATTCTTGAAAAGGGGTGTTAAGGGATAATATAATGAATCCTGGGTAATGGTTTAATTATAAATATGGATAATTAATGTCTATATGTATATGACTTCACGAATTATGCTACAGTGATCATGAAATATATGTTTTCCTCTATGGATTTTCAAAAAAACATTGAAGGGAGTGGATGAACTATAAATTGGATTCAATGAAAGGTGGTGTTTTTATTATGTTAAGGTAACCCTTAATGTGTACTTGATGCTGAGAATTTTTTTTCTTGGATAAAGAGATGATTGATATGGATTAAGTAAATTGGATAGTACCGATTATTCTAGAATTAATACTTTATTTGCTGAAAAAGTGTTCTATGTCATCATAGAAGAAGGTTAGAACTTATTTTATTTATAAAATATATCTATTAATCTTTAGAATAAGGAAGAATGCATATTTTCCAAAATTATTTATAGTAATTCTGGTCATTACTATGTTTCAAGAGAATATATGATGAGGGTATTCACATGTTTGGAATATGACAACCACGAGATACCTTGTGATATATGAGGGGTCAATGTTAATTTTATTTCATTACCTTTTTCCTAATGTTTTGGATTTTATTTTTTGTAAGGTTTTTAAGGTTAAACATTTATGGAATGGTTAAGTTAAACTTCAAATGAATTTTGTGATATTAATGAATTATCTCACCAAATGAGGATTTAAGCGTATTTGATAACTTGTGATGTCATTTTTTTCTATGATAAAGATACAGGGAATGACCTATAATTATATTTATGGATCTCATTATCTAATAATGATCTGGGAATGAAAATTTTACCTTTATTTCTTAGAATAAGAGATGAAGTGGAAATTGATCAAGGAATATAAAAGGGTGAGGGTTTCCTAAAATAATTTAAGTATATATTTTAAGTAAATTTCTTCAACATTAGGGGAAAGGGGTATTAAAATAATTTTTTTTCTTATTATCATCATTTTGATGATATCAATTACCATTTTAAATCTTCTTTGGGAAATGACCTTGTGATTATTATCTTTATCCTAACCGTGTTCTCTATCACTCTTCATCAGAAGATGATAGTTATATTTCTATTCAATGTCCATGTTTTCACTTCCCACATATGTTAATCTATCTGGGAAACTAGTTATCAGTTACATTGGGTGACTTTTATGGTTCAAACATTCCCTTTTTAACATATTTTTTAGTATTAATTTTTACAATGTGGGTTTTTATGAAAGGAACTTTCAAGTATTAAGCCGTTATTAACCAAAAAACGTTTTTAGGGAGAAATTCATTTTAAGGGGGGTAAAATGTAACACCTCTAGATTTTGTGAATTATTTTTTTTCGAATTATTTTGATCATGTTGATATTTTTCATTTCCAAAAACACTAAATATAGCTTTTTTATACGAAATCACAAAGTGTGGCATGAATTATATAAAACACCAAGTCATGATTGCACTATACACAACACTTATATTAGATTGAATTACACACAATATTATATTTTTTTATATTACACGCAATATGATGTCACTTCGATAGCTTTCATTACATGCAAGGTCGGGTTTCACCAAACTACAATATACCATTAATATCATTAATAAAATTTTATTATAGTTATCACTTACCTGTTGGAATGGATGTTACGAATAAAATTAAATACATTGTAAGAATATGATCTAAATATATATATAAAATTAAATTCTTTATTTTCAATTAGTTAGAAATGAAAGTAAGAACTATTTGATAAAGAAGAAATTCATTTTATAAGAAAACTATTTTTCTATGTATAAACACAATTTCATCTCCATAGATTATACAAACTAATTTTGATGAATTATTTTAAAAAATATATTTATTATATATTTAATAAATATTTTTTATACTCATCCAATATATATGATATTTATAATAATAATTCCAATTTTATGAAAAATAGATGTATTTTTATAAAAGGGAAATTTACCTCCTTTTAATAGAAAAAATATTAAATATTATTTTTGAAAATTTTATAATTTTTATTTGAAAAGATATAATTCATTTTTTAATCAGAATATCAAAATCTACTTTGGGTGAATTTTTTGTATTTTTTTGAAAAAAGTTTTATTTTTTTGATAAATAGTGAAAAATATAGACATTTAATTAATACTAATTTTGCTTATAATTTATTTATATAGTTAAATTATATTTTAGTTTTGTTTTAAAGTATAATTAGATAAATTTTAAATAAATTAATCCAATTTAGTTCATTATAATCAATTTTACAATGAAATTGGAAAAGAAATCATTTCAAACTTTTAAACATTTTTACTTTGAGAACCCCTTTGTCATCCTGTCTGTGGGAGTAAATTTAAATTATTTTATACCACAATTTTATATATTTTTGAAAAATTGAAAAAATATGTGGAATAATAATAATTTATAATGTCTAATAGTTAAGTTTTTTTTAAATATTCATGAAAGTGATTAAAATTAATTACAGCGATTAGGAGAAAACTTAACTTAACAAAATACTAAACCATAAACATAATAAAAAAACATATAAACGTGAAAAATATATATTCTATGGTCATATTTTGACCTTTTACTCCCTTTTATCTAATTTATAGTATTATTGGAGTCACTATACATGAGAAAATGAAGGTGGAATTCCCTTTTCAAAAATTTACAAGAATATCTCTCCTCCTCTACTATAAAAATGTACTCACCCCTCTCAATTATTCAAATATCAAAAGCCCTTTATCACATCCATAATATTCTAAAATAATCTCCAAACATCCTTTCATTCATCCTATAATCCTTACATTGGTCCCAAATCCATCCAATTGAGACATTTCTTCCAAACCAAGAGGAGTTACCCATAGAAGAGGTAACATCCTTCTTCAAGCTCCTTTGTATTATGTTCATTATCCACTATAAAAAATATTATTATTACATGAATACATATTAAACCCAAAATCCTAAATAAACTAATATGTTTTTATTCTAAGGGTTTAACCTACACTTTTAAACTCTTCCATATAATGGGTAATGAACTTAACATTCTTGCGTACAATGAATTACCAACTCACGAAACGATGTTCTTCGTTTTAACTTTACCACCTCTCATGGTATGGAATTATGATGTAATACATGTTTTATATGACATATATTATATTATTTATTTATATATACTTATTTAATTATTATATAAAACATACCTTCGTTCTTTCTATGTTGTGTAAATACGATAACTTCATCTCCGAGCGTGTGGAATACTGCCTCGTCAAAGTGATGTGATTCGTTCACACTATACATGGAATTTATTAAGGAATTATATAGTGAGATTATATGAAATATTTGAAATAATAATAATACTATAATTATAATATATATATATGTCATTTAATTTCATTCTTTCAACGCGACAATAAAATGGAAACAATGTTCATTTGTACGTACGACCTACCGTCTCCGTGAACTATGTATTCCATTTCATATTTATATATTTTATTTTTTATTATAAATAAATATATACTGAATATATATTATATTAATAACATGATTTAAATTATTTAAAAAATCACATAATTATCTAATTAATGGGATCAATAATAACAATCCAAAACATATGTGAAAACAGAAGAAGATATTACCCGAAACGTAAGATTTACACGGTGATGTTGATAAAATGGTAATATAAAGTAATAAAAAAAATCATATATGTTATTCTATATAATAATATGGTTTGTGTTATATTTATAATGAACTTATATTTATTATACAATAGTTTTTAATGTGTATGAATAAAGTGAAGACTTAAGGTAAGTTTTTTTCTCATATAAGTATTATATCCACGAGATACATGCCATGTTCACCATTATTTTAATTTTTATTGTGTATATACTACCCATTAATTTATAATATGATATTTATAATTTAATTTATTTTTATTTATATATTTAGTTTATTTTCATTCTTTCATGGGGTGTATGGTTCAAATGTTACATAATTGGTAATGTAATTTTGCCTCAATTTTCATATATTGAGATACATGCCATGTTATGCACCTATAGTTTTCTATGAGTTGTATATAATGACAGTTGACATGTTATATCATTAATATACTTCCTTTAATAATATTTTAAGCTTAATTTAATTTTATAATTTCATGGAGATTATAATTCAAAGGTACCAAAGTGGTAATAGTTTATTACTACAATCTCATCTTTTACTGGGATTGTTTATGATTATCCTTGCATTGATAAAATCTTATGATCCATATATAAATAAAACTCATTAATGTTATGCTACTATGGATATCCATTATATATTAATGTATTATTATCATTTTCCACTATTTGGTACTTAATATTTTTAAGAAATATTTTTAATGAAAAGAAGGCATTTTTCTCCTTTGAGTTAGAAATCTATATTCTTAAAAAATCATGTTTTATAAAAAAATTCTAATATTTTTTAACATTATCCTATTATATATAAATTAAAATTTTAAACATGTTTCAACTTTTAAAAAAATGGTTTTTAAAGTAATATTCTTATCCTTTTCCGACCATTTCAATTTCAAAACATTTAACGTGAAAAAAAGAATAGTTGGAATGTATGGACATTCCCACCATCATGACAATCATTTCCTTGAAGATTTATTTATAATTTTCAAGGTTATTTTTAAATAATATTTTTTATTTTATTCAATAATTTTTTTTTAAATATGTTTTCATAGGAATTTTTTTCCATTTTTTCTTTAAATAGTGCTTTAAATTATTTTCAAATTTTCTTTTTATATTTTAAAAAGTTTATTTTAAATGAAAATTATTCAAAGGATTTAAATGTTTATTTATATTTTTTCAAGTAAATTTTCTAAAAAAGGGTTCATAAAATTATTTCGAGCCTTATTTTTAGGTTTTCAATGTGTTTTCAGTGAAAAAGGTTTAGAAACTGTTTTATGTTTTTAAAAAAAATTCATAGGGGAAAAGTTATTTTCCACAAGAAATGTTTTAAATCAAATTGTAAAGACTTATTTATAAGAAAACTATTTTGAAATGGATTTATAAAAAATATTTTGAAATGATGTCAATTTTTCATAAGAAATGTTTCATGTGATCATTCAAAATCCGTCTCCATTAAGATGACCAACATTTTTATAGTTTATGATTTACTGGATATAAGATCCAAGAATACCATTCATATTATTTCTTAAATGGTTTATAGAATGATGGTTATGACACCAATTTCTCTTCTATGAGATATATTATTTTGAAACCTTCTTCTTTTCATGGGTAATGCTTTAATGAAATAATTATGAGACCTATCCCTTTTCCATAGGTAAGAATATGATGAAATGTTTTTGATACCCATTACATTTCATTGGTTATGATATGATGTTTTTGAAACCCATATCTTTTTATGTTTCATGATAAAATAATTGTTTTATTATATTGTGTAACATCTTTGTGTGATTTATTTATAAGATGTGTGGGACCTATATATACCTCTAATATGTTGGGTAAAGATTTATATCTCATGAGATAATTACGAGAATCAAGTCAACATGCCTCATCCACCATGGAAGACTGGGAAACACGATCCACGATGGGAGATTGTAAAACCCAATACACTATGGGAAGATATAGAAACCTGATCCACTATGAGAATATGGGAAAACATGATCTAATAAGGGAAGCCGGGGAAATACGATCCCTCATAAGGAGAGGGTTGTGACTGAGGATGGTGGTGTGTCCCGCCAAGTAGGTGTAGTTCCCATGAAGTGGCATGATAAGTTCTTGGAAATGACCCTTTACTTATATGGAATGAAATTAAATGTTTATGTGCTTTCCATAAATTCAATTTCCTGTTCCTATTAGATTCTCATATGGTTCATTTTCATGATTATCTTATGATTCAGGTCTCATGAACTTCCAATCTTTATGCAATGTCTCATGTTTTTTATCTTTGATATGCATGGAATGATCTTCAAATTAGATATTCAAGTTCTCATAACCTTATATTCATGATATGATTATGAATTTCCTTTATTTACCCTTATTGAGCATTTGATATCACCCCTTTATTAGGTTTCATTTTCCCATATAATGAAGAAATTTGTTAAGAATGAATACTAAAGGGGAAGATCTTTAAGGAAGATGATTAATATCTTTCACCAACCAAGAATAATGTGTTCCAAGTCTCAAAAGACACTAAACTATTATGGTCCTTTGTCATATACTTCTTTAATGTGATTAATATTAATCTAAAATGAAGTAATATCCATGTATGTTATTCCTAGGTCACTATTTACACCATATTTTTAATTCTTATAAAAATAATTCTTTAAAAAATTATTCTAATAAAATGATATATTTATTTTTTTTAAATGAAAATGCATAAAAATTATTTTTAGGAAAAATTATTTTTAAACATAAAATCAATTTTTTATTATTTAATTCAAATTCATTAACATAAGAGTATTGTTTTATTTTATATATCATAAATTATCTTATTAAAATCATTATTTAGTTGTGATTAATTTAATATTTAAAGATAAAAATACATGTAACATAAAAATTTTTCTTAGGAAAATATATCTATTTAGTATTAAATGGTTATATATTCATTTCTGACCAATTAATAATGAATTTATAAATGATTATTATTTTTCTGTTATTTATAATGAAATAAATTATATTCTAATAATATGTAAATATAGTATAAAAACCCAATATATAGTAAAATAATGATTTTAATGTAAAACATATTTCATTAAATATGGATCATTAAATTATTATTCCATATGATTAGTTTTTTATTTATTGGATTTCATTTACATTTTTTTCAAAAAAATTTAATATTTTAATCAATCCATTTTAATAAAATAATTCTTTAAATTTTAAAAATATATTTAACTAAAAAATAAAAAAATTGAAAAATAATACATTTAGAATAAAAAGAAACCATTTTACTTTTATATTATCAATTTTATACCATTATTGTAAAACTATTAAATGAATGATAAAAAATATTCAATCATATCAAATATACTGTAAAATACATAATTTTGGTAAAAACATAGGTATTTTTTTTCTTCTAATAACTGTATATAAAATAAAAAAAAACTAAATAATGATTCTTATAATATAATTTTGTTTTGTGGCTTATACTAGTTTATAATTTCTATAGGTTTTATATTCATTGAATGATTTAATTTATTTTCCATTATCACCAATAGGGAAAATATTTTACTTGTTTATTGATTATATGAATACGGTTTATAATTTTCCTCAATCCTATAATTGTATTCATTATCATTATTGAAGGTGGTGATAGTAAATTAATTTAATATTTTATCCTAGATTAGATATATTGATTGTATATTTATTTCCCCTTAAAAAAATCATACCTTTATTTCTTATCATATTAAATTATTTTCGAATATTAACCATATATAATAAATTTATTTACATTAAAATGAAAAGTAAGATAATATTAGTATTGTATAATTTAAATTTAGAAAATCTTATATACATTATAAATATTTAAATAAGTAAATTAGGGAAACAAATTACATTCTTAAAACCTTTTATGTTACATGAAATGGTTGGAGTTGGTGTTGAGAAGTTTTTGGTTACGTTAACTCAATTAACACAAGTCATAAAAGGTGGTACCCATCGAAGGGAGAATCCAAATTCCCCAAAATGGAATATGTTAATAGTGAAATATTTCATGTGTCAACATCCTCTAATATTTTATAGTACAACTAACCAGGTGATAGTCGAAGGGTGGATAAATGTTTTAGAAAATATATTTGAATTCACAAGTTATTTAGAGAATCATATGGTAACTCTTACAGTTTATCATCATGAAGATCGATCCAAACAATGGTGGTATTTTGTTACGAATATATTTTAGAAGAATGAGATTGAAACCATGAATTATATGGTATTTAAATATATTTTTCCTAAAATATATTTTCTCCAATATCTTTGACATAGAATAAAAAAAATTAGAGTTGATGAAAAGTGAAGAGACCTAAGTTGTTTCTTTTGTAACAAATTTTACCAAATTGGAAATGTATGGATCAAATTTTAGTATACACCATAAAACTAAAATTGACCAATTTTACTTTTGTTTGAAACCACTTTTAGAATTGTATTTGGTTACTTATGAATTTATAAGTTAGGAAAATATTTTACAATGAGTTTGAAGGTTTCAGATATAGTTTCTAAACTCTTATATATCTCATAACCTCAAGGACGAATAGTGAGAAAGGTTTCATAAATGTGGAAATATATAATAGGAAAATATAGAGTTTAGCCACCCACATTTCTTAAATATGGTAAAAAAACTGGGGAGTTAGATTGGGAAAAAAAATTCATGTGATAAATTTGAAAATATGGTATGTGATTGCAAAGGAGTAATGAAAAAACCAACAGTTGGAATACACGTAGTCAGTTGTTAGTAAAAAAAATTAATTTAATGATATGGATCATTATGTAAATATATGTATGAAGTTAATTTCTTTAGTTTTAAATCAAGATGATCATTAGAAGAATGGTATTGATATTTCATTTTCTAATATTATGGTAGATGTTGGTCCATTAAATAAAGTGATGATATGTACCTTATTTGATTATTAAAATTATTATACTGTATCTCTTGACTCCATATCTACACATTATTTCATTTCTAATACTCATTTTAGTGATATGGAAGTATCATCTTAATAAAGTGAGATTGATGTTCTAGTAAAAACTCACGGTGGAGGTATTATTGTAACAAGGATTTATAGGAATCCTCCTATAATTATTTATGGATTTATTTTTCATGAAAATATTGTAGTCTTACATATATTAGAGTTTCTTGTTATTTTTTATATGTATTTGATTTAAAGTTACCATGATAAGATATATTTCATATAAGAAGAAGTTATATTGAATTTTTAGAATGTTTTTTAGTTTATATTCGAGAATGAGCCCATAGCAGTGAGAACATATCAACAAGATGAGAAATTTATGATTATAGAGGTTAAAGTTATCTTACACATATTATTTAAATATTTAAATTCTAAAAAATAATGACATTCTAGTAGTAAACGGATATTTGGATGTATTTCTTGAATATTTTTTTGGAATGATTCTTGGTTAGGAGGTAAACGTCATTATTAACTTAGTTCCTATTATTAATCCAATTTTAAAACCCCTAAACAAATGGCTTCTGTAGATCTATTATAATTTAAAAGGAAATTAGAAGAATATCTTGATTAGAGTTTAAATCATCTTGTAACTTCACCTTGGGGTTATCCTTTTTTTTGTTAAGAATAAATATGGGGATTTAAGGTTTTGAATTGATTATAAAACACTAAATAATAGTGCAACTATGAAAATTATCCTATGAAGATGTTTTTTGTATGCAGCTAATTGTTTTTTGAGGTATAGATCCTTTTATTTCCATTGATTCTCAGTTTAAATGTTTAAATGTTTGAATTTGGACTAATATGAATTCTTTATGAGGTTATGGAGGTATCAAGAGTGTTTGGGGCTCATTCGAATCTCAAACACCATGTTTGGGGGTGAAATGCCCCGGAGCATGATTAGTAAAAACTGTGTGAGTTGGGTTGCAACGTCGTGTGGATAGGTATTCAAATTTCATGGTTGTTGTTTTCATAGTTTATGCATGGTTATTAAAACCGGGCGAGGTAACCATGTGGGTTCCCCTTTCTTATAGCTGACCTTTAATGGTTGGTTCATGGTTTGTCAAACCGTGTGACCTATATATTTTGTTCAAAATAACCCTTTTCCGCAAAAAATTCTTTTAAACCATTGTTCTATTTTATTTATTTATATGCATGGAATGGACTCTCTTCAGAATCTCTCTTTGCACATATGTTAGAAATCAATAGATCATCTATTTCTGAAATATAATTCAAGCGGCGCTCATCTCATTAGATCGGCATCAGATAGTTCTCAATTACTTTTTAGTTGTTCTTCATTATTCAGGATATCATCTACTCTATTTATGTGAAAACTAATATTCCATATTATTGGGTTCTACATCTATTCTTCAACTTTCTTCTGATTTGAGTAGAATCAGGAGATAAAACTAGAAAAATTATCAACTACACACCTAAAGTAGGTGATCTCGTTCCGCTTGTTTAATGTCAAGTGGTTATATAAATGTCATTGTTCCATGTTCCCAATTTTTGAGAAATTCCTCAAACATGATTTTGATTCTTGAATTAAATTTTTAATCTTTTCCTATGAAATTAAAGAGACTATAAATGAAAGTTATTGATTATGTACCTTGATTTAGAAAAACCCATTGTGTGTGTTGGTTATATATATGGACCACCATGGGTGGCCTTGAAATTTTGATACCTTGATTTATGCCTTTTTCTATCCATTGGTTTTAAATGGATGAATTTAATTTAAAATCAAAGTGATGAATTGAATTGTTATTGATATCTACATTGAAATGTGATATCAATTATAATTGGAATTGAAAAATAAGTGGAATGGATTCCATGCCTTAGTAAATATTACTTATTTTGGATTATTGATCTTTATATACTTATTTAAATAAAATGACCATGTGAGTTAAATAGAGGCTATTGCATGTGATAGTTGTTTAAATATGAGAAAATTGGTATGATTCTTTTCCCACATGAGTAGAGAAGAGGTCAGCCTTCTAAGTTGGCCAATGTCTTGAGTCACCTTTTGAAGTGAGTTGTAAATGAGATGTTCTTGGTTTTCACCATGATACGTTCAATGAAATTGTTAGATGGATTGCACTAATAGGATTGAATTGGTTAAATTTTTATTAGTTGTGAGCGACAAACAGATTCATATGAGAATTCCATTTATGCACTCATTTAGATATTGATTTTTACGCCTGAGTGATAATTGGAATGCAATGGATAGACTCATAGGGGCTTAATAATTACATGCTGAGTGATACTTGGATTCCATAGGGGGTGCCAAGGACAGAATCAAAGTGAATTTTATCATCATTCCATGGGTGAAACTTGGGATCCCTTTGTGAACTGCCAAGAACATACCCATTTGGAAGGGATGTTATACTACACATAGAGTGATACTTGTGTTCTTGTGGATTCCCATGGATGGGCTCATAGGGAATTGGTCTGTATTACACCTAGATTGGTACATGGATTTCAAATTAAGAATTCCATAGATAGGATTAGTTTTTAAAATGAAAAAATAATGAATTGAATTATATGACGCATCCACTAATCTAAAGAATAAACTTGGATTCGGTCTTGAATAAGAATTTATGGATGACCTGCTTAGGCATATTTGGATAGATGTGCTCATAGGTGACGCTAGGATATGTGTCTGGTCTCGAGACTTATCAAGTAAATGAGTTTGAATTGTTAAATTAACTTGATTAAATGACACATTTATGGCTGTTAACTCATAGACATAGATTCTAAATGGAATTGATTAAATGAACCCAACTATAAATGAGAACTGAGACTTATAGAGTGTTTACTTTTGATTAATTCCTCTAGTTTCTATATTTCTACCTATATACTTTTTTATATAAATTCACTAATTGTGTTGGTCAGAGTATATTACTCAATAGAGGGGTAAATTGAGTGTCTATAAAAATTTTTGGTTTAAAAATTATTATTAAAATCATTTCCCCAAAAGATTAAAGGCAGCCCAGTTAATCTTGTTCATACTGTTATAAGAGTTTGTCTAGTTAAATAACTTCTTATAAAATTTATTAATTCTCAGTAATCATAATCTTAGTTATAAAAAATAATTTTGAAGCTACTCTACTAAGACAAGATAGTTATAACTTCTTTCTAAGACTAACTATCAAAGTGAATTTAGTGATTTCTGAATTATATAATAAAGCAGTAAAATAGAGAAGACTATATTAAGCAGCACAATGGATATAAAACCAGTGGTTCAGTCTCAAGATGAGACCTAATCCACTCCACTTGGTGATCACCTTCCACCATGATGTTTATATAAATAAACATGATCCACACCCTGGATCAGGGTTAACAACAATACACATACTGTACAAGTCACACAGGGACCTCTTCAACAGTTCTTCATGGTTACAAACAACCAGGACACAAAGGGACCTCTTCCATACTTATCTGTGGGTATACAAAAGTGTAATAAGATGTTTGAGTAGGGATATATTATATCATTCAGTTTGATGCAGGAGACATAGTGTATTATTATACAGAAACACACACTTCTTGAAAGTTAATAATAATGATGCACAATAGAGCAGGAATATTGAGATAGGTTTAGAAATGCTCTGAGTTTTAGTCTTTGCAGCTTTGGACTTCTGGGATGAAGCAGATGCAGGAACCAAGTCCCCGTATGGAAAATACTGTGTCATAAGTCATCAAGATAAGCATGTGTTCTTTGTGATGTTTGACAGTGTGAAGATGTCCTCGATTATGGGATTCAAGTATGCTTCGTGTGTTCTTCAGCAGTGTCGAGTTTCATGTAATAGCACTTTCTTCAAAAATTTCTCAAGTGTGTTCTTCATTATCGTGCCCACGCCCGCTTGGTTTTCTTTTATGTGTTGGCTTCTTTTTTGTTTCTGGGTAGCACTACTCTTTTTTCTTGTACTGCATGTGTTGGATCCTACAGTTTGCACGTATTCTGCACCTCGTACCTCGTACTGTAAGATGATATGTCTACAAAGAAACATTGATTATGTTAGTGCATTTAAAATATTTAAATATGACTGTTAGATATTTAAATTGAAATACAATAAAACATATTAGGAAACGGGGTCACAGTATGTCATAGAAACGGTGTCTCCTTCACACGGTGTCTGGATTGATCACAATGTCTGCTTCATGGTGTCATGTTCATGGTGTCTTGTTCAAGGTGTCTTGTGGTCATGGTGTCTGATTCACGGTGTCTTGTTCACAGTGTCTTGTTCACGGTGTCTTGTGGTCGTGGTGTCTCATGGTCACGGTGCCTGCTTGTTCACAGTGTATAACCCTTAACGGTGTCTTGTGCTTACAATGTATGCTTGTTCGCGGTGTCTGGATGTCACGGTGTCTTGTTCATGGTGTCTCAGACTTTTCAAACTAACAATTTTCAGACATAAGCAATGTTGATCATAGAATGGATTAGGCTAAATCATTTTTCAATGAAGATATTATAAAAATAAATCGAGGATAACATAAAGTAATTAAACTGAATGTAAAGTAATTAAGGTCTTGAAAGGCTCTTCTTAAAGAATGAAAATACTTAAACAATAATACACATGATTTGATATAATTTATAGGATTTAACCAGGTTGAATAGGATTTCTGATCATTAAAAAATGATTAATACATGAGGAGTCCAACAATCTCCCACGTTTTGATGCTCACAAATCATATAGATTTAATGTGTATACTTGGCTCACCTATAGATATAGAAAAGAATATAGAGATAAATATAGAGATAAAGATATAGATTTCTCCCCCTTTTGGGATTGTCAAAAAGATAGAATAAGAGAAGTCATGAAAAGTGCATATTTCATTAAAGAAAATAAGGTCCAGTACAAACAGAAATGAGAAAAACAAAAGCAACATCATTCTGATCAAAAAAGGAGTAATCATTTTTCTTCATCAGGGGTTGACCTTCTCTTTTTTTTTTATAGCAGTAGTAGAATAAGAAGCCATAGGAGCAGAGGTCGAGGTAGAATAAGGGAGTGAGGTGGTTGATAGAGAAGGTAAATGTAGGCCTTCTAAAATCGATGGAGCCAGAGTAAAAAATAGTAGAAGATCGAGGTAGTTTTTGATCAAGGATCACATGCCTAATCTGACTCAGTGCTTGGCAGACATACATAGTAGTGGAGTCAAGGGCAGAGGTGAAGGTAGGAAACCTAGGTCTTATAGGTGCAGCTGTAGGAGCAACAATGTATGTACTTTGTACATGAAGGTAGGGCCTCAGAAGCATAATGAAATCCGCAATGATTTCTCCACCATACTGCATAGATTTCTCAAAATCATCCTTGATTTCCATAAACATATCCATCAATCGAGGGAACTTTGTGAGCTTTTGTACTTGGGTCTTGAAGGATTAAGTAGCAGGTGGGATCCACAGGTTTTACACAAGATACTTGAAATGATTATTCATGTCAGTCTTGGAGAAGATTCTGTTAAAGTAGAAATCCACTTTCTTGGAAATCTCTTGCTAAGCTTCATTAGCAATTTTAGAATGGATTTGTACCAGTTCAAGAACTATGTCACTATTTTTGATAACTTCAGAGAGAGAATCTTTAATGAAGCCATTAAGAATAGTATAAAACTCTTCTTTGACCACTATTCTGACCAGATCATTGTCTAAATAGGGTTGAAACGACTGACCAGAGGCTTTAAAAACTTTGACTGCGGTGGTGAGAGATTTCAGTTGTTTTAGCACCTTTTGAAGACACCCTGTATACACATTCGTGAGTTTATTTAGATTAAAAACTAGCTCTCTCATCTCTTTCACAATCAGTTTATTTATTTCAACGACCTTTTCAGCTAAGGAAGCAAAAAGCGGTAGAGTATCATAGACAACATTTTGTGGGGTTTGAGGAACAACAGGTTCCACAAGATGAGAAATAAGCTCTGATCTCAAATGCATCCCTTTCTGCATGACTTCAATCATACCTCTCCGAGTCTTCACTTCATCACTAAGTAGTCTGTTTTCAACTCTAAATTCCTAAATCTTAGGAAAAATTTTAGGTTGAATCTTCTAGATTATCTTTTAAAACAATAGTGAGGAAACTCTCTCACTTAAATTCGTTACAGGAGTAGGTTGGGTATTGATGAGTTTTTCAAATCCATACAAAAGGATACCTCCAAAATCCTTTAGATTGTCTTTACTCACAAAGGATGGTTGTTCTGATGAAGGTTCAGAAATAGGTACTGATACAGGTTCTAGTTCCTTCTCAAGATCATGATTAGAGACAGATTTCAATTGGAATGTAGTAAAAAGGTCAATGCCTTTTACTAAAACATTTTGAGAGTCATCGACATCATAGAAACTAGGGAACTTATACTAAGAGTTTATAGGGTTCGAATCAACTGGATTTGGTACTTAAAGATATTCCAGATTTGGGGTTTGCTCCCCCTCAATGGTTTCATCCTCCTCAGTACTGAGAAGCTGAGGATCTGGATCCATTTCCACAAATTCATCGTGTAGTTATTTACCCATTTCCTATCTAACCATCTGAAAATCTAGCTCCATCCTTTCCTCAGATGAAGGAATGTTTTTAGGAACAGATTGTTCCACTGGGAGTTCCTCAAGGTCAGCTCCTTGCATAGTAGGTAATTCTTCCTATGTTGGTTCTTCTATAGCATTATTCTCAATTTCTTGGACAACAAAATTTGTTTCGGCCTTGGGTTGAGTTTCCAGAGTGGCAACTTCTGTATATGTAGGAACTTATTTTTCACTTACCACAAAAGGGATAGGAGTAATGTCTTCCTCAATGGAAACAGTATCCCTGGGAGAACAATAGCTTATTCTTCCTCTTCAGAAGAATATTCAACAACCTCATCTGGTTCTAAAATAGGATCAGAAATATCTCTTGGTCTTGAGGGATGTTCCATAGGATTGAATTTTTCATAAATTCTATCATTGTCTTCCACCCATGCCTTTTCCAAGAATTCCAATTTATCTTCATCCTCTTTATAGTGACTTTTGAAAGGCAGTACACACAATCCTTTATAAATTCCTCATTAGGTCTAACCATACCATTAGAAAGAATCTTGACTGAGATAAGTCGACAGTAAAACATGGAGGTTGACTTGGATGTGTCTTTGATCAGTTCACACATGTGGTGAATGATATACTTAAAAAGGTTGATCTTATTCCCATTTTTCATAAGGTGAATCAGAAACACATCCTGATATTTCAAACCAGAAAAATCACCATTTTTGGGGCTAACCTGATTCTGAATAAATGTGAATAGTAGCCTTGATTCTTCATCTAGTTCAGTAGCAATGGCTCTCCTCTTGGTGCCATTTCTAGTTAAGGATTTCAAATAATCCTCCAGAACAAAGAATTCATTTGAAGGGGGAGTTACTCTTTGACAATCCTCACAGATTCCTTCATGAGGTATCCTAAGGCATGTAGCCCATAACCTTGAAGAGAATGAGCATTTCTTCCCATTGATCCAGCATTTCACGACATAAATATCACCAGAATCAAAATAGAACTTTACATACTGCTAAAACTGGGCCACTAACATAGGGTAGATTGGTCTATCTTCCTTCAAAAACCTCTCTAACCAGCCTTGATGTTCTAAAACATTCAAAACTAGAGACTCAATAGACAGAATCCACTTGAGTAAAATCTATATCTTAGGTACGTCAACTCAGTTTACCAGATTTGGGTTTAGAGGACCTCAGGTGCTATCCTTGGTGCAATATTCTTCTTCTTTGAGCTCCACTTCTCAGGAGTCGACGATGAAGGGCCTTTCATCCTGGGAATCTACCAATGGTTTCAGATAGAGAAAATGGTTGCAGGTCTGAAGAAGGAATAGAATAAATCTCGTGTGAAGAATCGAGGGATACTTTCTTTATTTTATCATTTGGGAATACCAAACGTCAAAAAAGTAAAAACACGGGAAAAACAAAAATGTGAAATGATTAATTACCACGATACAGTTTTTACTTTGTAAATAAAAATCAATAAGAATTTTTACAGTGAGACCACATAGGGTCTTTACGGTGAGACAGAGAATGAACTTCACAGTGAGAAAGTAACTAGGCGTTACGGTGCGACAGTGAACGAACTTCATGATGAGACAATAAATGAACTTCTCAGTGAGACAGTGAATGTGCATTATGGTGAGACAGTAACTGTGAGACAGTAATAACAAAATACTGACTGTGAGATCAGAAACATGAAACAGTAAGATAAAAATAAGTAAGACATTTACATAAGATATATCATTCCTAATTCATGTATAATTTAGTCTATTCTTTAAGAATTTAATGGTTTGGTTAATATGTCAGCAAGATGATACTCAGTACCAATGAATTCCAAAGTGATATCACCCTTTTGATAATGATCTCTCAAAAAGTGATGTCTTACATAAATGTGCTTTGTCCTAGAATGTGAAACAAGATTTTTTGGTATTTTAATAGCACCTGTGTTGTAACAATTTATAGGTACATGCCTGAATTGATATCCATGATCTAGTAATGTGTGTTTCATCCACAAAATTTGTGCACAAAAACTACCACCAGCTATGTATTCAGCTTCTACAGTAGATAATGTGACATAATTTTGTTTCTTACTACACCATGATACTAGTGACTTGCCTAAAAAGTGACATGTTCTAGAGGTGATTTTTCTATCTAACTTACAGCCACCGAAGGCAGCATTAGAATAACTAGATGATTCAAATGATTGACCTCTAGGATAGAATAGCCCAAGATTTGGTGTATGCTTGAGGTATTTGAAAATTCTCTTTATAGAATTTAAATGAGATTCCATAGGATTTTCATGAAAACGAGCACACATACACACACTAAACATAATGTCAGGTCGACTAGTAGTTAAGTAGAGTAAACTTATAATAATTCATCTATAAGTGGTTTGATCAGATTTTCTGTCTTCATCAAGATCCAACTTACAAGTGGTACTCATGGGAGTGTCACTACTTTTAGTGTTATCCAATCCAAAAAGTTTTAGAAGATCTCTAGTATATTTACTTTGATTTAAGATAATACCATCGTTATTTTGAAAGATTTGAAATCTAAGAAAGAATTTTAGTTCACACATTAAAATCATTTCAAATTCATTTTTCATCATTTTAGAAGAATAAACACATTAATAATTTCTTAAGGATCCAAAAATAATATTATCTACATAGATTTGAACAACTAAAACATTATAAAAAATTTGTTTTATAAAAAGGGTAGGATCAACTATATATTTTTGTAAAACCATTTGAAATAAGAAAAGTACTTAATCTATCATACCAGGCTCTTGGAGATTGTTTTAAACCATATTAAGCTTTTGATAATTTTAAAAATATGATTTGGAAAATGGGGGTTTGTAAAACCAGGTGATTCTTTAACAAAAACATCCTCATCAATATACCCATTTAAGAATGCAATCTTAACATCAATTTGATATAGTTTAAAATTAAGATGTGCAGCAAAGGCAAGAAGGATTCTGATGGCTTAAAGTCTAGATACTGGTGCAAAAGTCTTCTCATAGTCAATTCCTTCTTCTTGAATATATCATTGAGAAACTAATATATCCTTGTTTCTAACTATGTTACCAGCTTTATCTACCTTATTTCTAAACACCCATTTAATGCCTATGGTGAATGTGTCCTTGGGTCTTTCAACAAGTTTCCAGACTTTGTTCCTTTCAAACTGATTAAGTTATTCTTGCATATACATCACCCAAAACTCATCATTAAAATCATCATATAGTTTTTTAGTTCAAGTTGTGACACGAAGACTTGATGTTCAACATGATTTCTAAGAGAAGCTCTAGTTTGAGTTCCTTTATCTAAGTCTCCCACAACAGCATCTAAGGGATGGTTCTTAAGAGTTCTAATAGCTCTAATAAAGGAGGGACTAGTGATTTTAGGTTCATCAACAGGTTCAGATTCATTGTGACTTGATTCTAATGAATTTATATAACTGTAAGTTTTCAATTATTTTTTCACAGAAGGATTTGATGATTTTGAATTGATGTTCAGTTTTGATATATCATCCTCCAGGTTCTCTAGAGTGGTTTTAGGCTCATGTGGATCTATTTCATCAAATTTTACCTGGATAGATTCTTGCACACATTTAGTTCTATTATTAAACAGTCTGTAAGCTTTACTAGAAATGGAATATCCTAAAAAGATACCTTCATCACTTTTGGATGCACAATTGTCAAGATTTTCCTTAGTATTAAGGACATAGACTTTGCAACCAAAAACATTGAACTATTTAACCTTGGGGTTTCTATTGTTCCATAACTCATAAGGAGCCCTCTTAAGAATAGGTCTAATCAACACTCTATTAATTATGTAGCATGCTGTATTGACATCTTCAACCCAAAAATAAATAGGTAGGTCATATTAACTAAGAATATTTCTAGCAATCTATTGTAGGGTTCTATTTCTTCTCTTTACAAATCCATTTTTAGAGGTGTTCTAGGGGCATGTAAATTGTGATTATAACCATTTTGTGAGAAAAAGGATTCAAACTATTGATTTTCAATCTCACCGCCATGATCACTTCTTAAGTATTTAATTCTTAGTCCACTATGATTTTCTACAGACATGGAATATTTAGTAAAATAAGACTAGGCTTCACTCTTCTGAGCCATAAATAAGGTCCAAGTATATCTAGAAAAGTCATCTACAAGAACATAAACATAGTTCTTCCCATTTAAACTAGAAGCACTAGACGGTCCAAACAAATCCATGTGAGCCAGTTCGAGAGGTTGAGAAGTTGACACTTATTTCTTTTCTTTGAAGGAAACTCTTTGTTGTTTTCCCTTTTGATAGGGACTACACACTTTTTCATTTGGAAACTAAAGTTTAGGTAAGTCTTTAACTATTCTTTTTCTAGTTATCTTTCTAAGGGGGTGAGCATTATAGTGTCATAGTCTCCTATGCTAGAGCCATGATTCTTTATGAAATACACTTAAGCATAAAGAATTTTGGGAAGCTAAAGAATCTATGTTAACAGAGTAAACATTTTCAATTCTTAATGCAAAATATACTAATTATTCTTTATAATTAAAGACATTAAAAGAATAATTTTAAAATTTAACATGAAATCCATCATCACATAATTGTGAGATTCTAAGCAGATTATATTTTAATCCATCAACAAATAGTACTTTGGAAATCAATACTAAGTTAGAGTTACCGATTTCGCTGAGGCCAATAATATCTCCTTTGTCATTGTCACAAAATGTCACATGTCCTCCATCTATTTTGATTAGGTTCTTGAAGCACGAGTGGTCTATTATCATGTGTTTTGAACATCCAATGTCCTAGTACCATAAAATTTTATAGGAACTTTTTAAGAAGCTCTCCTAAAAAATTATCAAGAAAAAATAGATTTTGGTACCCATACTTGTTTGGATCTAGTAATATTAGTAATAAGTGTTTTAGGAACCTATATCTTCCTCATAGGTTTCCTATAAGCATTAAGTAAATTATTTAAAAAATAAACTCTATTCGGTCCACAAAAACATGAAACAATAGAAAGTGTATCATGACTTGAACTAGTTGATTTATGTCCAAAACTGGGAGTAAAACTATATGTTCTAGATTTAGAAACAAACTTTGTTCTACCAATATTTATTTTTCCTGGTTTATAAGCAATGGTAGTGTTTTATTTATGGGAAATTTTTTTTCCTAGCATTTGGGAAAGAGTATTTTTACCATTGGTAAACTTTTCTAGATCATTCTTCAATTGCTCATTAGACATTTTTAATTCATTGTTCTCTTTGAGTAGTTGAGAATTTTTCTCCTTTTGAGTTATGAGTTCAGATTTATCAGTCATAGTGAGAGCATGTTGTTTCATCAATGATTTATATTTGTCTTTTAGTTCATTGCATGTTTATTCAAGCATGTTATAGTATTCAAACATATCTTAATTAGTCATGTTTTCAGAGTCACTATCATCTTCTGAATATTATGAATTATGAATAGAGGATTCTTGTGTTACCTCAGATGTGTTTTTCATAAAACACATATTGTCTTTGTTATAATTTTCATCATGTGATGTTTCTGAGTCTCTTGAACTGTCCTCAGAGGCACTCTAGGTTTCTTTCATTGCGTTTTTAAACTTCATGTCCTTGTCGTCATATCTCTTTTTGTACATGAGATTTAGACATCCAGCCATGATATGTCCCTTAGGCTTACATTCATAGTAGAAAATATCATCAGTCTTGTCACTTCTTTTCCAGTCCTTCTTACAACATCTTTTTTGGTCCTATTTTCCCTTGAAGTTAGTCTTTCAGAAAAAGTTCTTCTTCTTGTAAAATCTTTTGAATCTTCTGGCTAGTTGAGCCATCTCCTCATCACTGTCAGGTGATTATTGTAAACTGGTGGAGCTTTCTATAGAAGCTTTCAATTTCCCATTGTCTTTGTGTTTAGAGGTGTTGTTCTTGAATGCAACAGATTTCCCCTTTGGTTCATTCTCCTCTTCGTTGTTGACTTTCAGCTCTTCTTTATACATCATCAATTTTCCAATGATTTATTTCACATGTATCTTACTGATGTCACATGATTCTACAATAGAGACAGAGGTTCCCCTCCATCTATTAGGAAGACATATGAGAATTCTCATGATATGTTCCTTGGTAGTGACTTTTCTTCCAAGAGAAATCACTGTGTTGACAATCTCATTGAACCTTAGATACATGTCCGAGATAGGTTCATCAAGTTTCATTTTAAAATTAAGATATTTAATAGTATAAGTATTATGTCTCATTTCCTTTACACTATATGTTCCTTCATGTGAAAAAGACAGGGTATCCCAGATTTCATGGGCAGTTTTACAAGAAGAAATTCTATTGAACTCTTCACCTCCTAGGGAGTAGTATAAAGCATTCATATCTTTGCAATTGTTATTGTAGGTAGTTTTGGTAGGTTCCTCCAATATGATTCTATCAGTAGTAGGAATTTTGTATTCATCTATAATAGATAACCAAATCTCAAATCCCATACTCTCTATGTGCATTTTCATTTTAATTTTCCATTGATCATAGTTGGTTACATTAAAGAATGGTGGTTTATTGGTTGCATAACCTTCCAATCTATTATCCATAATAACATAATAGGTTTAAAGAGCTACAAATTTATAATTGATCGAAATTTAAAGATCTTCAAATTAAAACTATAATCACAGTTGAGTAGGGTTAGGCAAAGTCCTAATAAACACCCTCTGATACCAAATGTTGGTCGGAGTAGATTACTCAAGAGGGGGGGGGGTGAATTGAGTATCTATAAAAATTTCTGGTTTAAAAATTATTAATAAAGAGGTTTCCCCAAAAGATTAAAGACAGCCTAGTTAATCAAGGTCATACTATTATAAGAGTTTGAATGTTTAAATAACTTCTTAGAAGATTGATTAATTCTCAGAAATATTAATCTTAGTCATTAAAAATACTTTTTAAGCTACTCTACTAAGACAAGACAGTTATTACTTCATTCCAAGACTAACTATTATAGAGAATTTAGTGATATCTGAATTATACAGTAAAGCGGTAAAAAAGAGAAGGCTAATTTAAGTAGAATTGCAGATATAAAACAAGTGGTTCAGTCTCAAGCCGAGACCTAATCCACTCCACTTGGTGATCACCTACCACCAAGCAGTTTTTATAAATAAACTTGATCCAAACCCGGGATTGGGATTAACAATAGTACACAGACTGTCCATGTCACACAAGGACCTCTTCCATAGTTCTTTGTGGGTAAAAAAAATTAGGCCACATAGGGATCTCTTACACACTTATCCGTGGGTATACACAAGTGTAAAAAGATGTTTGATAAAGGATATATTGTATCCTTCAGTTCGATGCAGGAGATAGAGTGTGTTGTTATACAAAAACACACTGCTCAAAAGTTAATAATAATGGTACAAAAATAGAGCAGGAATATTGAGATGGGATTAGAAATGCTATGATTGTTAGTCTTTGCAGCATTGGACTTTTGGGATGAAGCAGATGCAGAAACCAAGTCCTTATATAGAAAACAGAGTGTCGTAAGACAAAAATATTGTTTAGTGTTCTTTGTGATTTTTGACAGGGCAAAGATTTCTTTGATTCTTGGATTCAAGTATGCTTCGTGTGTTCTTCAACGGTGTCAATATTCATGTAATAGTACATTCATTAAAAATTTCTCTAAATGTGTTCTTCATTATCGTGCTCATGCCCGATTGGTTTTCTTTTATGTGTTGGCTTATTTTTTGTTTCTGGGAAGCACTACTCTTTTATCTTGGAGTGAATGTGTTGGAGCCGATAGGTTGCATGTATTCTACACCTCATACCTCGTACTATCAGATGATATGTCTACAAAGAAACATTAATTATGTCTGTGCATTTAAAATCTTAAAATATGACCGCTAGATATTTAAATTGAAAGAAGACAAAACAGATTAGGAAACAGTATCACGAAATGTCATGGAAACGATGTCTCTTTCACACAGTGTCTAGATTGATTGCGGTGTCTTGTGGTCACGGTGTTTGCTTCACGGTGTCTTGTTCACGGTGTCTTGTTCACGGTGTCTTGTTCACGGTGTCTCATGGTCACAGTGTCACAAGGTCATGGTGTCTACTTGTTTATGGTGTATGATCCTTCATGGTGTCTTGTGCTCACGGTGTCTGCTTGTTCACGGTGTCTAGATGTCACGGTGTATTGTTCACGGTGTCTCATACTTTTCAAACTAACTATATTCAGACTTAACTGATGATGATCATAGAATGGATTAGACTTTATCATTTTTCAATGAAGATATTATAAAAATAAATCAAGGATAGTATAATGTAATTAATCTGAATTTAGAGTAATTAATGTCTTGAAAGGATCTTCTTCAAGCATGAGAATACTTAAAAAATAATTCACATGATTTGATATAATTTACATGAGCTAACCAGGTTGAATAGGATTTGTGATCATTAAAACACGATTAGTACATGAGGAGTCCAAAAAAGTGGATGGAACATGTAACACCCTGAGATTTTATGAGATATATTCTTTTTAATTCCTTTGATTGTACACTACACCAAGATTAGCTTGTACTATACGCAACACCGTATTAGCTTGCAGTATACACAACACTATTCTTGGATCTTGTTACACACAATTTCAAGTTCGCAAAATTGAGTGTATATATATATGTATATATAAATATATATTAAATTTATAAGTGAAATATGGTTGGATTATGTTATAAAAAACAAAAAATGAGTCTTTCACTACACACAACCCTGACTTGGCTTGCATTACACACAATCACGACCTTCCTCGATAGCGTGTGTTGTACGGAATACCGGGTTTCACTAAACAATGATATATTGTTATTATATTATTATTGACTAGCCGTTATGAATAGATTTAACTACATTTTGAATTTTATAACATTATTATTCATCTTACACATTTTCTAGAACATGGTAAGAGAATAAAATAAATTTTTCGGGTAAAATAAGTATTTTGAAAAAAATGCAGTTTTTCCGCCTTTTGATGACACACCCACTTTAAATCTAGTTTTTGACATGTTTATAAGTCCAATTTTACAAAATAAATTTTTTCTTTGGAATCAGGATATAAAATTTTACCTTGGATAAAATTTTCATATTATTATGATAACTTTCATATTTTAATGAATAGTAAAAACACGATATATTTTAATTAAAAACAACTTTTTTCATATTAATAACTTATGTTGTTAAATTATAATATTGAATGGTTTTAAAGTATAAATATAATATATTTTTACCACTTAATATAATTTATGTCATTAGCAATGATTTTACATTGAATTCATAGGTTAAATAAATTCAATCTTTTGCAATGTTTTAAACAAAAACCCGTTTTCTTTCGACAACGAGATTAATTTTAATTTCATTTCTGCAATTTCTGTGTATTGAATTTGGAAAAATGGATTCCATATTTGGAATCAGTGGGTCCAAATTATATTAATAGACTACCTTTTATTTTTGGGCTTTATGAATAGTAACAACGGTAAATTTTATTTACCATAGTAAAAGGTAAATTGGGTAATTAAGGGTAAATATAATATTATAAAATTATCTGAATACTTGTATTAATACAATCGGATGATTATAATTTGTCCTATGTCATATTTGGGTCGAAATGGAATCCATTAGAACCCACTTGGAGGTGATTAAGACCTTTAGTTTATTTTATTTAAAGGAAAGTGAAATATATCTCACTCAACTTTAATAATTATAGTATTTTTAATATAAATTTATACAGAATATAAATTCGGTTATAAATACTCATTTGAAAGATAAAATGTTTTTCTTTATCATGGTAATTTAATTGTAATTTTTAAGAGTTATTTAATTACCTTATTATCTTATACATTAATGATTCAGAAATTATTTATTTAGTGAAAAATCAACAATATAGTTTTTATTGAAATCGTAATCCATATCAAAAGGCCCAAAAATCTGCACAAAACGTATTAGTAGTGTATATATAAACCATAACCATCCACTATCCGAATTGTTGACCATTTTAATCCTCATTATGGCGATTATGACACTTATAATATTTTATTTTAAATGATTCCAAAGTTGTCACCTTCATAATTAAATAAAGATGACAATTTACATGTTGTTATTTTAAGATGATAAAATCAAGTAAAATTTTTATTATAAAATCGTTGATATTTATCTTTATCAAATAATTTTATTTTAAATTTTTATGCAACAAATATGTATATTAAATAATTATACAAAAATGTTTTACTAATTATTTTATTAAGAGATATACCAAATAAATGGTTTTAAATATACTAAATTAAATATTATATGAACTATTTAATGTGCTCCAGGAATTTTATAGAAAAATTTGACATGTTAGGTATCTATTAAATATTATAGTTCGAATATATCCTCTGTGTATATTTTATTTAAATTCAAATAAATGTATAGTGTCAAAATTGACACTATTGTTATTTCATTAAAATAACATATTTTTAAATTGTTTAAAAATCACAAAAATATTTAAAAATTATAAATTGAAATTTATATAGTTGAAAATTTCATAAAGTATCAAATTATGGAAAATTTAAAACACATAAGTGATTATTTATAACCATTTAAAATTTACAATTTTATTACCACAAATAAACTTAAATAGATTAAATAAGGATAAATCAAAATGATAAGGTTTAAAATAAGATCAAAACATGTCTAAATTTTATTGGTTGATTATATTACAACCCTATCTCATCTAATATTCAAATTGAGTCATTTTTTGGAGGTTTTTATGTGGGTTTTGAATTTATATTAAACTAATATTTTTGAGGATTCCAAAGGTGCCCCTCTCCTCCCTTATAAAAGGGAACCTCCTCCCTCTCTTCCTCAAACCATTTGGAGCCTTTAAGCTCGGAAAAAATCTAACCATTTCACTTCCCCAATTCATTAGAAAACTTATAGAGGTAATTTTCTTCTCAAAAGACCAATCCTAGTGCCCTAAGAAGAAATTTAAAGGAGGTGCATCAAAGAAGAGGTAATCTCTTCTACCGATTATTTGAAGATTATCTCTTCTTCAAATTCTTCTTCTTTAATTGTTTCATTATTAATTAATAACATCAGTATCAATCCTATAATGATATTTTATTATAAGTATGAACCAACCCTATTTCAATATATATCCATCCTACGGAAAACGAAATCACCGCACGTGCGTACGTACAGAATACCGTCTTCACGCCGTGGTGTAATCTATTTTCCACCACCACCTTACTTTGATGGGTATAATGGTGTAAATAATAACTGTATATGATTATTGTAAAGTGATATTGATTCTGAAATATTATACATACACTTCAATATAACTACACGATCATGGGAATGGTATCATCGCTCATGCGTACGTACGGACTACCGTCTGCACGATGCGATGAGATTCATTATCCATGTTAACCATTCCTGGATGATTATAAAGTATATATAATAAGTAATCATGAAATACATGAAATAATAATTCTACTGGATTTATTTATATATATATGTGTGTCATATACTTAATTACATTAAATTCAATAAGGAAATGAAAACAGCGTTCATGCGTACGTACGACCTACCGTCTCCATGAACGGTGTATTTCATTACATTTATCGATCTATTATATATATGTATATTATGAATATATATTATATATAAATCATGTTTTATATTCTTGAATTAATTAATAATGATCTATGTAATCATATAAAAATTACAAGTCAAAACACAGACGACAAATGAAACGATTTTACCCAAAACGCTCTTTAACATGGAATTTACAAAAGAACGGGTAATATAAAGTCATAAGTGAACCATTTATGATATCATAACAATGAATATGATTCTTTAATAAGTCAATGAAATTATTTAAATCATTATACATGAGGTTCGGATACATACGAAGCATATCGGACATAAGGTAAGGGATAACCTTTCCAATCTCGTTCTTATTCGAGATTGTTTATTCGTAAGTATTTGCTGGGGTTATTGTAATCATCCAAGTCGATGTTTTCTAAAGTGGTTTTATGTATTTATAATGTCCTTTTTACAAATTTTTTATTTTACTACATGGTATTTAAGGAATCTTTCTTTTGTTTACGTTACGAGGTACTTTTTGACTTTTTCGACAAAAGTACGAGAAGAATGTTATTTTTAACTTATACGGCATGAAACAATTTTTACGGTTTTATAAAGCCTTATTTTCATGAAGCTTCCTCCAAAAGATTTCATGACTATTTTCAAAAAAATCCTTTTCTTTTAAAATTGCATGACATTTTTTGAAAAGAAAATGATTTTGAAGAAGAAAGGATATTTTTCTTGAGAATTCATTTCAAGTGTTTTATCAAAACCATTTTTCATCTAAGATGACATTATTTCATATGTGTATGTTTCAAGTATAATGTCTCTTTGATTTACATGGTTTCACTTTCCTTATTATGAAATGATATCCATTTCTTTTATATGGATTATGTGATGTTGGGATGATGTTTATGAAACCCATTTTATTTATTGGGTTATTATGAATTATGTATGTTTATTTTGTGGCACAAGTAAGAATGATTTCATTATGAGATGGGTGGGACCTATATCTCCCTCCAATGCATTGGGTAAAGATTTATATCTCATGAGATAGACATGGATGGAATGGTAAGTTAATCCGGTTCAGTGTTATAGGACTGAAATGAGGAGTGAACTCGATTCAGAAATGGACTTTGTCCACTAAGATGGTCTTGGCAGCAATGCCTTGGCTACTATAGAAATCATAACAAGTGCTGAATAGTTGCCAAAATTACATGTTTTATTCCCATTATATTTTATCATGATTGATGTTCCATTATGATATATTCCTTACGTACTTCCATGATTTATGACTTTGCTCAAAATTTTGATGTTTAAATTTCATGTTCAAGTTTTTACTTTCAAATGTTTATGGATTATTTTATGTTCACTATGTTTTCCCTTACTGAGCATTTGAGCTCACCCTTTTTATGTTTTCTTTTCCCCAGGATATAAAGAAAGGTTTTAGGTATGAAAAAAAGGGGATGATCTTTATGGTAGAATTTGAATATCCTTCACTACTATTAGTAGATTACATTCCAATTTTCCAAAGACACTAAACTATTACGGACCATTGGTGTCTATTTTTGTTATGTACTAAGTATTCTGCAAAAGTAATGTAATTTCTATGTACGTCAAGCTTTGGGTCTCTACAGTTGGTATCATTGGAAAGTTTTATTCAACCTTTGGAAACTAGGATGCGAAAATGTTAGTGAGATCCCTAGAGATATTTCTAAGGTATGTCTAGGGATGTCCCTAAGGATAAGTATACATATATGATATAGTCCTAGAACTACAGTAATGATCTTATAATTTAACCTAAGGTGTTAGATATTAATGGTACTCCCCCTTTACTATGTTGTTTTCCCTAGGATGATTTTTTCCTCTCACACTATTCCTTTTGGGTTTTAGAAAATGGCTGGAAACATGAAGATTCACGATAATGGAGGATATGATGGAAAATGGAATGTTATTCTTCATGAGAAACCAAATGAAACGAGATTTGGAAGTCCAAACATCGTTATTATACCTAATCAGCAATCTCATAATATGATCAATAATCTCAACATTGGTCAGTTCCCTGACTCAGATAATAACAGAAAGATGGAGTTTCATGATGATCGCAGAGGAAAGAAAGTCACTACTGGAAAATGGGGCATTTCCAACGATTCAAAATTGTTGGGAAAGGCCGCAGAACCATGGGGAGTATCTATCCCAACGGTTCTGCAAACTGTGGGGAAGTAAGCCGTTGGGAAATGTTTTCCCAACGGTTTACAAAGAACCTTTAGGATAGGTTTGAAAAATCAACCTATCCCAACGGTTTACATTAACCGTTGGCATATGTTTTCCCAACGGTTTTAAGTAAACCGTTGGGAAAACCACACCAAATCTCTTGCTTTTCCCAATGGTTCACTCAAAACTGTTGAGAAAACGCCAACTATACATCTTTTCCCAACGGTTTGAAACTGTTGGGAAAGAGTTTATACCAACGGTTCCATCTGAACCATTGGTATAAACCTCCTTAGAAGACTACTCCAATGGTTTCAAACCGTTGGCATAGCCTATGTTGTGAAAATTGCACAGCAGCCTGCAATTTGCACAGCAACCTGCAATTTGAACAGGGGAGGAGCAGGGTCTCCATTCACCTGTGATTCTTCAATCCCTCTCCTTTAACTGTAATAACCAACTAACATATACATATACAGAACAAATTCATATACATTTAACATATAATACATCCTAAAACTATACACATTCAGAATTAAATCAGAATTCATAACGTAATTATAAAGACACATAATTTAGAATTCATTTAGAATTCATTTTAAAATTCATTTAGAATTCAATTTCAAATTTAGATGACAATTATATGTGAAATTTGGAATTCAATTCATAATTTGATCAGTTTTTCGTATACAGGTGTTTTTACTATATATGATATCCATTTTAAACAAAATACATGCACATGGAGTAGTACCGGTCACACCATGCCTCATATTGAGGCATGATTGACTAGTGCACATCACACATGACCCATTGATCATTTTCTGAAAGTATCAACATATTCCGAAAGGGTTTTGTTGGTTTTCCGTATGCCAGTTATTATCACTTAAAATGTGGTTCATTTAAACAAATGATATTTTTGAGTGATCCCTGCCACATCGCGACTTGGATTAAGGCAGGGTTGACTTGTAAATGTCACACATAACCCATGGATTGTTGTCCTAAAGTTTCAACAGAATCTGAATGCGTTTGGTCAGTTTTTCGTATGTCAGTTGTTGTTTTCACTTAAAATGCTTTACATTTCAAATAAAAGTGATCCACTAAGAGTTGTGGCAGCCACACCGAGGATCAGATTGAGGTGCAGTTGACTCTTACACATCACAAATTACCCATGGATCCTTGTCCTAAAGTATCAACACAATCCGAATTTGTTTGGTCGGTTTTCCGTATGTCAGTTGTTCTTTTCACTTAAAATGAAGTCCATTTTAAACTATAGAGAGACACATAGAGTGATCCTGGACACACAGCGACTCGGATTGATGTGGGGTTGACTCTTACACATCAAAAATGATCGATGGATTGTTTTCCTAAAGTTTCAACGGAATCATAATTCGTTTGGTCGGTTTTCATTATGTCTGTTGTTGTTTTCACTTAAAATGTTTTCCAATTCAAAGAAAAGTGAGTCACTTTGAGTTGTCCCGGCCACACCAAGGCTTGAATTGAGGCAGAGTTGACTCATAAACATCAAAATTGAACCATGGATTGTTTTCCTAAAGTTTCAACGGAATCCAAATGCGTTTTGTGGGGTTTCAGTATGTCAGTTGTTGTTTTCACTTAAAATTTTTTCCATTTCAAAGAAAATTGAGTCACTTTAAGTCGTGGCGGCCACACAAAGGATTGGATTGAGTTGAGTTTGAATCATACACGTCACAAATGACCCATGGATCCTTTTCCTTAAGTATCAACAGAATCTGAATGTGTTTGGTCAGTTTTCCGTATGTCAGTTGTTCTTTTCACTTAAAATGAAGTCCATTTGAAACTATAGAGAGACACTTCGAGTGGTTCTAGCCACACCACTCCTTGGATTGAGGTGGGGTTGACTCGTACACGTCACATAGGACTCATGGATTGTTTTCCTAATGTTTCAATGGAATACGAATGCATTTGGTCAGTTTTCCGTCTGTCAGTTGTTGTTTTCACTAAAAATGATGTCCTTTCGAAACAAAAGAGAGACACTTCGAGTGGTTCCGGCCTCACCGCACCTTGGATTGAGGCAGGGTTGACTTGTAAACGTCACATATGACCCATGGATCTTTTTCCTAATGTTTCAACTGATTCCGAATGCGTTTGGTCATTTTTATGTATGCTAGTTGTTCTTTTCAGTTAAAATGATGTATATTTTAAACAAAAGAGATACACTATGAGTGGTTTCAGCCACACCGCACCTCGGATTGAGGAGAGGTTTACTTGTAAACATTACATATGACTCATGGATCATTGTGCTAAAGTATCAACACAATCAGAATCTGTTTGGTCGGTTTTACGTATGTACTTAAAATGTTTTCCATTTTTAACAAAAGAGAGACACTTAGAGTGATCCCAACCACACCATGACTCGGATTGAGGCGGGTTTGACTCGAAAACATCAAAAAATGACCCATGGATCATTGTCCTAAAGTTTCGATGGATACCGAATGCATTTTGTTGGGTTTCAGTATGTCAGTTGTTGTTTTCACTTAAAATGTTTTCCATTTCAAAGAAAAGTGAGTCACTTTGAGATGTGGCGGCCACAAAGAGGCTCGGATTGCGGTGCGGTTGACTCATACACATCAAAAATGACCCATGGATATTTTTCCTAAAGTATCAATAGAATCTGACTGCGTTAGGTCGGTTTTCTGTACATCAATTGTTCTTTTCACTTAAAATGAAGTCCCTTTTAAACTATAGAGAGACACTTCGAGTGGTTACGGCCACACCGCACCTCATATTGATGTGGGGTTGACTCGTACACATCACATATGACTCATAAATTGTTTTACTAATGTTTCAACAGAATATGAATGCATTTGGTCGGGTTTCCGATTGTCAGTTGTTGTTTTCACTAAAAATGATGTCCTTTTGAAACAAAAGAGAGACACTTCGAGTGGTTCCGGCCACATTGCGCCTTGAATTGAGGTGGGGTTGACTTTTACACGTCACAAATGACTCATGGATCTTTTTCCTAAAGTTTCAATGGAATATGAATGCGTTTTGTTGGGATTTAGTATGTCAGTTGTTGTTTTCACTTAAAATGTTTTCCATTTCAATGAAAAGTGAGTCACTTTGAGACGTGGCGGCCACACCGAGGCTCATATTGAGGCGCGATTGACTCGTACACATCAAAAATGACCCATGGATACTTTTACTAATGTATCAATAGAATACGAATGTGTTTGGTCGGTTTTCCGTATGTTAGTTGTTCTTTTCACTTAAAATGAAGTCCATTTAAAACTATAGAGAGACACTTCGAGTGGTTCCGGCCACACCACAACTCGTATTGAGGTGAGGTTGACTTGTATACATTAAATATGAATCATGGATTTTTTTCCTATCGTTTCATCAGAATCTGAATTCATATGGTCGGTTTTCCATATGTCAGTTGTTGGTTTCACTAAAAATGATGTCCTTTTGAAACAAAAGAGAGACACTTCGAGTGGTTTTGGCCACACCGAACCTCGGATTGAGGTGGGGTTGACTCGTACATGTCACATATGACCCATGGATAATTTTCATAAAGTTTCAATAGAATCCGAAGGTGTTTGTTAGGTTTCTCGTATGTCAGTTGTTGATTTCACTTACAATTTAGTCCATTTTGAACAAAAGAGAGATAGTTTGAGTGGTCCCGGCCACACCATGGCTCAGATTGAGACAGGGTTGACTTGTATACATTACATATGACCCATGGATCGTTTTCCTAAAGTTTCAACAGAATCCATAGGCATTTGGTTGGTTTCTGGTATGTCAGTTGTTGTTTTCACTTAAAATTAAGTCCATTTTAAACAAAACACAGGCACTTTGAGTGGTGTCGGCCACACTGGGCCTCATATTGAGGCGGGGTTGACTCTTACACATCGCATATGAGTCATGGATCATTTTACTAAAGTTTCAACACAATAATAATCCATTTGATTGGTTTGGAGTATGTACGTAAAATATTGTCCATTTGGAACAAAAGAGATGCAGTTTGGGTGGTCCCGACCACACCGCACCTCGGATTGAGGTGAGGTTGACTCGTACACGTCACATATGACCCTTGTATCATTTTACTAAAGTTTAAATAGAATCTTAAGGCGTTTGGTCAGTTTCTTGTATGACAGTTGTTGATTTCACTTACAATTTAGTCCATTTTGAACAAAAGAGAGACAGTTTGAGTGGTCCCAGATACACCGCGGATCAGATAGAGGCGGGGTTGACTCGTACATGTCAAATATGACCCATGGATCTTTTTCATAAAGTTACAACAGAATCCTAAGGCATTTGGTCAGTTTGGCGTACGTTAGTTTTGGTTTTCACTTAAAATTAAGTCCATTTTAAACAAAAGAGAGGCACTTTGAGTGGTGTCAGCCACAACGGGCCTCAGATTTAGGCGTGGTTGACTCGTACATGTCACACATATCCCCGATGATGGGGACTCCTAACATCATTTAGATGTATTAAAGGAAGATTCTGACCTCCCCATGGACTAAGTGGAACATGATGGTATCTGTGCTCCATCGACTCAAGAGCTGCGTGGAAAGTTAATTAGTCTGATTGGTGTCAGTTTGGATTACGTAGACAGCTTCATACATCCCCATGGTTCACAGTTCCACTTGGAACCCCTTGCAGCTTTGGAAAACGGAGAAGGGCCTCCCCCAATCTAACTTAAATGCACATTCAGCCTAAAGATCTCAATATAATGACCAACCATGTTGTTCAATTACCATGGAATTGCTCGGAATGCTCTGATGACAATGATTTACTACATCCTGTTAATGTTTCATGCTCTTCAGGGACACATGAATGTGATTCATCATAGACCCAAGAGCCTTGTCCTTTAGTTTAAGTTGTCCCCTATGTGAGATCCTAGCTCAAGGGATGATACAAGATATTTTCGAGGCCGCAGGATGGTTGTCATGAGAAGGTGCTGGGATTGATGTATCAGATAATAGGCCAAAACCATAACAAGGTTGTATATTGGAAAATTTGTATTAACTCTGAGTCTCAGAATGAAGATTGGATAAGGATTGATGCAAGAGAGTAACATGAAATTTGTCCCTAGTGAAGATGGACATATCTTTTTGTTGTTGATCGACAGTTGAAAGGGGATCAATGAAAGGAAAAGAAGTAGCTCATAGAGGAACAATGTTTTCTTCTTATATTTGGAAACCATACCGACATTTAGTCTATATGATAATATTCTGGAAAATTCCAAATATTTTGCAAAGGCTCCACAAAGGTAATTCATAGTATTCCCAACATACAGACCCTAGAGTTCGTTCACGATGCACATATTATGTGAACCAGTTGTACGCGGATGAGGACTGCAACATCCTAGCTCATAGACTGATGGAAAATAGATTTTGTACCAAGATCATATGTGGGTTATCATAATTTGGGACTTAACTGAAGTTTGAAATAAAAATTTCTATGTTTGAAGGATAATTCCTGTCTGCAGACAACTTAACCGCATAGAATTTTCCTTACACAACCCTATGTCACTTACATTTTAATGTTTCTAGAGTTTATATCATGGCTAGGAAGTTAGTTTGAGGATGGGGGAAAGCACGAATGAGGATTATTTCACAGATGTCGAAGCTGGTTCATGGATAAAGCAGTTCTTGAAAGAAGCTGTATCTAGAGGTGGTTTGCGGAAGTTGGGAACGAGAGGTCTTTTTTCACCGAATGACCTGGTAAAATACAAGTCGCGTGGACCCATTTATATAGGTGTGTTCCCCCACCAGGTCCATATCTCTATTGTAAACCGCTCTAGTTTCTGGACCGCTTTACATCAGAATATCCTCCTCTTCATTTCAATCAGACCCCATTTCGATGGGGGGAATTTGTAGGGTCCTACAAAAATCCACAGAAGGGAATGAATATACTCCCTTAAAATCAGTGGAAGAATCTACCCGATCTTGATCAATATTTGGGAAAAATATGAAGAATGTTTATAAGAAATGGTAAAAGACCTAACCAGTCATCATACCGATTCGTAAAACTATAACACCCACAGATGTTCTCATTCATGAAACAGAGGCAGAGCTCCAATGCATAAGAAAACCAAATGGCTGGCGAAGTAAGGTTAGATTGGTCTATAGTCGCGAACCACGCCTGCCACAAACTAGGTGGAATGCCCCCCCCCCCATGCGCACCACGTCATTCGTGAAATGGAGGCGGAACCTTGCGTGACTGCAAACCACCCCCATGACCAAGTTGGTTCGTAGGGAGGTGCTTTCAATATACCCTGCAAACCTTGGGTTGACTAAGTCATATGTCTGAAAGGTTTTCTATCATGAGCCTCCGCCAATGGTGACACATGACCATAGATACAAACCTTTCTCCCTCAATAAAAGGTTGTCCAGGGGGAGAAGAAAGGGATCGACTCATTGAGGATTGGATTCTTGGTGATCAGTTCTTTGAAAAAAGGAATCAGACTTTTGAAGAAGGAAGATGCTTTCAGGATCTTAGGATTTCATGCACAGTTAGGTTCCGATTCGCAAACCAGCAACATGTATAAACTAGGGATGAATTGGTAAGAACTGAAGAATTCATAAGTAAATTAGTAAACTGCAAACATAAAATTGGTAAACCATGAACCTCTTTCCCTACGCAGATGCACTCCCAGCGAACCACGTATCATATTCCCCTTCTTAGATCTAGCACGCCGCGTAGCACCCCCCTAAACGGGCGAAGACCTGACCGGTGTTTCCCCCAGCTACCGCTGCTCAAGTGGACTCCAGTACCATATACCAATTTGGTACTCTGACTAAACCCAAAGCCACATACCCCTCTGGTACGCAGGATTCTTCTCAGTTCATGTACCACACTGGTCTGCAGATGGCCTCTCAATCCACATAGCACCTACCTATGAGAAGGGACCCACTCCTCAGATGGCCATGGGGACTGCCAAGGCATTAGGTGTTTCCATCCCTTTAATCTGATGAGGCCCTTCTAATTCAATAAAAAACACCAGAATCCCTTCAGTAGCGTATCCATCTGCATGAGGCAATTTCCTCTCCCAAAGACAATGGATTGACATGATGAAGCCTTCGGGCACATGAGTGTTCCCTCCTGAGTTCACAAACCCATGGTAGGAAGAGGCAAAGGGGTTAACCCATCACTTGAATGGACATCTAGAGCATTCCTGGGTTCACATACCCATGGCAGTGTAGAGTCTGTGTTCAAGAGACCCTTTTCTGCCTCTCGACTCTTCAGGATTAAGGGATCCCCCTTTATTTTTCATTCAATGAGCACCAGTGGGGAGCACTTCTCCACTACATTGAATAGAGTGACATGGCATACCTCTTAGATTAATCCCCACACCCTCCTCTCTGGATGACAATATCCTTTCCCATTTCATCTGGGAAGCTTCATTGTTACGTGCCCTTTACCACCGTACCACAGCCTCAACCGATGTGAATTCTAAATTCATTCCCTCCTCAACACTAGGGGGAATGAATATCTTGCATTTTCAGCCCTCCCCCTCCGTTTTCATCTTCATTATATTCCATTAGAATAGAAAAATTTTGCGGCTTGCCGGGGACCAGGGAGGTAGAGTGGGGGGACTGTTCAGGGGGCTGTCCGGGGGGTGTCCGAGGGGCTGTCTAGGGACCAAGGAGGAAGGGTGGGGTGCTGTTCAGGGGCTATATAGGGGTGTCCGGGGGGATTTTCGGGGACCAAGGAGGATGGGGGGGGGGTGTCCGGGGGCTGTCTGGTGGGTGTTCGGGGTCCAGGGAGGAGGGTGGGGGCTGTCCGGTGGGCTGTCCATCGGGTGTCCGGGGGCTGTCCGGGGACCAAGGAGGAGGGTGGGGGGCTGTCCGGGGGGCTGTCCAGGGACCAAGGAGGGTGGGGGCTGTCCGGGGGGCTGTTCGGGGGGGGGGGGGGGTTTCCGAACATTAGTACCATCATCTTAGGAATCCAATTAACACTCATGACTAACCATGCCACTATAAACAACATAGAGTGTATGAGTTTCCTCTCTCATCTCAACAATATCATTACACATTCTTACCATGATGAGAATCATGTGGAATATGGATTATATTTACACAAAATTCCCTAAAATACCAAGATTTCTAAGAACTAAAAATTTATAGATGATATTAACACATATATCATTTTGAATCAAATTTGATTCAATGTCAAAGCCCAACACACACCAAATCAAACAGAAAAAAAGTCATACAGACCCAAATCAAAATAGAAAACCAAAAAAGTAGATGAAAGACATTAAAATGATAACATCCCTTATATATTAGTAGTTTAAAACTAAGAAATGTTACAAAAACAGAAAACAGAAAACAAATCAGATATTGTTTAGGCAAAATCAAAACATAAACCAAGAATAATAGATGTAGAACATTAAAACTAAGGTAAGCCTTACATATTTGGAGTGTAGAACTAAAAAATTGATTCATTGAAGATGGTGGAAGAAGTTATTCGACCTGGGTAAAGAGAGACCTTCAGGAGAGATTGGAATTAGGGTTGCATTCGCACAGGAAGGGAAAGAATCGGGGCTGTTGTATATTGGGGAAAACATTCCCAACAGTTTTTAAAAACCGTTGGGAAAATGTCCTCTTTACCAATGTTTTTGAAACCGTTGGTATAAATCCTTCCAAGTGGACATTTACCAATGGTTTTAAAAAACCGTTGGTATACATGCTTCCAAGGTGACAATTCCCAATGGTTTTGTGTAACTATTGGGAAAAGAGTGACCTTTCCCAACGGTTTTGGTAAACTGTTGGGAAAGCCTTGTTTAAAATCCAATACACCAATGGTTTACTCAAACCGTTGGTGTATCCTTCCTATACCAACGGTTTTGTATAACCATTAGTATGTATGTGTCGGGAAAACTCCCATTTCTAGTAGTGAGTTCAATTTCCCTCTTGTAAGTCATGTGGGAAGAGGCATCAAGGGGACTATTTCAAAGGAACTGGAAGATGTTTTGGGTGTGGGAAATAAGGACACAAAGCCAGTAATTGCAAAGGAAAAGGTTTATTTAATACCCTGGACAAGGATAATGGTATTTCTAAGATATCAATAACGGTTAAATGATTTAAATGTGGTATGTACGGGCATTATGCAAAGCAATGTCCTAAGGGAAAATCTCATAAAGAGAATCAGCATGGTCATATGGGTAGTATTTATGTGGATGATGATGAGGAGATTACAAATGATATATGAGATGAAAGAAGTGTTGAAGCTCAGTCAGTTGTTTAAGAAGGTAGTGGAATGATTGTATGTTTATCAAGAGTTATGTTGTATAGTTAATGGAACTATGGAATAAAGAATCGTCTAAGGATTGTTACACTATTGTTTTTACTAAAGTATTTGAAAGTATATGTTGAATGGTACTGGTAACCATGAAAGGTTATTCCGATATTTTTGGAAAGTAGATGATACGCATATAAGAAGGGATAAGAAGATAATGAGATGTTTGATTGTATTCATGAACTCATGATTGATATAAGGACTAAGTTATATCATGGTTTGAGTATATATAATTTTGAGCCTTTTGGTATGTGGAAAGTGTTAACTTTTAACTACATTCAGGTTTTCACTAAGGTTCAATGGTTAATCATTCTTCAAGACAATACATGATTAAGGTATTCACATGTTTGAAATTTGACCAACAAGATATATCTTATGATATATGGGGGATGAAGGATGGAATTCACATGATTGTTATGTGACATTTCAAGTAATCATTTTCTTTATACTATGATCTTGGACTGAAGTATTTTAGATAAGCCTAAATATTGGAATTGATTATGTTGGACATAAGTTAGTATTGTTTAAGGATAGAACTTTTTTTGATATTATTGATGGGATTTTATAGTAATGTAGTTTTAGAAAATGGACAACCTACAGAACGGGTGACAACCCATCGCGTCGAACAAGGCTGTGGGAATCAAACCCACAACCGAAGTGCGGCTGGCCTTTATTGCCTACCACTAGCCTACATGAAGTCCCTGGTTAGTAGAAACTAGTTTTATTTTATTAAACGACATGATATATGAAGTATAAGTTCATTTTTGGAATCGTATATGATTAACTTCACCATAGATGGACTTATATATATTTGATAACTTTTGATAACCTTTTGTTTGAAACAGATGAAATGTCCCATCATTCTATCACATGATCTGTTAACACATCAAGAATCAAAAATTCAACTTCATATCTTTAAAAGTTGAAATGGAAATTGTTCAAAGCATGAACAATAGTGAGATTGTACCAAAATCAAGAAAGTATTTCTTCTAATTCAAAATTTTCAACTTTATGGAAATGATATTGAAAACCAAAAATGTTTTCCTAGTGCTCTTATATCTGATGAATCAAATGGTACCATAAATCATCACAAATTTATGGCTTTGTGATTGATGGATTTTTCATAGCCATGTTCTCTACCACTCTTCATCAGAACATAACTGTTAGATTTTTCTTCCATATCTATATTTTCACCTATGTTCTCCTATATGGAAACCCAGTGATGAGTTACATTGGGTTATCATTACATTTCATACTTTAGTTTTTAAAATTATGTTTTAGTGTTCCTTTTTACGATGTGGGTTTCTATGAATAGTAAACGATTTATAACCCCGACGAATTTCGAGGATGAAATTAATTTTAAGGGGGGTAGAATGTAACACCCCGAGATTTTATAAGATATATTCTTTTTAATTCCTTTGATTGTACACTACACCAATATTATCTTTTACTATACGCAACACCGTATTAGCTTGCAGTATACGTAACACTATTCTTGGATCTTGTTACACACAATTTCAAGTTCGCAACATTGAGTGTATATATATATGTATATATATATATATATATTCAATGTATAAATGAAATATAGTTGGATTATGTTATACAAAACAACAAAGGAGTCCTGCACTACACGCAACCCTGACATGGCTTACATTACACGCAATCACGACCTTCCTCGATAGCATGTGTTGTATGCAATACCGGGTTTTACTAAACAATGATATATTCTTATTATATTATTATTGACTAGCCGTTATGAATAGTATTAACTAAATTTTTAATTTTATAACATTATTATTCATCTTACACATTTTCTAGAACATGTTAAGAGAACAAAATAAAATTTTCGGGTAAAATAAGTATTTTAAAAAAAATGTAGTTTTTCCGCCTTTTGATGGCGCACCCACTTTAAATCTAGTTTTTGATATGTTTATAAGTTCAATTTTACAAAATATAATTTTTATTTGGAATCAGGATATAAAATTTTACCTTGGATAAATTTTTCATATTATTATGATAACTTTCATATTTTAATGAATAGTAAAAACACGCTATATTTAAATTAAAAACAACTTTTTCCATCGTAATAACTTATGTGGTTAAATTATCATATTTAATGGTTTTAAATTATAAATAGAATATATTTTAATCATTTAATATAATGTATGTCATTAGCATTTATTTTACATTGAATTCGTAGGTTAAATAAATTCAATCTTTTGCAATGTTTTAAACAAAAACCCATTTTCTTTCGACAACGGGATTAATTTTAATTTAATTTATGCAACTTCTGTGTATTGAATTTGGAAAAATGTATTCCATATTTGGAATCAGTGGGTCCAAATTATATTAATATCATACTTTTTATTTTTGGGCTTCATGAATAGTAACAACGGTAAAATTTATTCACCATATTAAAGGGTAAATTGGGTAATTAAGGGTAAATATAATATTATAAAATTATCTGAATACATTTCTTAATACAATTGGATGATTATAATTCGTCCTAAGTCTTATACGGGTCGAAATGGAATCCATTAGAACCCACTTGGAGGTGATTAATACCTTTAGTTTATTTTATTTAAAGTAAAGTGAAATATGTCTCACTCAACTATAATAATTATAGTATTTTTAATATAAGTTTATGCAGAATATAAATTCGGTTATAAATACTCATTTGAAATATAAAATGTTTTTATTTATCATGGTAATTTATTTGTAATTTTTATGACTTATTTAATTACATTATTATCTTATACATTAATGATGCAGAAATTATTTATTTAGTGAAAAATCAATAATATAGTTTTTATTGAAATAGTAATACATATCAAAAGGCCCAAAAATCTGCACAAAAATTAGTAGTAGTGTATATATAAACCCTAATAATCCACTGGCCGAATATTTGACCATTTTCATCCTTATTATGGAGATTATGACACATATAATATTTTATTTTAAATGATTCCAAAGTTGTCACCTTCATAATTTAATAAAGATAACAATTTACATGTTGTTATTTTAAGATGATTAATTCGAGTAAAATTATTATTATAAAAGTTTTGATGTTTATCTTCATCAAAGGATTTTATTTTTAATTTTTATGCAATAAATATGTATATTAAATAATTATACAAATATGTTGTAATAATTATTTTATTAAGAGTTATACCAAATAAATGGTTTTAAAAATATTAAAATAAATATTATATGAACTATTTAATGTGCTCCATGAATTTTATAGACAAATTTGACATGTTAAGAATCTATTAAATATTATAGTTAGAATATATCATCTGTTTAGATTTTATTTAAATTCAAATAAATTAATAGTGTCAAAATTGACACTATTGTTATTTTATAAAAATAACATATTATTAAATTGATTAAAAATCACAAAAATATTTAAAAATTATAAATTGAAATTTATATACTTTAAAATGTCATAATGTATCCAATTATGGAAAATTAACAACACATAAGTTATTATTTATAACCATTTAAAATTTACAATTTTATTACCACAAAGAAACTTAAATAGATTAAATAAGGATAAATCAAAATGATAAGGTTTAAAATAAGAAAAAAACATGTCTCAATTTTATTGGTTGATGAGATTACAACCCTATATCATCTAATCGTCAAATTGAGTCATTTTTGGAGGTTTTTATGTGGGGTTTGAAGTTATATTAAACTAATATTTTTTAGGATTCCAAAGGTGCCCCTCTCCTCCCTTATAAAAGGGAACCTCCTCCCTCTCTTCCTCACACCATTTTGAGCCTTGACACTCGGCCAAAATCTGCCCATTTCACATCCCCAATTCCCCAGAAACGTTATAGAGGTACTGGTCTTCTCAAAATACCACCCCTAGTGCCCTATGAAGAAGTTTAAAGGAGGTGCGTCGAAGAAGAGGTAATCTCTTATACCGATTATTTCAAGCTTATCTCTTCTTCAACTTCTTCTTCGTTAGTTGTTTCATTATGAAGTAATAACATCAATATCAATAATATACTGATATTTTATTATATGTATGAAACAACCCTATTTCACCATATATCCATCCTACGGAAAACGAAATCACCGCGCGTGCGTACGTACATAATACCGTCTCCACGCCGTGGTGTAATCTATTTTTAACCACCACCTTACTTGTATGGGTATAATGGTGTAAATAATAACTATATATGATTATTGTAAAGTGATATTGATTCTGAAATATTATACATACACTTCAATACAACTACACGATCATGGGAATGGTATCATCGCTCATGCATACGTACGGACTACCATCTCCACGACGCGATGAGATTCATTCCCCATGTTAACCATTCATGAATGATTATAAAGTATATATAATAAGTAATCATGAAATATATGAGATAATAATGCTACTTTATTTATGTATATATATATGTATGTCATATACTTAATTCCATTAAATTCAATAAGGAAACGAAAACAGTGTTCATGCGTACATATGGACTACCGTCTCCATGAACGGTGTATTTCATTCAATTTATTGATCTATTATATATATGTATATTCTGAATATATATTATATATAAATCATATTTTATATTCTGGAATTAAGTAATAATTATCTATGTAATCATATGAATAATTACAAGTCAAAACACGGACGACAAATGAAACGTTTTTACCCAAAACGCTCTTTAACATGGAATTTATGAAAGAACGGGTAATATAAAGTCATAAGTGAACCATATATGATATCATAACAATGAATATAATTCTTTAATAAGTCAATGACATTATTTAAATAATTATACAAGAGGTTTGGATACATACGTAGCATATCAGACATAAGGTAAGGGATAATGTTTCCAATCTCGTTCTTATCCGAGATTGTTTATTTGTAAGTATTTGCTGGGGTTATTGTTATCATCCAAGTCCGTGTTTTCTAAAGTGTTTTTATTTATGTTTAATTTCATTTTTACCCATTTTTTATTTTACTACATGGTATGTAAGGAATCTTTCTTTTGTTTACGTTACGAGGTACTTTTTGACTTTTCCGACATTAGTACGAGAAGAATGTTATTTTTAACTTATACGGCATGAAAGGATTTTTACGGTTTTATAAAGCCTTATTTTCAGGAAGCTTCCTCCAAAAGATTTCATGACTATTTTCAACAAAATACTTTTCTTTTAAAATGCCAAGACATTTTGTGAAAAGAAAATGATTTTGAAGAAGAAAGGATATTTTCATCAAGATTTCATTTATAGTGTTTTGTCAAAATCATTTTTCATCTAAGATGACATTATTTCATATATGTATGTTTCCAGTATAATGTCTCTATGATTTACATGGTTTCACTTTCCTTATTATGAAATGATATCCATTTCTTTTATATGGATTATGTGATGATGGGATGATGTTTATGAAACCCATTTTATTTATTGGGTTATTATGAATTATGTATGTTAATTTTGTGGCACATGTAAGAATGATTTCATTATGAGATGGGTGGGACTTATATATCCCTAAAATGCATTGGGTAAAGATTTATATCTCATGAGATGGACATGGCTGGAACGGTAAGTTAATCTGGTTCAGTGTTACAGGACTTAAACGAGGAGTGAACTCGATTCAGAAAGGGACTTTGCCCACTAAGATGGTCTTGGCAGCAATGCCTTGGCTACTATGGAAATCATAACAAGTGCTGAATGGTTTCCACAATTACATGTTTTATTCCCATTATATTTTATCATTATTGATGTTCTATTATGATATATGCCTTATGTACTTCAACAATTTATGTCTTTCCTCAAGATTTTGATGTTTAAATTTCATGTTCATGTTTTTACTTTCAAATGTTTATGGATTGTTTTATGTTCACTATGTTTGCCCTTACTGAGCATTTGAGCTCACCCTTTTTATGTTTTCTTTTCCCCAGGATATAAAGAAAGGTTTTAGGTATGAAAAAAAGGGGAAGATATTTATGGGAGAAGTTGAAGATCCTTCACTACAATTAGTAGATTACGTTCCATGTTTCCAAAGACACTAAACTATTACGGTCCTTTGGTGTCTGTTTTTTTATGTACTAAATATTCCGCAAAAGTAATGTAATTTCCATGTACATCAAGCTTTGGGTCTCCACAAAAAAAAACCTTGGGTTATTGCCTATAGGGATTATATTTCACACCCTTTTTAGGAAACCATTGGGTTCCCAAATGGATTATATGATTTGAAGTGTGGATAAGGTCAAACAATATGATACAGGTTCTTGATACCTTCTTAGAGGTTGGGGAGCACGGGACTGAGTTGAGGCTCTTAATTCTAGTGGATAGTTTTTTTATTTTTGTACTTTTGTTACATGTGTTGTACACCAACGATATATAGGTGTTTTGGCTACTTTATTAGGTACATTTTACATGTATCATCATTATATATGGGATACCATCTGTCTTACTTATCTATTCTTGTTGGTTATATATTTATTATACTGCTTCCACAATTTGTATATTATTGATATTATATTGTGCTACACTCTTTTGATGAGGTTATAGTCTCCCCACTGGCACAACTATTCCCTCGCTATTATTTGGAATCATCTAGAATTTGGGGAGATGTGATTGAGGTCTTGTGACCCATAGGGACCGGGGCATTATTGAGTGGCATATGGGACTAGGAAGTTATCTTTTTTATTATCTCTAAGGAGGTTAGTACTTTTCAAAGATTCACTATAGGTCTGGATATCATTCGTTGAAAGTAATGGTAGAAAATATTTGAAAGTCAAAGTATGAATGAGTTATGTCAATTATGAGTTTATAGTTATTCCATTTGGGTTGGAAAATTCACCTATTATATTTATAGATTTTATAAATAGAGTATTCAAGGAACCTTTAGAAACATTTATGTGGTATTTATTTATAAAATTCAATTACATTATAATTTTCACCAGGAGCATGAGAAATATATGAGAATTGTTATCTAGATTTCAAGATAAAATATATTATATGGAAAATTTATTAAATGTGAATTTCTTTACAAGAAATTTCATTCTGTAGGCATATAGTAACAATGGATAGAAAAATAGTGTATCATGCTCAAAATAAAGTGGTTGTAGGATAGAAAATACAAAATAATATCATATAAATTCATTGTTTTCTCAAATAAGCATGTTATTATTTATGGTTTGTTTAAAACTTTTATTATTTATATATCTTATTAACCAATTTAACTCATAATGGTGTTATGTTAATTAGGAAAAAATTATGTGAGAAATGTTTTCAGGAATTAAAAATAAGAATGGTTAATACTCCAATATTAGTTTTTCCATCATGAAATAGGGAATTTCTAACATATATTGATTATTTTTCAAAGGGTATTGGTTTTTTATGTAAAATTATCAGGTAATAGCACATGAATTGTGACGAATAAAACTCCAAGATAAAAATTATTAAATTAATAACCATGATCTTATTGTAGTAATTTTTGGTTTAGAAATTTAGAGGCATCATTTATATGGAGGAAAATGTGATATATATAAATATGGATCATATAATCATGCAATATATATTAACTCAGCTAGAATTGAACATGAGAAAAAATTGAGTGTTAGAATTGATAAAATATTATGATTGAAAAATTCAATATCATCTAAGTAAAAAAGAATATGGTAGAAGATTAGTTGCCTCAAAATGATAATGAATAATTAACCATGTTATGTTTGGAGCATGATCTATTGGTTAAAGGATTAATGAAATTTATATTGTAAATTATGAAGTAAAATACCTATTCCGTTTTTTCTTAGGAAACAGTACAATTATAATTATAAGAAAGATAAATGTATGATCAAAATTTAGATCATCGCTTGTAAGATAAATTAAAAGTGTTAAATTAAGGAAATTTAAATTAGTTTAATATTGATGAGAATGGTGTTATAAGATTATGAAAGAGGTTAGGTGTACCCAATGACTCTTATTTGAGGAATTAATTATTTCGTGAGGTAGAAATATATCCATATTCTATTAAACTGTGTGTTATAAAGATATATAGATATATTTAGCATTATTTTTACTGGGATGGAATTATAAAATATAATTGTTATTTTACCCTAATATATTTGATTTTACAATAAGTTAAATCTAAATGAAAACTAACAAAAAATAATGATCCATTCTATATTAATTCTATAATGAAAATGGAAACATGTATCCATGGATATCATCATGGGGTTACCAGATAAATCTCAATGTAATACGTTAACATAGGTTATTATTGAAAATTTGACTAAATCAACTTATTTTCTTCCTATTTGAGATAATATAGCGTTAAAACAATTTTCCTGAATCTATATTGAAGAGGTATTAAAATTACCTATAATTAATAATTATATTGTATATGATCATTATTGAAGGTTTAAATCCATTTTTATGAAAATAATTTAGATTTCGTTAATTACTAAATTAAGTTTCATTGTAACTTTTCAGCCAGAAACTAGTAGATAATCCAACAAAAAATAAATATTTGGTGGATATTATTTGTGTTGTTTCATTGTATTGTCATGGAGGTTGAGATAAATACCATTATTTGGTTGAATTATCTTACGATAATAGTTTCCATTCAAGTATAAATATATAATATTATGATTAATTGGATAAAAATCAGTTTCAAAATATGTCTTATTGGGATGAATTTGGGGAAAACATTTGTTGGGTCCTGATTTTGTGGAATAAATAGTTGAAATGGTAAAATTTATCTAACACCATATGAGGTAATAATAGAGATAGCATAATAGTTATATAGATAATCAATGAAAGTTATTTTATTTGAGGTATGATATCATGTTTTTATTAAAATATCTCATTTAGAATGTGTGATTCACATTAGTAAGAAATATAAATTAATCATATGATTTATTAATATATATGAAATTCCAACAAAAGTGGGAATAATTTCTTATCAATTATCATTGACTCTATGTTTATCTAAGTCATATAATTTTCTTATGTTTCTCTACTAAAAAAATATACCTTATCTCTCTAATATATTGAACCCTAAATAAGTAATGATGAAGGAGAATATTTCATATAAAGAAATAATAGATTATATTTTTGATTATATAGAATTGGTGTTATGAAATAAGGTGACTTGCCTAGTTACATTTTTATTGAAAAATCATATGACTAAATAAGAAACAGCAGAAGCTAGATAATTTATAAAGGAAAAGTATCCCACTTGTTTATTGATGAATAAATTTAGGGGGTTGTAATTTTTTTAAGGGGGAGAATGTGGAAACACAAATATTTTTATAAATTAATCAATTTTATAGTTTATTAATATTTTTTTCATTATATGGATTCATATTAACATTTATTGTTATGAAAATGTATACATAATTTTACTATGTTATCGAACAATAATATGAATTTTCATATGAAAAATAAATAGTTTTTATTCAAAATAAAATATTTCCCATACACTATGTGGTTTTATTTAAAAGTTAAATTTATTATTTTTAAAAATTGAAATTTATAAAATGGAATTAATTTTTGTTTTCATCATGTTTAAATCTTCTTAGGGTTCATTTCTTTGATTTTTCTAGGAAAGTCGATTGGGGGGGGATAGTTATAAAATACCATTTTTATGAATGTAATATATTTTATATCATAATCATTATGTATGTGTAACATAAAATAAAATTGTTTATATTATAAAATTAATAAAAATTAATTCCTTTGTTATCTTCAATATGGAAACGTTTATTAATCTCGATGTAATGCTTTCACAGCTTCGGGAAAGAAAAACATGGCTTCTTTATGAGATTATATAAGAGGGGATAAGTTTATGATCATATAAAAAGATTAATATTATGACTAATATATATCATGGATGTATATTTATGATTTTAAAATAATATTAAAATACTATTTTCCAGTTACTTACCCAATGCTTGCAGAAGGTAAGAAAAATCAGCATTTTAATCTCAAAAATGTTTTCATTACATAAATTAGAATAAATAATTTTATTAATGGTTTTTGATTATGATATTTTTTAATAATAAAATATATTAATGTTACTGATTTATTTCAATTATTAATTATTTCAATAGTTATCCAAAATTCTTATGGAGATTCATTTCATCGCTTGTGAATATAGAAGAAAATCCAAAATTAAATGGTTTTAAAATGTTAAAAATTGTATTAAATTGACCAGTTATAGTGTTTCATTATTTTTAGAGATAAAAATGATTGGTAAATAATTATATAAATGTTTATATATAGAGATATTAGTTTTTTGGATATTTTAAAAGTCAAATTGTAAAAATAAACCTAAAAATGACTTTAAAGGATATTTAATGTAAAGAAATATTGATAAATTAACTAAAAATAACTAAAAATAACATTTGGTCAATTGGGATTGGAAATAGTATTTTATTGCATCTATTTTACAATTATGAACTAATTTACATTTTAAAATTACATTCTTGTCTAATAAAGATATAAAAATTTGGAAAATGTCACGATTTTTTCTCTATAAAAGGACACTCATACTAACCATTCCATACTGAGATTCCCTAGTATAAGTTTTTTCCAATAAACATTGTAATTAGAAGTGTAAGGTATGATACTTGGCCTTATGTGACATCCTAAAGACAACAACGGCTCGAAATAAATGTTAAGGTCCTTAAGAACATTTGGGGGATGATATTCCCTTGAAATATAAAACATTCCAACTACATAAAGAATAACTAACCAAAACTCTCTATGATGAAAGTGTAAAAAATAAAAGTCATGACATAAACTAACCAATAAAATATATCATAGTGAAAGTGGAAACCAAAATACATACTCAAAGAGAAAAAATATCACCAAACTCAAAACACCCAAGTGATATCAACAAGCGACACCCAACCAATCTAATATCTAAATCCACATTTCATGATAATTTTATCAAGAAGTATCACTAAAGAACTGAGATACATTTTCATTAATTTTTTTTGATAGATAAAATATAAAAAAACAAAATAGTACTCAATAAGGGGGTGATTCTAAACATAGTATAATTTTCTAAATTAATTCCAAACTCACCCCACTAGGAAAAATCTTTTCAGCACAATTTATATAAAATAGTTTCAAAGCAGTTAAAAGAGTTTATATCAATCCAAAAAAAAATTCCATGTAAACAATAAATAAATCATGTAAAACATTTAACATTTTATTTTTCATATTATCTTTTATGTGAACACACACAACCATACACACAGACACACACACACACACACACACTCATTTTTTGGTGTTACCATTGATAATGGAACTTTATGTTCATACTCTATCCCATATCGATAGTTCTACTTCACGACAATTCTCCACCACACTCAACACACACCCAAATGGTTATTCCAAAAACATAATAAGACATTCCATGAAAAAAAATAAATTATTAAAATCATTTCAAAAAACAGATTACTTATGTAAAAACCAAACCACAATTTTAAAATCATCATTTTAAATTTATAAAAAAAAGGGTTGCCTAAAACTAGCCAACTTTCTAAAATCTATAAACCAATATCAAATTTATATTTCTACCTAGAATCAAACAATTATTTAACAAAAATTTCATTAAAATAATTTAATTAAAACCATGACTTTAAGTTCTAATCCATGTGGAGATAAGATAGAAGCCATCTACCCCTCATCAGTTGGGGAAAATGAAGATTGAAACAATTATTATTCACCATCCAATCACAAACCATGTTCCTATAACTAGATAAAAAAGGATTTCATCAATATTGAAATAAAAAAATATAGATATATCCCAAATGAACTAGATATATGATTGATAAAGAGTGAAGAATAATTTATCTAGGAATAACAAGGAAGAACATGCACCTACCAATAAATCTGGGCCTCCAACGTTCTTTGATTCACCTAAGAATCAATAGAAAATCAAAGGGGGTAATCTCCCAATCATTAGGAGTAATAAGAATTTAGGTTATAGAGGGTTTAATGTATTAGAGGTGTACCAGATGATTAATTTGTATTAGATCCACATTTTTGGAGGAAAAACATTACACTTCATGTTTTAAAAAACCATGTTCTAACCATGAGGTCCTACTTTCACAAGCCATCCCCTCACACAGTTTCCTCACACAACTAGAAAAATCATGCACCAACCATTAATTAACATCTATTTAAATATTCATAGTTTCCCATAGTCACTCCAATGGTTTTTCCAAACCATGTGCCTACCCATTGTCCATTATCTTCCCTTATACAGTTTCCTGAATACGGTGCATGATTTCTATTAACCGTGAACTAATTGTTCACCTAGATAAATTCCTCAAAAACGTGTTTAAACCCCTAATAACATAAAAAAACTTCAACTGATCATTATATAGACTCAACATACATGAATACAGATTCATGTAATTAAAATTAGGGGTTCTAAATTCTCCCCAACATTGACAATTCCATCCTTGGAATGTACAAAACCCATGTTTTCCAAGATGTGTTTGGGTCAGTACTGTAAAATTTAAATCTCACACTCTCACATTTCTTCCTAAATCTAACCACGTTTCCATAAAAGATAATTATACTAATTCTTCTCTCACACAATATCATATCTATCATATCCACAATCCATACCGGAACATGAATCAATGTATCATCTAGTGCTAGGTCAATGTGATCCCATTAAATCACCTGTTTAGGATCGGTTTTTTATTTTTTTCAATTGAGATACATGAAACATATTTTTCAGTGAACTAAACCATGGTGGGAATAATAGTCGATATGCCACATCACCAACTCATTTAGGTATCTCAAAAGAGCCTCTGTATTGAGGATAAAACTATCCTTGATGACCAAAACGATGATAACCAATACATGGAGTGATTCTCAAAAAACACATAGTCAGTCACATAAAACAACAATGGTCGTCGATGATGATTAAAATATGATTTTTGAAGACTATTATCCCTATATAACCTATTTCTAATCAGTTAAATCTTTTTTGTTTCCTATTATAAAATAATGGGTCCAATTAGTGAAGTCTCACCATCCTCAACAGAATAAATTGGTGAAAACCCCAAACAATAATACAATTATTCAAAAGGATCAATGTGTATCAACGCTTGATAACTGTAATTGTTTGGGAACTCCACTAACAGAAAATGATCTTCCCATTAGCCACCAAAATCCATCACACAGTCTGTTAGAATATTCTTGAGTGTTTTGATTATCCTTTTAGAATATCAATTTGTTTTTGGGTGATAATTTTTACTCATAGTAAATTATTACCAAGGTATTGATGCAAGGATTTCAAAAAACATGACGTAAATCATGGTTCTTAGTCAGAAACAATCGAGACTAAAAAACCCTGCATTTATACAATTTTCTGAATTTAGATTTTGGAAAAGTCTTCCATCATATTATTTTCACCAATTTGGATGACGTGAGATGAATTTATGATCCAAACCACAATCACAAATATGGAATTGTGTTTTCTAAACATAATTTGTAGACATATTACAAAATCAATGGATATTTTCTCCCATTTCCACATGGTAATCAGTAAAGACTGCAACATACCCACATGTCATTGATGTGTTGTCTTAGCCTACTAATAGGTATGAAAACTTGATAAATGATCCATTACAACATTTATCATTACAACCCACCAAAACTGTTCTTTAATTGATTTATACATATTATATATTACCAAATGAGTAGAATATCTCGTATAGTGGTTAGCACTAAGAAGATGTTCTTGAGTATCCAAAGGTATGACCATCCAATCTATAAACTACAACAATTAACTCTCATCCATTTTCCAACCATTAATATTCTTCCCACCATTTTGTTTTGACCTCATTAAAACATAATCATGATCGGTTGTTTGAGAAATTCTAATCCCCTCAAACAAATTTGGAAAAACAAAAATTGAGTGAAAACAACAACATTACCTTGGTCTGAGAAATCATAATGCATATACACTATCAATATAATTAATTTCCACTATTACAAAGTCTCTTTATCCAACTGATCATATGAATTCCTACTCAATGAATCCAACAAAAATTTTCCTTTATGTAGTGTATACATCATGTAGAAGAGAAACATCTACAAATACCCCATCCATATATGTTGTCTTAGATTCAAATATCATTTTGGGAAAATGTGTTTCAAAATCATATAATCCATAAACACTATGAATTTCTCACCAAATAGATAATGATGAAAAGTCTTCAAAGCATGGAACACATTATCTAATTCCAAATTGTTTGGTGGGAAGTTCGTCTCAGGAACCTATAACAATCAGGTTTTATAAGAAACCAAAGTATCTCACTATATGTGAATGTATATGAACCCATATCTTGATGTATAAAAATAGACTACACAGCTCCATATAAACACTAGAAACATAAGGAAAGGTTCTGATGAAACTTTAACCTTATGTTCTTGAAATGGTTTTTGACATTCATCGTCTCAATGTAAAGGAATGAAATTCCTTCTCAAAGCTATCATTGGTGATTCCAAACATGAAAAATCACATATGAAACATTTGTAATATCCTATTAATCTAAGGAAACTACACATATAAAAGACACTATTTGGTGGTTTCTAAGAGATGATATCATATATCTTTTCAGGATCTATAGAAACTTTTTTTTCAAAATTCACTTTTCCAAGGAAACACACCTCTTTTATTCAAGATATCAAACATTGAGAACTAGTCATATAGAATATTCTCTTATAAGACACCCCACACTATAGCCATGTTTTTTTATGATCCAATTTGGTCTTAGAATACACTAGTTTATCATCAAAGTACACCACCATAATAGAATCCAAATACTTCTAAAATATTTTATTTATTAATTATGTAAAGTCACATGGTTCATTCAAAAAAACAAAAGGTAGAACCACATAATTATAATTTCCATATATTCTTTTGAAATATATATTCAGAATATCGTCCATCTAAATTCAAAATTGGTGATACCTCAAGAAAAATTCAATTTTTGAGAACCCCTGAGCACCATTAAACTGATTAAATAGATCATCAATTCATCGAATAAGAAAACGATTCTCTCATAAACTGTTTAAGCTTATGATAATCCACACAAATGCTGAGATTTCCATATTCTTTCCTCACAATCTAAATCGATTCTACCCATAGAGATGTTCTTTGTAAAATATACAATTTAAATTCTAATTCTTCTAACTAGAATTTATATTCCATCATTTATGTTGGTTTTATTTTATAAGACTGATGTGAGATCGAATTAGTCCCTGATAAGAGTTCAATCATAAAATATACCTCTCTTATTAGGGGCAACCCTGCAAATTTTTTAGGAAACACATCCAGAAATTAGTCAATGATATTGGGAAAATAAATATTTCTAATCACATCCAAATCATCCAAATTCCTCTCTACCAACTGATATGATATAGTACCAACCACTGGTTCCAAAATTCATGATCTTCTTTACATACTAATCTTCTATAAAGGCATGCTTAATGTAATAAAGAGATGTGAAACTAGCATTTATATCATAATATTTGATGTGAACCTTAAATGATGTTAACCAATCCCCACTTAAGATCACATCATGGACATCCATTTCAAGCACAAAGATATCCTAAAGTAACATAGCCCGATTAATTGTTATAAAACAATATTTTCATAAAAGGCTCATCATTATCTTTGGACAATATGATATTGAAGTTTCATTATATAAGGCATCATATCAACATAAAATACCACATGATCAAAAACATTAGATGAAATAAATGATTGGTACATGAATGTATAAAACAAAGTTTTCATAAGGGTAGAATTCAAATGAATCATACCTCTCACAATCAAAGGACCAGATTGATCATCCATGATCACTTTCCTGGATCCATATAATTTCTTAGTCACTACAGTTTTGACATTTTTAACCTACTAAGATTGTATAGGCAGAAGAGTCAGGGTGTTCCAAAAATCACCTTTCCTTACTCTATTTTGATGATGAGAGTTATTATACTATAGTAGTCCTATCGAAACACAAGATTCCTACGAAACATGAGATGTGTCGTTATAATTTAGACATGGAGCACAAGAACAATAACACAGAAGATGTCCCATCTTGTTGTAATTGTGAAAAGATCTCGATGATGTTGTACAATGTCTCTTAAATTGATCATGTGATCCCACTAAAAGAATCATGACTTACTTTTGGGATGAGAAGTAAGATTTACTGATCCAATAGTCTAATTATAAGGTGTTAGACCACTCTGTAAATAGGTTTCCAACTTCCTATTATTCCACAAATTAGAGTTCCCACCTATTCCAATTAAAATTAACAAACATACATTAACTGTATTTACCGAGATATCCTTTTATTTCACTATTTCTCTATTAACTATTTTTGTATAATCCATAATACAAAGATTATAAATATTTGAAATAATATCTAGCCTCAACCTCGAATCAAAAACATGTTCCTTAAAGGATGCACTTGCAACAACAGTAAAAAATAATTTTTTAAATCTAGACACATACTCTATGAATGTGGGGTTCTCTTTATTATAACTGAGGAAACATGTTTTTTCTAGATATATGAAAGGTTTGAGTATATAATTTATCTTTAAACAATTTTTTAGAATCCAGTCATGTCATGACTTGATCGAATTTATCCTGAATAGCTAATTCCCACCATTGGAATCACAAATCCTCCAACATATATGTTTCCAAATTTCATTTAAACTCTATGGGTTTCCCAAAGAAATCAAAGACCTGATTCATCTAATTCAACTAGACATCTACTTTTTTAGCTTGGAATCTCCTCAAAATATGGGTGGATTCATCTTTTGGAACTGAACTAAATGGTACACTTTTTACGGTCCATAATTACTATCAACCTTATACATGTCTTGAAAATCCTCTAAAATTATTTGGACGAGCTGCTGGTTCACCTGGGGAATAGGTGAAAGCACATATTCAGCATAATTCTACAGTTGAATTATAGGATTTCGACCCAATTCCATTCACTATAACTAGAAAGAAACTCTATTTATTCTCACACATTGGAAACTAAAGTGTTATAAATTCTAATTTACCACATCATCACATATCACAACATTTATTTCCACAATTCAAAAAATTTCAACACATGAACTATTTTTAAAAATAATACAACCCTGATTTTCAAAGCATCCATTTTCACTATTTTAAAATTCATCAATATTTTTCCATTTAATAAATTATAGAGGTTATAATAAATAATGCAGTATTAGTGGGAAGTCATACTATTAATTCATGTTATGAAAATCTCATCAACTAAACCCATGATGATGAGGTGAAAACTCACATAGAATTGTCTTAAAACTCTCATGTACCCAAACACCCTCGTAACATAAATTTTAGAACAAAGGGTCCATAAATTCATTTTTATTCTCTAAATTTCATGTTTCGACAATCCTGACTCCTTATTACCATACCTAGAGATAGAATGATATAATTTCCAACTCTATATGCACAAAAAAATGACATCATTTGTCACACAAATAAATAGATGTACTGAATGAATACAATACAATTTATAACATCCCACCCCTCATTATTGTTTTGAGAACAGAGAGGTGTAATACTAGGCCTTATGTTTCATCCCATAGAAAACAAAGGGTTGCAATAAATTTCAAGGGGCTTAGGAATATTTGGTGGATTATTTTCCCTTGAAAGATAAGACATACAAACTATATAAATAATAAAAAACCAAAAATATCAATGATAAACGAGTAAAAAATACATCTCAAAACATAACCAAAACAATAATACATATCAAAATATAGTAGATAATTAAAATAAATACTCAAATAGAACCAAAATTATACAAAAATAAAATCTCCCATGTGACATCAACCAAGAAACCCAACCTTCTCTAAGATCTAACTCCACATTTCATGCCCACAGTATCAATAAGAATCACTAAAGAACTGAGATGCCATGACTTTACTTGAGCATTGATCGAGGAAATCTTCAAAATCAAAATAGTGTTGAAGTAGGGGGATGAGTATAAACTCAGAAGGAACTTCTAATTGAATTCCTAACTAATTCCTCTAGTAAAAAACATGTTAGAAAAGTTTATATAAAATAGTTTACAAGTAGTTAAAATAGTTTAAATAAAGGAATAAAAAACTACATGGAAAGAATAAAAAAAATACTTTAAACTATTTCTCATTTTATTGGGAATATTCTATTACTTGTCTAAACACGCAACTGAACAAACACACAATCAATATTCATGTTACTATTGATGGTGGAAATTCATATCCATAATCTATCCCACTATGATGGTGGTACTTCAAGACCATTATCCATCCCACTCAACACACACCTAACATGTTATTCAAAAATCATGCCATTCCATTCTCACCAAAAATTATTTATTTAAATAATTTCAACAAACACTTTACTTATACCAAAACCAAACCATAATTTTATAGTCATCATTTAAAAATTATAAAGAAAGGGTTTTTATGAAAACCAATCAACATTACATAATTTCTAAACTAATAAAAAAATATAATTCCATTAACAATAAGATAATACATTCATATACATTTCAGTAGAATAATTTAATTAAAACTAATACATCATGTTAAAAGTTAATTTAACTTAAGAGATAAGCCACCTAACTATCAATGGTTGGGAAAAAATAAGAACAACATAAATATTCTTCAAGATCCAATCACATACAACATTCCTTTCACTAGATCCATAAGAATTTCATCATGATTGACATCAAGTAGCATAGATCTATCCTCACCAGACTATATATATTATTCCAAAGGAGATAATATGAATGGATCTAAGAGAACAATGGAGAATGGGAAATTGTGGATGAATTTGAGCCTCCAAGGTGCTTTTATTTTTCTATGAATCACTCCTGAAATGAAGGGAATCATCTCTTAAACCTCAAGAGAAAAAAGAAAATTAGGTATTTACGGTTTAATGGATTAGAGAGGTCTAGAGGATTAATTCTGAATACATACACATTTTTCAGTGGACTAACTGTATAGTACATGGTTAGGCCACAAGGTTTGGAAAATAATCCACCAACCGTGTGGTGCTACTTTCTTAATCAAACCCCTTTCATGGTTGGATCACACTGTTAGAAAAATTGTGCGCCAACCATTCCTTTCCCTATGTTTCAAGTTTCATAGTTTTCCTTAAGAACTCACAAATTTTCACTAAACTATGCACTAGTCACAATCCTACCTGGTGGAAATTGTCTTGCCTTTCATAGTTTCCTAGAGATATTTCACGGTTTCTACTAACATTTCACAAACCTTACACAGATAAAAATTCCTCCAAAACAAGTTTAAACCCCTCACAACCTCTCAAAACTTCACCTGAACATTTTCTGGACTCAAAATACAGGAATAAATAGTTATGTTTTCGAAATTAGGGGTGATACACCTAGGAAGGGGTAAACCATAGATAATGGGGGTTAAATCAGTGGTGATGATATTTTATAATTTCTTTCACATAAAATAAACCTCTACAATTAGTTAAGATTCAATCTATTTAAATAGTTCAACCATCCTTACTCAAATGAATAATGATATAAAAGAACATGGAACACATCAAATTTTATAAGTTTTCATCCAACTATAGGTACATAATCCATGGTCGATCTAGTTTTTATCACAATCCATATATTTTCAACTAAATTTTTATGATAAAATACAATTGGGTATATAAAAGACCATCAAATAGCCATATTCTTTAACATACAAATTCTATTTATAAAAAATATCACTGGTTACATTTTCATCACACAATAATGATAATGATCACTAAAAAACTAATGTTTCTTTAGTCACTAATAAACATATTCCTATAAGTACTTTAGGATAGATAGATTCATGTTATCACCTCTTCTAATTCTTAAATATATCTCCCACATATGTTAATATATATTTTTATTTAAACAAATATTTTGTTTGATATCATACTTTACACATACCATCAAATTGAAACGAAACCATTATATTTAAAAAAATTATGAAAATTCAATAATTATTATATATTTGTTAAATTAGTGGGTATAAATATAATTACCATATAATAAAATCAATAATGAACATCAATTAAACAAAATCATGTAGTATGCGTATTCATTATGATTCTCATCTTTTCATGCATGGAAAGGAGGTGGCTTTACTAGGATTCCCCATAGAGTAAGAAAAATATTGAATCCAAAAATTATGTAATTATGTAAATAATTTATGATGGAAGTTAAATTTTATAGAAATTTATATGAGATCCATGCCAGCTGAACCTCCACCAGAAAATACCATAAGATATTATCTTATCCTTAACTCATATGTGGTGATATTGAGAGGTTATACAAGTAGAAATTAGGATGATAGAAACATGTAATTATTAATATAATAAGTTATTTATATGTCACATGTATTTTATAAATTTCACAATTAAAATTATAAATATAAAAAAAATATTTTTAATACTAATATACTAATAAAATTCAATTAGTATATCCAAAAAACTAAAGAGATCATTAAAAGTTTTGAAATATATTTTTTTCAAAAAAATGATTTCAATATGATTTATTTTAAGAAACCATGTATATTATGGTTAAAATTAATTTTTAAAAAATAATTGACTCCAAATAGTTTAAATTATTTTTTTATATTAAATAAGAAGAAAATTATTTATTATTTAAAATATTCAATTTTCAATAATAGTAGTTTTCATTCTACTGTATGATTCTGTTAAAAATATAAATTCTTTAACTAATAATTTAAAATTGAAAAAATTATCGTCACTTTTGGATTCATCATTACAATGTTAGATTAGGGTTATTGTTTTGGATTCTTATGAAAAGATTTATTTTTCAGCGAATATAGAAAATTAACATTTTCATAAATACTATAAGACCACTTGGATATAACTAAGGATAAAATTATTATAAAAACATTATATTGAGAAAATATTTATTTTATAGAGAAAATAATAAAATATAGATTATTATGTTTAACTTTCATACCTATATTTTAAATTTTATAACTTAAGTTATATTTTAATTTAGATATGTTTATAATATGTTATATATTTATTATTTTAGAATTAATTTTCAATAATTTTATAAGTTTTATCTTAAAAAATTGTTTTCATATTTAGAATCAAAAGGCCTAAATTACATAATTGGTTTTATTTTATTTTTTTTCATAAAAATAACTTAGGCAAAAAACTAGTTACCATTGTTAAAGTCAAAATGATAAAAGGGTTAAATCCAAGGAGTAAAAGAGTAAAAACATATTAAAAACATGTACTCAAATGAGTGTTTTGTGGGATTTATTTACCAAGACTCAACCCCACTACATTATTTTTCACTTTTTGAGCTAGTTTCCTTGAATAGTTCAAATCTTATTACACGAAATACTTATTTAATAATGCTATCTAAATCATTTGTCTCATAGTCCATGTCAATGCATTGAGGGTTATGTAATTCTGAGCCCCACCAACCACTATATAAACAATTTATTCTTCATATATTGAATGATCAATTTAATTCATAAACAATATTCCCTTTCAATAAATATTTTTTTTGAGTAATTAATATGGAATATTAATATTTACCCATACAATAAAATAACATTCATATTATACATAATATATAGAAATGGTATAATTTTTTTCAATAAACATATCCATGATACAAAAAAATATAGATATGGAAGAGAAATGTAATTATAATGAAATATGATCACTGTAATGTTAATGTTTCATGAAAATTTATTTCCAAAATATTAATAAGATATAAAATATTACCATCAATTCATAATAAAAATATTTGTTATAGTAAAATCATGTCTTTCAGATATTAAAATAAAATGTAACCAAAAAATTAAAAAAATATTCCATTAAAGAGTTTTCTTTGTAGAAAAATTGAAAACATTTTCAAGAAGATAATTAGTTTAACACTGGTTATAGAAGTGGGAAAATTTGTTACTATCGTATACATTAAAACAAAACATTAATTTTGATTTTTAATAATGAAATTAAAATATTTTACATTCAAAAAATATTGCAAATATTTATTTAAAAAAATTTAAAAAGTAAATTATAATATAAAATATCCTTAATTAATAATTTTATTAAATAAAAATTACTTTTTACAAAATAATTTTGAAAAATATCGGCATCAATAAAAAATATACCTATTTAAAAAGAGAAATAAAATCATCTTTTCTATTAAACATTTATTTTCTTGATTTGAGTACATATTAGAGTTAAACATGGAGTAAAATATATAAATCCATTAAATATATATAGCATAACAAAATATATTAATTTTATGAATTCTAGATTATAATATTCCTTTAATAAAAAATATAAGAAATTATAAAAAATGATATTGTAAAATGAATTCATACCACTTTTGTATATTTTATATTGTAACCCATTGAGAGAATAAATATGAATTGAAACATAAATTTAAATTGTTAAATATATACTAATGATAATTTTTTCAAAAGGATAGTATGTACATCGCATAAAATAAAATATCTGCAAAATACAAAATATGTCTCAATGTAGTGGAAGCTAATGCCAAGTGTTTTTCCTCGTGTTTCCACTTAGTTAAACGTGATTTAGCCTCCTATATAATAAATTTATATTTAATATAATTACATACTATAACCATATAAATATCTATAATATCATATCTAATCCACTTATAACATCTTATTACATGCATGTTAACAATATTCTGTCATTATCATTGTTTTGGGTGTGGACAACTTCTTTTTTCATGTATGTTTTGATTCATCTATTATGGTCCATGTTTATTTATAATGGTTATATAATATATATAATTTTAATCATGATATAAATATAATATACATTAATTATTTATAAACTCATAACTATCCTTCAAATCCAGATAAGAAAAATGAATCACATCACGTTGTGGAGGTGGAAGTCCTCACAAACACATGAGCAACATTGTCATTTTTCAATGAGTGAAGGTTAATAAGGAAAATGATATATTCTATTTATATAAACAATTATTATTTATTAAATATCATATAAATTCATTATTTTTACCTTTATAACCATCCTATTAAAATGGAGATGAAAAATGAATTACATAACTACATCGAGATGATAAATTGTACGTACACATGAGCGATGTTTTTTCTATTAGTAGAATGGAAAGTTAGTGGATAATTTTTTTTAAATAATAATAACAAAAATTAGTTATATTTAATATATATAATTATTTATATGATAATTTATGTCATAGGTTTATCGGTGGCATAAAATGAAATAAAATTTGAATTACTTGATTAAGAGTTATACCTCTTCATTTAGAAAATTACTCTGGATTTAACCATAATACTTGAAAGGATAGTATTTTGGAAAATAAAATTGGATATAAGAAGATAGTAATGAATATAATATGGTTTTAGGGTACATATTGTATAATATATAGTGGAAGAATATTTTGAATATGGGAGTATAAGAGATTCCCTCTTATAAGTGTGGGAAAGTACACACTTGGAATTAGTTAAAAGATTAATTAATATATACATCATAATATTGTAAATTGGATTCAAGGAAACACATATTTCAATACAAGGTTTTATAGGTTTAAAATAAACTAAAAAATCACATTTAAAAAATGGATAAATTTTAGGCCTCATATCTAGGTTAAATCACTTCAAACTCATCTTAACCATAAACTAAATAACTTAAATTTTAAAAAAATATCATGATTATATGAACAAAAATAAAATTGGGAATCTGAAAAAATTATAAATTATGATTCCAAATTTGGAATAAATTTTATCATATTAAATTTCTATATGTGTAAGTAATTACATTTAACATAAGAACATAAAATTCTAAAAAATTGTTTTTCAGAAAATATCTGATTTAAGTTTAAATTTTTTTTTACCTTGAAATCATGTAATAAATTGGATTACATGAATATTTTTATTAAATTAAAAAAGATGTTTTTTAGACATTTGGATCATGTCAAAAAAATATAATCTTCAAACCATACCATTAAATGTATTGAATCAAAAATTGTTTTAAATTTTAATAAAATATAACTTGACATCATAAAAGTCAATATTGGGTTCTCATATTCAAAATAATGTTTTGGAATATATTTTTTAAATTCTTAAACATAAATTTAATCTAAAACAAAAAATAAAATAAAATATAAAAAATTATGGATGACTTTCAATCCTTTTTTATAGTTTTAACCTTGTTTATCCCATTTTACTCTTTACTAAGGTAATATATTTCACCATGGTTACTATTTATAATGCCTAAAAATATTTAGGTATTATTTACCAAATTTTATCCTCCTAATTAAAAATATTGATTTTATTTTTTCTAGTCCACTCTATAAAAGAGGGAAAAATTATTTCAAAAATAAACACATAAAATGTGATGAAAAATGGTTTTTCATGAAAATTCATTTTTCAAGTATACAATTATCTTACATTAACTCTATAACTAGTAATCATAATTATATGGATTTAAATTTATATATATATATATATATATAATTTATAAATTTATATTAAATCATTCAATATTAGTTATTTATTTATAAAATTTAAATGGAAATACAGTATTCACTTAAAAATAGTTTTCAGAAAAATATCCCTTTTACCTCAAAATGATATTATATTTATATATATATAATATTTAATAAATATATGATTAACTGTAAATATTATAAGAAATTATTATTAGTAAAATATGGATTATCTAAATACTACATTATTAATTATTCATAAAATATTATTTTTAAGGGAAAGTTTCAAAAAATCGTTCTAGGTTTATTTTTACGTAGTAAGTTCTAAATTGATATTCATTCTATAAAATTATTAATTTTTATACATGAAATATTAAAATTTGCAGTGTACTATTGTTTCATTAAAATAAAATGTTCACAAACTATAATTCAATCTCAGGTGTTTCATTCTTCCCTCCTAAAATTCCATCCTTGAAATTATTAAGGATATTAAATTTTAAACAAATGAGGATAGTTATTTTTTAAACCATACTCAGGTTGCCACATCACTCCATATATTTTATGATTTATATAATGTACCTCTACCAGTCAATTCATCTGATTTTTTCATTATTTTATCCAGTATTAATGATCTGTATAGGATCTTCATAATAAGAGAGAACATATTCAAATTCTATAACTTCAGAGGTGAGAAAATAAATTTGGTTTGGCATATAGTTTCTTAAAATGGGATATGGAACACATCATGTACTTTAGATATCCTAGGTGGAAATTCCAAACTGTATTCCAAAACTATAATTTTTTCCAAAATTTAAAAAGTTCCAATGTATATGGAGCTCAATTTTCCTTTCTTATCGAACCATATAACGAACTTTTATAGTGATAACTTCAGGAAAACACTATCTCCCACTTGAAATTCCATATATTTCATTTGATTTTACTCATTGATATTTTTTTCTTTTTTTTTGATTCTTTAATATGGGTTTAAATATTATTTACCTTCATCATTGTATCCTCAACAAGTTATAGACCTACAAGATTCCTTTCACCAACTTCATCCCAACAACTTGGAGTATGACATATCTCAAAATATAATTCTTCAAATATTTCCATTTGAATACTTGAATAAAAGCTATTATTATTGGAAAACTCTACCAAAGTTAAATAATATTCACATATACTATTAAATTCATGTTATAATGACCTCAACATGACTTTTATGTTTCAATTATCATGTCCATCAGTTTGAGGATGATAGGTGGTTCTCAAATGAAGCTCAAAATCATGATCCTTCTAAATAATTTTGCCTAATTTTTATATAAATCCTTGATAAAAATAACAGAAAATTGAAATAGGTTCACTATAATGTCTTATAACTTCATTGATATAGATTCATTTTAGGTGATCAATCATTAAATCTTCTCTTATAGAAAGTAAATGTGCATATTTTTTATGGAATCCAACAATAACCCATATATCATCATTCTTATTTGGAGTCTTCAGTAACTAGTGATAATTTCCTTTTTAATTCCAACACATTGCCATACAGGAATTGGAAAAGGTTTCCAGAATTCCATATGATGTTGTCTCTAAACATTAATCTAATGATAAATCTATAATTTTCATAAATGATATCTGAAAACATCCCTTCATTCACAGTTGGTCTCAACCAAATTTTACCTGTAGGTAGAAGTGGTTTTTGTATTATAGGTAGGGTTCTAATTCAAATATACCTAAGAAGTAACCATGAGACACTCAATATTATTGGGGGTTTGGATATGAAGTGGCCAACTATTTTTATTTAGTGGATTTTAAGAAAAAATGATTTGATTTAGATAAATTTAATACAACACAGTAATATATATATATATATATTAAAAATAGAAAAATATTATTTGGTCATAGGTTTTCACTTGGGATAGATTGGATGTATTTGTTTTATTAATAAATTTCAACTACCTAATTTATGAAGCATACTATCAATGAGATAAGATCACTCACATCATTTTGTAGTTTAATTCCTATAAAATTTCAAAGCTAATAACCTATGAACTTAGGATTACTTTTATGATAAATCCAAGTAATTGGATATACTATAACTCAAAATGTATGTTTATTAAAATTAGCTAATACAATAAAAATTCATTAAATGGAGTTCCAAATTTTTTAGGACCCCGGGACACCCTGAGAGGGGAGGGGTGAATCAGGGTGACTACTTTTTCTTTTAAAGTAATTGATCTTTTTCCCAAGATGGTAGGAACTTGTTCAACCTGTATGATAGATATGATCAGAAAGTAAACATTCACATGCGAAGAGATGACACAACACTTTTTACTAGGTTCACCACTAAGGTCTACGTCCAATGAGAATACGCTGACAAGTTTTCGGTCATACCAAATTCTACTAAATGTCACTAGATGTGGATTACAAAGGTTTGTGCAGAACCACTCTATCCTAGGCTCACTACCTTTACAAAATCTTAGGGATAGCTCACTGCGTCCCTCAGGTCTCCCCCTTTGATTCCCCCTGGTTCACTGCCTCCAATGAAGTCCCACTCAGTTTATAGACATGAATGTCTCTTCAAAATAAAATTAATACATCCTCTATTGTATGTAGATGCTTTATTGAAGTTTTGCTTCCACCCGTAGACAAGTCTCACTTTACACCGGAAGTACTGGGAAATCTCCCAACTTTCATGTAGCCCAAAAAGTTCTGTCGCGCTTCTTCACTGCCTGGCATGCAAGTCACTTGCACAAAAAAAATCTGGCACACATGTTCACCTCAACCACTTGCGCGATACCCCCTTCTTTAACTCCGAACTTGTGCGACACAGTTCCTTTCTCACCCAATCCCCCTTGGACGCGCAAAAAAAAAACTGTCACGCAACTTCAACTTGCGCGACCACACCACAAATTGCGCAACTACAATTCCAGTGCAATGGGATCTTGGAAATTTTCAAAGTCTTGAACTCCGTGAGAAATGAGGAGGGGTGATCCTCTATTTATAGGCATTCTGGACTCCCTGCACGATGATGTAAAAGTCTTCTCTCGGCATGCAATTTCTGGCCACCCTAGCCTCCGCCGCGCTACTCAATTGCATGACCAAACCCATAACTTGTGCGACCCTATTTCCTTTTCCATATTTTTATGTTCTAATCATGAAAAAAATATGGCGCGCAAGTTTCCAATACTCCATGGCACCAGCACGCAACTCCGTTCTCGGCGTGCAAGTCACTTGCACACCCAACCCAAAACTTGGGCGACCCTTCTTCCTTTTCCATATTTTGATGCTCTGATCTTGAAAAACATATGGCGCGCAAGTTTCCATACCTCCAAGCCTTTGGCGCGCAAGTATCTTTTCCAAAAACCACTTTTCCTAATTCATTGATTTTCAGGCCCAAAAATATGGAAAACACTGGGAAATGTAACCACCTTCAATACTATTATCTGCTTGAACTGTGTGATTAATTTTCTGGCACACATTCTGAACTTCCACTGAGGATTGACAACAAACACAAACCATACTCCAATTCTTGCATAGACCGACCATGGTTCCAACAAAAATAAATATATGAATATATGTTTAAAGAAAATTTAATGACATCCATTCCATACCTAATAAACTCCAAAGTATCAAACCATAAAGTTTTGTACATAAATTTGTTCAAATCTCTCAATGGATTATGGGAGCCTATTTATACAAATGGTATTGAAGAATTTAAAACAATTAAATAACGATTACTCCACCATTGTATGGGGACTTTCACAATTATTGGTGTAAATAAATTAAATCCTTGACTAAATGGTATCAATGTGATATTTAATGTAATATAATTTGATAATAATAATAATAAATTTTATTAAGGATCTATTTTTATTCAAACAACTTACTTTGGGAAAATGAACTTGTGATTACACAGACACAAAGAAACATTACAGTTGAAAGAAAAAAAAACATCCAAACCTAATTATTTCACCACCATCATTTTAAATAATAATTATTTTATCCGCATGGATAACCCCCTTAATTAAATCTCATACTAATTAATTTGGATTGTAAAAAAGGTGGGTGAGAATTTTAGAAAGTGAACTTTTAAACATTAACTTAAAAAATGTGATTGAGGTTCATCCCCCATATTGATGTGGAATTTGTTTTGAATACGATTGATTATGAAAAGGTCACACAAGAGAAAAATATTCCTCATAATTTCCTATAATATCTTTAAAAAGTTCAACAAAATTTGGTCATTAATTTGGAAGTTATGATCAAAATGATGGGATGATGTTCTGTGCCTTGAAATATGGTCCAAAATTTAAACTCTAACTTGGATCTCATAGATCATCTAGAAAATTTTCAAATTTAAGCAAGACTAGGTTGAATAAAATTTTACCCATAATATTATCTATCTATAGTTCAAATTTTCAATTCATTGGGCATGAATTGTGAGCACTACATCTATTTAATGGACTTAAGACCAATCTTCTTTGTGCAGAAATTTCTACATCTATGGAAAAAACATGTCCATATCCACTTATAATTTTTCCTTCATCCTAAAAGAGTAAAATTTCTAAACAATGGGATCAAACATATCCTATAAAATAAAATTAATAAAATTGTAATAATTTATTCCACATCAAGATGATTTATTAGGTCTATATTGATACACTTTAAAAATTATTTACACATATGATGAGAAATGATGTTCAAATTATAAAATGCACTAATAATGATGTTTATGAACATTGAATTTCCTTAATATAAAAATATAAATAAAAAATATTATCCTATTTAATTGGATAATCACACCCCCCAACTTTCTTTTTCTAGTCTTGAGAAAAAAGTATATCAAATATATAAAAAATGAATTCATTTTTCCAAAAACAATTTGACATAAAATTTTCATCAAAAAACACCATGTAAGTCAATAATGAAACCTATAAAAATCATTGAACATAATATACATTCACAAGAATATCCCAAACTGAATCCCATTCCATTATTCAACTTCATCACTACATTTCAACCAATTTCTATTAAGCATGATGATGTGTTCTATATCACAAAATCCATTGGGCGCATTTTTTATTAATGGGGGAAATAAATGGAAGTTCAAGGTGTGAATCATATGAAACATTAATATGAGTATCAAATTTTTTATTTTACATTATTTTTCTTTCTTTTTATTTTTTTGTTATTTTTTCTTTTGGAAACAAAATATAGATGAAAATACCAACTCCATGAAATAAAACTATGAAGTCATAATCCCAAACAGTCCTAATCTATAGTGTTTTTCAATTCCATAATCTATAATAGAGACTTAAATCCAAACTATGGGAAAGTAAACTATAGATTCATGATATCTAAGTTACGGACATCATGAATTTAGAAAAAACATTCCTCTATAGATTCATTTTTTAACATTTTATTGAATACTCAAATTAAACATAATATTTTCTAAAAACATATGCTATAATAAAAGGAAGCCAATTACTAAAACATACACCCAGAATACAATGTACGTGTATTTCACCATTTTGATTAAACGGATGATAAATTATATGGTGAAAAATGACATAAAACAACCATGGAAAAAAATTATTCCCATAAACCTAAACCAGTATAAAGACTGACATAAAGGAACTGAAAATCATTTAACATTCAGTTTTGATGTTTCATACAATAAATGTCCACATGAAATGAAAATAAAAATAAAATTTATATAAATTCACATTTTTTTAAAATGAAATTAATCAAAGTTTTATATTTTCAAATTTTTAATCCCCCCCCTAACGTAGAATTTCATTGCACGCTATATTGAATGAGAAGACATAAGAAAGTTTAGAATTGGGAATAAATAGGGGGAGGATGTGATTTGAATTGAAATCATGGAACAAAATCACGTGGTTTGAAGATGAATACCCATAAATACAAAATTTATCATTTTAGATCCGCGTTTTATATGGAATCCTTATGGTTATGTGATGATATAGATTTTAATACTAGAAGATATGTGGAGTTTAATTGAAAATCTTTAACTTCTTTAGCTCCAAAATCTCATACTCAAACAACAAAAGAGAAAATTAGAATCCATAAGGGGTTATTAAACTAAAAAAATAGTAAAAATACAAAATATATATTAAAAAATAATTTTTTTATTTTTTTTTGTAAAGGGGGAAAATAAAAACAAAAAACAAATAAAGAAAACAAAATATATGTGTTTCCTTCCTTAAAGAACGTCGTTTAATTTCAATAACTCAATATAGACCCCCAAACTTACCCAATATCATATTTAAATATTTAAAAGATTTATTTTATAAAAAATATTAACATATTAAGATTTAGTCTTTATTGGGGAGGGTGTTAAGGTATATAATTTGATTCAAGAACAATTCTATGAGTCCTACTGGGTGGGTTAGTCCTTGGAATATTCCAAAGGTGCACTGAATTTCATTTTTATGATTTCTCATGATACCTGTGAGTATTATATCATGGTATACATTGAGGAAAGAAGAAATGAAAACCTGAAGGTTTTGTTTATCCCTCATGAATTAATAATTGAGGGATGTAGGAAATATATTAAATTCGAGATTGAGTTAGATAACACATTCAGACACATATTGGGACTTCAAATCGAACTCAGTTTCAATTTCCAAATTTCTCAATAGATGTGGTTCATTTTGAATAGAAGTTTTGGATACCAAATTGGTACAATCGGTGTCAATAATGGGTATGGAATCTATTTTTGTGATTTCTAAAGAGGTTCCTTTGAGTGATGATCCTAAAAATTCATTATTATAGCCATATAAAGAGATTTAATCCATGGATACAAGTTTTCCTCTTTTGAAAAAAAAACATTTAATTCCTCTTTATGTAGAAATCCATAAAAAATTCCTTGATCGTCCATAGTTTCATTTTCAATAGTACATGTCAAATTAACCTAATGAAAATTCTCATCATCACTAACCTGATTGATTATGTTATAAATATTGAGATCAAGGACCATGTCTACAAAGGTTATTTTCATGTTCCCATTCCTAACATATATGACTTAGTTGATTGTTTCTAACAAGGGGTTACCAAGGATGATCAGGTTTTTCTCCCTTGGAACTAAGTTTGGGTAATTTTTTTGGACACTAAATTCCATATCTTAAATTTAAATTTCAACTTTAAGAAAAACAACCTTCAAGATAACCTTAGAAACCCAAATGATAAGATCAGTGAGTTGGAGAGTGAAAGGTGTGAGGTGGAGTTCCTTGAATTCTAGCCAAAAATACATTTAATATGGAATAAGGTTCACACTGGCTCCTAGATCACATAAGTCCTCAAAAAAATTCTATCAAAGTTTAAAAATGATGTAAGGAAAACGTGGGTCCTTAGACATAGGTGGAATGGTTCCTTGGATTGTGCAACTCTCTTTAACAGCCAAAAGGACATAGTTTTTATATAAGAAATTAATTTTTAATATACCTCATTCATTCAGGTACTTTGAGTAGACATGTATTGTTTTTATGAAATCTATAACGGGAATGTTCACTTAACTTGTGAGAAGATTTCTCTAAGTGTTTCATTTAGATCTAGTTTAGGTTTTCCTCTCATGCATTGAATGGATGGAGTAGGTTGTTTAATTTTTCTAGGAGGTGTTGGTTCCTCCAAATTATTGTTATATTTTTCAGATTAAATGGATGGGTTTTCATCATTTTCAACAGATATTAGAGCTTTATATGGATTGAGATTCATTGGTTTAGGTTTTTCAATGGTTTTCCCACTCCTTAAAATAGTCGTATAATTGATTTGTTAATGAGGGGTTTTTGTGTAACTAGATTCTCCCCACAAGGATAGGGATGTGATAGTATGAGTTGGAATCGGTACAATTACAATCTTAATGGTTTTCATTTCATGTTTATATTATTAAAAATTATAATTCATTCTTTACATTTTTTTCATAGTTTCTAATGTAATATTTATGGAACATCATGGATAGGGGTTTGAGATGGATAGTTTAATCTAGGGTTATATTTACATTTTCTCATGTATTGATGGAATATAATGGAAGGATGTTGGAATTTGTGTTGTTGGGAATTAAATTTTTTATTGGTTGGGAAGTTTTTTTGAGGGTAAGAATTCATATCTTATGTTTGATCAAGTTATTGTTTATCACACCAACAAAAGAATGGATGGTTATTGTTTCCTGGATTAAATTTTTTTATATTGTGGGAATTTTGAGAATTTAGAGCATTAAACTCCATGGATGGTTCTCTAAGAATAAATTCCCTTAATTTAAGGAATATTTAGTAAATTATATATCTTACACTAATATTTTTCACAAATATTGAAAACAGGGATGGGAGTTTGAATTTCTTGGACTTTCTTAAGATCAATCACATAAAATTTCCTAATTAAGGATAAATGATTATCAAAAATGATTTATTCATCCCCAAGAGTGTTTATCCTATAATATTATAAAGTCTTATCATAGTATGATGAGTTTTCCCATTTTTGGATTTTTTATCTAGATTTTCTAGGTACTCATTAGCATCATTTGGGGATTTTTCTTTTGAAATTTTCATTACACATCATGTGAATAAACTATTTATTACCTATCCCTATCCATTAATAGAAAATAATATTATGTTTTAGGATTGAGAAATCATAGTGTGGTACTATGTTGACTGTGTCTTTTAACATTTCACATGTTTCATAGAAATTTTCCCCATAGTTTTTGAAAAAAAAATTGGATGCCCTTTTTTAGTGTAATTATTTTTGGTGGGGAAAGTATTTCTTGAAAAATTATCTTTGTATTTGTTCCCAGTATTGGATCGATGCTGGTGAAATATTTTTTAACCAATTATTTTATAAATACTTTAGGAAAAAAAGGAATGATTTTCATTTCATCTGATTCAAGTTAATTTTTCAGTCACATGGTTTTAAAAATATAATTTAAATTTTTCATGTGAAGATAAGTAATCTCAAACTCCATCCCATAAAAGGTTGGAAGGTGGTTAAGAACATATGTTTTGGAAACCTAATGGTTATATCCTATAGAATAATTATTAATACATGAGGTTTCATTAGTTTATGAAGGTATAAGTTAATCATTTATGGTTTGATCAGAAACATTTCCCAAGGCAGGGGATTAATTCTTTTGGATTCCATTTTGGTTACCCCTCAGGTTTATTATTTGGTATCACAGAAGATTATTCATTTGGGTGGATTCATGTTTATAATAAAAATTATTTGGGGATATAATTTAATTATACCCCAAGTATAACTTGTCTTTTCAAACATTATATTGTATATCTTTACTAAAAACTTTGAGTTTTCATAATAATAGGTAGACATGTACCAGAAAAGAAGGATAAAAGAAAGGGGAAAACGTAAGAGAAATTGGGATTAGAATAAATAAATGGGGTGAGAAGAGGATGATAGGATATAATGTTAATTACTTCGGTCCCTAGAAAAGGTAGTAAAATTTGGTCTCACTAAAATTTACCCTATATGTAGAAGTGATTGTTTTAGTACGGGTAAGGGTCAATTCCATAGTGACCTAAGAAGTAACCTGAATACACTCAAAGTTGTTTGAGGGGGGGTGTCTATGAAATAAAAAAACTATTTTTATTTAGTGGATTTTAATAAAAAAGTAATTTATTTGAATAAATAAAACACAACACGCAAATATTTATATTAAAATATCAATAAAGAAATATTGATTCTAGGATGTCACTAGGGTTATATTAGATTTCATTGTTTTATTAGAAAATTAATAATCATTAATTCAAGAATCATACTATTAATGAGATAAGTTACCTCACATCATTAATTGATTTAATTCCTTCAAAATTTAAATACCAATCACCAATAAACATTGTGGATAGATTTTATGAGAACCCTAAGAATATTTACCTTACTAAAACTCTAAATTTATATTCATTAAAATAAATATATACAAAGACTAAAATTAATCATTAAATGGAGTTTAAAATTAATAAGATGATTATATGTTTAAAGAACATAAAATATCATATAATCTAGCCCCACTTTACTCTTTAGGATCGAAACATTAAATTTTTATCCTTCCATTGATGAAAATATATTAATAAAGAATGAGATTAAACCTATAGAAGTGGTATTGAAGAATTTAAAATAATGAAATAATGATAACTCTATAATTGTGTGAGGAATTTCACAATTTTTGGTTTAAATAAAATTACACCCGGAACCAATGGTATTAATGGGATAATAAAAAGAACAAAATTATAGAATAATAATAACTTTTATTAAAATATTGTGTGATTCAAAAAACATACTAGAGAAACAATGAAATTTTCATAACAAAATGATTGTGAAACTTTTCAATTGAATAAAAAAAACTTCCACCCATAATTAATTGCCCATTAAAAGATTAAATAGGAAATATTTGATCCTTACGCTGATACCCCATCATTAAATCCCATCCCAATTAATTAGGATAGTAAAAATTTTGGTAAGAATTTAGGAAAGTGGACTTTCAACATTAACCAAAAAATTAGATCTAGATTCACCCCTATGTTGGCAGGAATGAAATCTATTAATACATCTTATGTTAGAAATTTTTTATAATAAAAAAATTATATAGATATATTATAATATGTTTAAAATTTTCTACCCAATTTAATTATCCATTCATCTGTTATGATCAAAATGGTGGGATGGAATTATGGGCCATGAAATTTGACCTAGAATTTGGAGTTCAAATTGGGTTTCCTCGATCACCTAGAAAAAATAAAAATTAGCTCTATCATCAGTATAATACAATGTTCCCAAGAATTTAATATATATTAAGTTAAAATTTTAGATTCATTGGGATTGAATTTTTGGCTCCCCATAAATTTAATAAGCCTAGGAACAATCTTCTTTGTTCAGAAATTTATTCTTCCTTGGAAAAAAATGTCCATCTCTACTTATAATTCATCCATTGATCTAAAAATAAAATTTCCCATACTAAGTGATTAATCATATCATAGATAATAAAATAAAATTAATTTAAATAAATTATTCCACAAGATGTTGATTTATTTGGCCCAAATTAATACACTTTAAACATGAATGAAACATATTATTAGAAGTGAACATCAAATTATAAAATACAGTAATACCAATGATCATGGAAATTTATTTACCATATTATTAAAATATAAATAATTAATATTTTCCTCTTTTATTGGTTAATAAATCCCTCTAATTTTATTTTATAAATTCTCATCATCAAGAGGATAAATTTTTATATTTTGAAACCAATATGTTTTGGAAATCATTTGAAAAAGGAGTGATTCCTCCCCATATTTAATAATTCCCATACCCATATTCACAATATACATAAACATAAGATACCAATAAATCCTTGTTTTCATCAGTAATTCATCACATATCCTTCACATTCCATATTATACCTTATTTTCCTTCCCTGGATCATAGTGTACTAGGTAATCATAATCTTTGAGTAGCTTGAGCTATATAATTTACCTCATGTTGATATATTTATATGAAATAATTTATTATAAACTCTTGTTATCTAAATATATCTCATATAATTGTCTATAGATATTATGTCTCCATATCTTTATAGAAAATATTTTGGATGGAAAATGAAGATCTTGTGTTAGATAGTAATATTAATGAGTCTCTAACTACCTTAATGCAAACGAAATAACATTATCATTATTTATAAGTAAATAAAAAAGGTACCATCTTTGAGGCACCTATATATATTAAATATAAATCCTTTTTTATGGAAGTACCAAAATTGGATCTTTTATTAATTTCCTCTTTAATTATTTAAAACATTCATCAAAATCTCTTTTCCATATAAACTCAACCCCTTTACGCATTAACTAGGTTAACAATTTAGAAAATCATAAAAAATATTGAAAAAACATCAATAATAACCAAAAAAAGGAAACTACGAAAATCAGTTATGTTCATTGGTGTATGCCATTCTTTAACTTCCTTTATCTTCGACTAACTAACTAAGAATCCATTCTTGGGGATAATAAATCCAAGAAATGAAAATTTTTGAATCCAAAATTCACTCTTTGTAAATTTCCCATATAAATATTTTTCCTCTAAGGGTGATAAGAATAATCTACAAGTGAATCACATGTTCTTAATAACTTTTATTGTAGATCAAGATATCATTAATAAATACCACAAAAAAATATCAATATATTCCTTGAATACTCGGTTGATTGGATCTATAAAAATAGAGTATGAAATAGTAAATCCGAATGGAATTACTGTAAAATAATAATGTCCTTAACTCATATAAAATACTATCATTAAAATGACATCATTCTTTAATCAAAATAGACGATACCTATAACAAAGGTCAATATTTGAAAAATATTAAGCCCCATGATGTTGATCAATAAAGTCATCAAAGCAAGGTAGAGGATACTTTTTCTTTATAGTTATTTCATTGATTTTACTATAATTAATGCATAGCCTCATATATCCATATTTGTTCTTAATAAAAAGAATAGTGGATCCCCAAGGTAAATCGATATGGAGTATAAATCCCCTACCACACAACTCCTATAGTTTATTATTTAACTCCACTAATTCCATAGTATCTATTCTTGAGGGATTCATTATTATAAGGCTTATATCCGGGATTAAATCAATGGGAATCACAACTTCACCCACTAGTGGATGTATCTAAAATTACTTAGGAAACAAAAAAAATTTCTCTTGTACAATAGTTATGTCTTTAATTTGTATATTAACTTTCCCATCTAAATATTATGTCTCCACTTATTCCCTAATAATCCCATTTATAAGAGATCCTTGAGGTGGATCTAAACAAGCCCATATGATGACATATCTTCTCTAAAGATAAATAATTTCAATTATTCATCACATATCAAAATTTACTTCACATGGAAATAAAATCATTCATTATATTTTAAAATAATATCTATACTAAGGAGTATATCAAAGTCAACAATAGGAATAATAATCAAGTATGAGAATAGTGTATTTATATGAGTCGTAATGGAAACTTATTAACGCATCCTTTTTATGGTAGGATTCCCACTTAGAATCATGATTGGGAACTCTATTATTAAGGTTTTAGCGAAATATTTAATTTTTTTATAAAAAAATGTAGATATAAATGAGTGTAAAGATCTAGAATAAAATAAATCATTAGCTAAATTTGAGGCTATAATGGAATTTCCTTCTACAACATCTTTAGGAACTTCAATGTATGTTGTAATGATCTGATAAGTATGGACTTCTCCCATCATCCTCTTCTATATAAGGATTCCTTGATTCATGGGACAACGATGTCAATAAATCTCCATTTTTCTATAGTTAAATCCCTAGATATTAATGGTTTATTTCTATCCCAACATTAATTATCCATATTAACCTTGTATCTAAACATTAACAAACTCTCATGCCTATGGATAATTTTCTAAGATATTTCTTTCCACAATTTTCACTTTATAGAAATCTATTTATTCCCTTATTTTTCTTAAAAATGTTGCCATTTTCATTGTTCTCAATCAACATCTTCTTATATTTATATCCCTTAAAGATATAGGCTCTATAAAATTCATTCTCTATTTTTATGGAATATAATACTATTTCATCATATGATAAAAATGTTGAGAAACTAGTGTAATTAGTCATCTTGTTTTAATAACATCATATAAATATTCGATATTGATTTATGGATTACATACATAATAAATAGTGTACATTGTTAGTCTTGTAAATTTATCCTCATACTCTAAAAACTATATTCTTCATTTTTATTTTATTAGATGAAAATTCTCTTTTTCAATTATTTATTCATTAGGGAAATATTTATTAAAGAATGTTTCAATTAAATCTATTAATTCCATAAGTTATATTTTTTATTACACTCTAGTATTTTGAATCAATGACCACCATTGATCAGTATAAACTTTAATCCATACACATTAGATATTACAATTTCTATTTTATTAAATCACAATATCATAAATATATTTTCATATAACTTAATTCATTGCTCGTATGTCACTAGATTAATAGTTACACTACATCATAATGTATTTGTTGCATGAAATGTTCCAATATAGGTGTATAATTCCCTAGAATATCCTGTTTCTCCATATATGAAATGTTATTATTCATTACCTAGTTTATCTTCCTTAATAAATCAATGATCTACTCATCTTCAGTACTAGTGGAATTGACATGCTCAATAGGGAAATATCTACATTGGACTTGAGTATTGATACAATTTATTTTTCTAATATTAATTTCTAAATAATTGAATAAAATAAAATATCTTATAACATTATTAATTTCATATCACAGTATATAATTATAGAAACACATAACAAAAATTAAAATTTTATGTATGTCTAATATTACAGTCATAAACTTGGTTTCTTTGGAAATTTCTTCAAATCATAATTTGTTTTTCAAATTTTTCGTAATGGTTCATAAAAATCATGTGAATAAACCTAATTATACATCGCATGAGCATTAAATCAGGTGTGTAGTTAGGGCCCAATCAACATGATCTAAAATGATGGTCAAGATATATATTAAAAACACTTTTCCTGGGGTATTACCTCATGATTCAAATGTGTTAAAACATGTCTAGTTTTAGTATCAATATAAGGATGTATTTATAGAGAAACCACATAATCTGTAACACAATAGAACATTTTATAAAATTATCCTACAATTAAACATATCCTAAAATTATATCATAGGGTTATGTTTCCTAATCAATATTTTCTTAAATCTAGTTCTGAATGTTTCTATGAAATATTCTTTCATTCCAACTATAACTACAAAACCACTAACATATATTTGTTGTCTAATTTATTACATTGGTGTATGATACAAGGGATGGAATCAAAAAGTTTTGATCATCTTAGTATTATTGAAGAACCAGATACATATATTTTTCCCATTTAAAATTGTATATAAAATATAAAACATAATGAAAGAAAATAATTTCATCCTTGAAACCGATTCAAAGATTCCCTATTCATATATTGGGTGGAAAGAAACAAAATAAGTGTAACCTAAAACACTTAATATGGGTTTCATATAGCAGAATATATCATTATAAATAAGGCTTAAACAATATAGTAATGTTAATAATTTAAAACACATTGCATTTTATCAAAAACACGAGCACAAAATGAATCCATGTACAATATCAATGTAATAATCTCATGGATAATAATAATTGAATCTGAAATAATCAAAATGAATAATTTTCCACATCATTTTCTCATTTATAATGATATCTTACTGTCAAGGCCCTGTGCTAAGTTAGATAAAGTTTATGGGTATGTATACACTAAAAACCCATTTAATAAGGCTAGCCAACTGGTTTTTCTCATGGGATCGTTGGATGCGTCGAGGGGATATGTAACTTCAGTCCCCACCCATTGTGTAATTTCTAATGAATTCTTTATTTATATAATGTTTAATTTAATTTATAAAAAATATTCCTTAACAAAAAATATTTGTATTGATTAAAGAATACGGAATATTATGATTTCCCTAGTCAATCATATAAAATTCATAGTAAACATTGTAGAAATGGTATACAGTTTAGTAAATAATGATATTTCTTATACGAATAATATGGATATAAAAGAGAAATATAATTTTTAACAAAATATGATCATGAGAAATTTAATGTTTTAATGGAAACTAAATGACCACCAAATCAGTAATAGATATATAATGACCGTCAATTTACCAAAATTAAATTTTTTATAATAAGATAATTTCCTTTTGATAATTAAAAAAATATAATAAAAAAATTAAAATAATTTTACATTTAATATTTTTCTTTATAAAACCATTTAAAACTTGTAGAAGAAGCCAAATAGTGTAAAACAGTTATGGTGGTGTGAAAATATAATAATTTTTTATATGTTTAAATTAAACATTCCTTTAGATTTTTTTATAAATAATGAATAAAAATGAACATTGAAAAAAACACTATATGTTCTATATTCCAATATTCTAAAAAAATGTACAACATAAAATGTTCTTAATAATCCATTGGAGTAAATAAAAAGGACGTTTTCAAAAACAAAATATTAAAAAATGTAAATATCGAAGAAAAAAATTCCTAATCAAAAAGATAAATATGATAATATTTTCTTATAAATATTATTTTACTTTATTCAAGTTATAAATTGACTAAAATATGCTATAAAATTAAAATTTTGTGTAATACCAAATTTGTCTCAATGGGGTGGAAATTAACACAAGATCTCTTAACTCATGTTTCCACATTGTTGAAGGTTATTTAAACTCTTAAATAATAAATTTAAATTTACTATACTATCATAAAATAACCATATAAATTTATATAATATCATATTTGATCCACTTATGGGATCTTATAACCCATTTTTTAAAAATATTTCATTATTATCATTAGTTTAAGTGTTAACAACTTATTTTTCATGTATTTTTTTATTCTACTATTATTGTCCTTCTTAATTGATCATGGTTTTATCATATATAGAATTTGTATCATGATATAAATATCATTTATAGTTATTATATGCATATTTTGAATCGTAATTGAATGATGTACATGAAAAAAGAATCAAATCGCTTTATGGAGGTGGTAGTCCACACTTACGCTTAAGAAACGTTATCATTTTTTAACAAGTTAAATGATAAGAATATAAATGATATATTATATTAATAGAATCATAATTATTTCATAAATAAATTACATAATCATTAGTTACATCTTTTAACCATCCAAGTAAAATGGCGATGAAAAATAAATTACAAAGCTACGTAGAGACGATTAGTCGTATGTATGCATGATCGCTATTTTCGCTTCCACTAGGATGAAGATATAGTGAATAATGATTGTCAAATAATTATAATATCAATTAAGTATATTAAATATATCGAATTATTTATTCTATAAAGGATATTAGAGATTAATATGACATAGAAAATAAATAAAATTGAAATTACACATTTTAGAGTTATACCTATTTGTTTAGAAATTGCCTTTGGCTTACACCTTAACCCTTGAAAGTAAGGTATTTTGGGTAAGAATATAAGATAAAATAAGTTGTTGAGGAAGAAAATATGGTATTAGGGAAGGTATTGGCTGATATATAATGCTCAAACTTTATGAATGAGGGAGTATAGGAGGTCCCCATTTATATACAATGGTAAGGACACACTTGGAATTGCCCAAAATTTTAAATTATATATATGTCATAATAATTTAACGTTTCACCAAGGCACCCCATATTCAATGATAAGATGTAATATGGTCTAAATAAACTCAAAAAATCACATTAAGAAAAGTTTTTTTTATAAATTTAATCCTTTTCTCCTAGTTAAATCATGTTAGACCCATTTTAACCTTATTTATGTTAACTTAACTTCTTACCATGATAACATAAATAATTTGAAAAAGCGTACACATATTATTTTTTGAAAACTATGATTACTAATTTTGAAAACATTTAATTATATTAAATTTATATATTTTCAAGAATTTATTTTAATATAAGAACACAAAAGGAATGAAAATATTTTTTTAAAAAATACCTCATTTAAGTGTAAAAATCATTCTACCTAGAAATGAAATAATAAATTACTTTCAAGGAAAAAAATTAAATAATAATAATATGTTTTTTAAAAATTTTAATTAAGATAATACTCAATGTAATCTTAAAACCATACCATTAAATATAAAGGATCAAGATAGTTTTCAATTTGATAAAAATGGAACTTATGTTCACATAAGTCAATATTGGGTTCCCAAATTCAAAATAATTTTTAAAAATATATTATTTAAACACATAAACACATATTTGTTCAAAAAAATTCATCAAAGGAAATATATTCAAGTGTATGGATGATTTTGATTTTTTATTCTATATTTTTAACCTTATTTATCCTATTTTACCCTTTAACATAGTGATAAATATTTCCAAAGTTTCTATTCGTAATGGCTAAAAATAATATGGTAACATATAAAAATTTTTATGATCCTAATTAAAAATATGGAATCCATTTTATCAGATTAAATTTCTATATGTGGAATAAATTAATTTGAAAATAAACCTGCAAAACATGACGAAAAGTGGTTTTTTTGGAAAATGAATTCTTCAATCATAATATGATATAAATTAACTCTATATCTAGTAATAATCATTATATGAATTTAACTTTATATATATATATTATATAAATTTATTATAAATCATTCACCATTAGGTATTATTTTAATTAATTAAAACAAAAAATCATTATGCACTTAAATATTGTTTTATAAAAAAATATCTTTTTACCTCCAAATGATATTATTACTATTTATATTTAATTGATAATAAATATATGATTATTTATACATATTATAACACATTTGTATAAATAAAATTAGAACTATGTAAATACTACTTTTTCAATTATTCATAAAATCATATTTCTATAGGAAAATGTCAGAAACTAATTCTTGGATTCTTTTGACATAGTAAGTTCAAAATTCATATTCATTATATCAAATTTTATTTTTCATTATATAAAATATTTAAATAGTCATTTTATTATTGTTTAATTAGTATTAAATATTCACTTACTGTAATTAAAGCTTATATATTGCAATTTTCTCTATAAAATACTAACCTTCAAAGGGTAAATCCAATTTTCAAAGGAGTTATTCCATAGAGAAAGGTAAATATTCTTATCACCCTGTTTCATTTATATATATTTAAGTCTTATTATTAAAAATAAACTTATATTATAACATCATTAAATAATTATATAAGTATCATTAATATACTAAAATTTTATTATCTTTATGGAAAAATTATTACCTTTCTTTATCCCTTCTTCCTAGAAAATTAAAATGTTGTTCATGAATACCTACAGACTACCACCTCCATTGTAACACCCCAAGATTCCATGGTACGTTTCCCTTTGAATAATGCAATATCTTGCATTGTACGTAACTTCGAGATTCTAACACACTACGACCAATCAACGTAGCCATTATGAATAGTAACACCCAATTTTTAGAATTTTATAAATTTTAGCTTTCAAAATGGAATTAATTTTTGGATTCATAATATCGAAATTAGCTTAGGGTGAATTTTTGGCACTTTTCTGATAACTTTCATATTTTTGATTAATAGTGAAAAATACTAAATTTTATTTTAAAAAAACTTTTTAAATAAAAATAATTTATCGTGTTAAATTATAATTATGAGTGGATTTAAAGTATAATTAAATTTTATTTTTACCATTTAATTAAATTTTGGTCATTGGAGGTAATTTCAAATGAACATAAAAAAGTGTCAATCTTTTGATAGTGTTTATTTCTTAAAAACACTCTTTTTGTTTTGACAACAGAAATTAATTTTAAATTAATTTCTGACACTTATGTGTTTTGAATTTGGAGAAATGGATTCCATATTTGGAATCAGTAGGTCCAAATTTTGTAAACAGTTACCTTTTATTTTTAGAAATTTTAAAAATTTACTTCAGTAAATATTTTATTTACCATGATTAAAGGGTTAATATAATAAATAAGGGTAAAATATAGTATTATAATAATATTAAATGTGTCATATTCCTATTGAATTATAAATAACCTACCATATGAATCCTTGGGTAGAATTTTTTACCCCATGGATCCACATGGGAGTAATAATGATGCTTTATATTAATTAATTTAAAGTAAAGATAAAAATGGCATAAACTAATATTTTTTAGTAAATCAATTTTTACATGAGGTTATATATGCTATATTTTAGACTATAAATATTCTTTGGAAGTCTAAAAATATTTCCCACATCATGGTATTTTATTTATAATTTTTGGACATCGAATATATTATATTATTTACAACACAACAATGATGCAATATTTACCTCATTAATAAATGATTTAAATAAAAAATATTATAAATATTAAAACAATATCCAAAACCTGTCCAATTATTATTGTATTATTTTTTTTCAACCATTAGTCATCTTAAATTTTTAATTAATGAATATTATACCTTTTTAAACTGAAGATAAGGTTATAATAAAACAATTATTTCAAACTTTCCTAAGGAGCCCCTCCTCTCCCTTCTAAAAAGCCCTCACTTCCTACCCATTTCTCACACTTCTCAACCCTTTGCCTCATAAAAACCTTTCCCAAATATCCTCCCAACATCCTTCTCTTCATTCTAGAGGCCTTACTTTAGTCAGAAATCCAACCTATGGATCCCTTTTGATCAAACCAAAATAAAGAACCCGAAGAAGTGGTAATAATTTCACCACCCTCTTTCAAGTTCTTTCTTCTTCCACTTCCGCTTTCTTTGTTGTTTCCATTATAAAATAATAAATACAGTATATTATACATAGTTTGATGTTATTATAAATTTTTTACAACTATATTCGTTATTCTATCCATCCTATAAATGATAAAGTCACCATATGTGCGTACGTACGACTTACCGTCTCCACGTCGTAGTGTAGTTTGTTATTCAAACACTTATTTATTTGGATGGGTATAATAATGTGTATAAATGATGTAAATAATAAATTTAACATGTTAATGATTATATATATATGATATACCATTCAATTATATACGATTTTACAATCAAAATAATGGTATTGTCACTCATGCGTACATATGGATTGACGTCTCCACGACGCGATGAGATTCAATTCCACGTTCACCATTCAACGATGATTTTAAAAATACATATTATTAATAAGTATGTAACATGTGAAATAATAATTATACTGGATATATATATATATATGTTCTTACATATATCTTATTCACTCACTTTCGTTCAATACGATATGAAAATGGAATCAAAGTTTATGTGAACGTACGACCTACCGTCTCCATAAACGGTGTTTTTCATTTCATATATATGTCTATTATAAATATTTATATTCTAAATATATATGATATATAAATAATTTTTTATATTCTGGAAGTATTTAAGTCATGATTTAAGTGATACAATCAGGAGTAACAAGTTAAAACACGTACGCTAAAGAAAGCGATTATTACCCGAAATGTAAATTTAACATGGAAATTATTATTAAATAGGTAGTATAAAGTCATAAATGAGTCATGCATGATATAATAAATATTAATATGGTTCTGGTATAATTTAATAACATACTAAGGTCTTTATACAAGAGGTTAAATGTAACCTCGAACAAATGAAAGTGCAAGGTAAGGGTTAATTTCACAATCTCTTTATTATCTGAGGTTGTTTTATACGTGAGTATCTACTGGGACCTCTTTATCATCCACATCTGTGTTTTCATAAAAATGTATTTCAAAACATTTTTACTATTTAATAGACTATGGTTTAAAGTCATTTATACCCTTATTTGGTCTTATATGTTTTGAAAAGAATATCTCCATCATTTTCCAAAAACGTTTCTATATGACCTCTTCGGCAAAACTAAGGTAAGAATGTTTTTTTATCTTATACAGAGAATGCAGATATTTTCCACCATTACAACATCGTCGAAGCTTCCCATACAATCTTATAAGAATATTTTCAAAATAAATGTTTTCTTTTATAATTATGTGACTTTTAAGTGGTTTCAAAATAGAAAGAGTCATTTCTTTCAAATAGTTTCATTTCATCTATGTCAACATCCTTGGATAAATTTTCAACTTTTTTGAGTAAATTCATTATGAAAATAACATTCCATATTGAATTGAAGGTTTTGTGATATTTTTTACTATGGATGTGCTATTTTTATAACATTCATGGTTGATGGAAAAAGTATTGACATTTCTTATTCTAGTTTTAATACGAATGTTTATGTTATGTTTAATCCTTTTCACATGAGGAATGCATTGGAATTAGTAAGTGAAGGGTGGAGCCCGTTATAGCTCCTCGATGCATCGGTAGGTCTCATGAGACACACTAGTGTCTTGGTACAAGGCTTTGACAAAATCTTATTTGTAGTCTTGGCACAAGGCATTGACTATGTGGTTATGAAAGTCTGGCATTATGCATTCCATCATTATGAAAGTGGGTATTGATATTTCATTTAATTATCTGACTAGTAGAATATCCATGTGAGTAAGTAAATGGCATTATTTTGATTTTTTCAGAGCCATATTATGCTGAATTTCACGTTTAAAAGGCTTTTGTTTTACTCTTATACATTGCCTTAAATGTTTATGCTTATTTACTACAGTTTCCACTATATTATTATTCTTAATGAGAATCTCAGCTCACCCCTTTCTATGTTTTATTTTTCCCATGATGTGAAGAAGTTAATTACAAGTGACTTTCAGGATTAATCTAAGAGGCTTGGATGTTTCTAATGGAATAAATTAGTCGTAAATTTGAACTTATGTATGAATCTTTTTTCTAATAAAACTAACCTGATCGTTCTTTCAGGACATGATTTCCTTGTGATCATGCCAATGTTATATAATAATTCACCGACTCTGGGTATCTAGGGCCATGGAGTTACAGTTGGTATTAGAGGAAGTTTTGTACAAACCTTGGAAAATAGATTTATATAAACTCTGATTATAGAACATTACCCTAAGATAGACTTTGAGGATTAGTATAGAACAACTTCCTAGAGTTTTGGTAATGTATAGATTTTGTGAGTTTACCAAGCAATACATCTCTGTCTAGATACGACCTGGTAGAGGAGACTCTGAAACAGATGTACCTAGGGGTAAAACCTGAAAACACCTCTTTGAGATGGACTCGAACGGGAACTGGTGCACGACAACGGGCCTTGCTGCACTCTTGGTTACGACACTCCCGGGGGATATGATTAGGATAATTATCATTTTATTTACAAACCATTATGAAGGGTTTATGAGTATATAATTCCTCAATGAAAATATTTTTTATAATTACGGATTATATCCATAAACTGTTCAATTCATGTTAAGTGTTTTACCAGTATGGAATTATGTATTTTGATTCTTAAACTAATATAGTTTATGCCATTGTTTAGAAATAGATCTTAGTGGAAGGAATGAAAACCATATCAACCCATGTAATCCAAGTAGAGATTACCATCCTACTGAAGATAAATATAGTGGAGCTGGTGATGCAACTGATGCTGATCAGCTAATCACCATACTGGGACAACTCACTCAGGTTATGAATTATAACCTTACCCGTATGGAGCACCCTGATCCACAACGTGGAGGATCAATGTTAGATCTATTCATGAGGTAACAACCACCAATATTCAATGGGACTAGAAATCAATTTGTAGCTAATCAAATTGATAAGTTCCTTAAAGAAAATATTTCATGCTTTGGGGAGTAGCGAAATGGAAAAAGTTGTCATGGACATTTATTGCCTCACTGAAGATGCTGATCAATGGTGGTCATTGATTCAAAACCCAAATTAGGATGAAGAAGTATCAAATATGGAATGTAGGGAGTTTAATGATCTTTTCCTAGAAAAAGAATTTTCTCGTGACCATCGAGCAGATATGGAAAGAAAATTTCTGAGTTTGAGTCAAAAAGAGGATGAGAATGTCGCAACGTATGAGGATAACTTTACAAGGTTATCAATGCATGGAGGAGATTATATACATAGAGAAGTAATATTAATCATTTATTTGATGGGTTAAAAACATTTCTCCATCAAGCATTAGTCACACACTCCTTCTCCACGTATGAAGATATTGTCTCATGTACTATCAAGACAAAAAAAGAATTCTCTAAGTCTTATTAATATAAAGAAAAGAAAGAGAAGAATATATCTACAGAACACTCTGTAAATGGAACTAAGGGGATGAAGGGAAAGGCTGAATATCCATACTACAGTAAATGTGGGAAGAAACACCCTGGAACTTGCCTGAAGGGAATAGGAGTCTGTTACAAGTATGGTGAAAAAGGCCACCAAGAACATGATTGTAAGGGAAAGAAACAAGCTACCAATGTTCCATGCTAAAATTGCAAGGATATGGGACATTATTCAAATGAATGTCCTAATCACCAAGGAATCATACCTTAAAAAAGGCCAACAGATCAAGGCCAAGATTATGAGATTACTACTGCTGAGTTTGAATCTCTAAAAGGCATGGTGACAGGTAATTTAATGGTTTCCTCAAGTTTAGCCAACGCTTTATTTGATTCGAGATCATCATATTATTTCATATCTTCCCAGTTTGCTAAGAAAATTAGATATTTCCTATTTTATTTAACAAATGGTGTATTCTGTCAAAACTCCCAAGGGACGTATCAGTGCAGCAATGTTTTGTGAATCAGTTCCCATTAGGACATATAAATGTTCTTTATCTACAGATCTCATTGACATACCCATGATTGAATTTTATATAATCCTCTATATGGATTGTCTTTTGGACCATGATGTGAAAATTTATTGTAAGAAGAAGGAGGTTACAATTTTCGATGATGATAATGAGTACCTTATCTTTAGATAAGAAACATCACCATCTGATTCTTATCTAGATCCACCCCCAATAGCTCTACTGGGAGGAAGAGAATGAATTAACTATGGGTGAGTAAAGGAACGTTCAAAGAGAGGATGTACCTATTGTGCAAGAATATGTTTATGTGTTTCCAGAGGATTTACCTAGACATCCTCAAGAGCAAGAAGTTGAGTTTTCCATTGATTTAATTCATGGTTCAAGGCCCATATCGAAGAGTACTTATAGAATGGACATTGTGGAATTAGAGGAACTAGAGAAACAACTAGAGGAATTGAGTAATAAAGGATTTGTTCGCCCTAGTGTTTCTCCATGGGGAGCCCCTATCCATTTTGTTAAAAAGAAATACGGATCTATGAGGGTGTGCATTGACTACAGGGAGATCAATGCTATAACAATAAAGAAAAAGTATCCTCTACCTCGCATTGATGATTTATTCGACCAACTTCATGGAGCTCAATATTTTTCAAAGATTGACCTATGATCTGGATATCATTAGTTGTGTGTGAAAAAGGAAGAAATTCCAAAGACAGTATTTCAAACCAGGTACGGGCATTACGAGTTTATAGTAATGCCTTTTTTGTTGACTAATAAACCCTCTGTTTCCATGGATATAATGAATAGATTTTTCAAGGAATATCTTGATGACTTTGTAGTGGTATTTAATGATTATATTCAGGTATACACCAAAATCTATGAAGATCATGAAAATCACTTGTGCACCATTCTGAAAACCCCCAGAAGAAATAAATTATATGGGAAGTTTAACAAGTGTGAATTATGGCTTCAGGATATTTCTTTTCATGGCCATATTGTATCTGAGGATGGAATCTTTTTTAATCCTTCTGAGATGATAGAAATCCGAGAATGGACATCACTGGTGAGTATAACTGCGGTATGCAGTTTTATTGGTTTAGCAGGTTTTTATCAGAATTTTTTCTAGAATTTTTCCCGATTAGCTAATCCATTAATAAAGCTCACACATAAAGGGGTTAAATTTGTTTGGACAAAAGAGTGTGAAGAACTTTTTGAAGAACTGAAGACAAGATTAGTCAATGATTCTATCTTGACTCTACCATCATGGAATGATGGGTTTGTTATTTATAGTGATGCATCAAAGAAAGTACTTGGTTGTGTCCTTATACAGAATGATAGAGTTATTGCCTATGCATCACGACAACTAAAAATTCATGATTATAAATATCTCACTCGTGATCTTGAGTTAGTAGCTATAATCTTTGCTCTAAAAATATAAAGAAATTATATCTATGGTGAAAAATGTGATATATATACTGATCAAAAGAGTTTTAAGTAAATTTTCTCATAGAAAGAACTCAACATGAGGAAAAGGAGATGACTTGAACTACTCAAGGATTATGATTGTACGATACACTACCACCCAGGGAAGGCAAATAATTTGGAAGATGCTTTGACCATAAAGGATCATGGATTTTTGAACAATATGAGAGTTTATAGGGATCCTATTTTCATGGATCTAGTAAATATAGATATGGGAATAACCATGGAAAGTGAATCATCAATGATTTTTAAAATTTTTTCCAAACCATATTTACTAGAAAGGATAAAGGGTTCTCAGACCATTGATGAGGAGTTTCAAAAGAAGATTAATTTTTTGAATGTCAGTAGATTGAGTGACATCTTATATGAATATGGGATTTTGAAATTTTGGAAGAGGCTTTGTGTTCTCAATATACCTGATTTGAAAATGGAATTATTAGATGATGCTCATAGCTCAAATTTCACTATACATTCTGGTAGCACTAATATGTATAGAGATTTAAAGGAACATTTTTGGTGGGAAAACATGAAGAGGGAGATTGTAAATTTTGTGTCGAGATGTATGGATTGTCAACAAGTGAAATCTGGAAGGCAACAACCTAGAGAAGTCAGGCAACCTATTCCCAAACCTGAGTGGAAATGGGATAATATTACAATGGACTTTGTTATGGGGCTACCAAAGACTCTTAGAAGGAATGACGCAATACGGGTCATTGTTGATCGTTTTACCAAGTCAGCACATTTTCATGCTATAAGAGAATATTTACCACCTGAACGTCTGGAAAGATTATATTTTAATGAAGTTGTAAGACTTCATGGTGTACCCCTATCAATCTTTTCTAATTGTGATCCCCGTTTTACATCAAGATTCTGGAAAAGTCTTTAGAAGGCCCTGGATACTGAACTTCATTTGAGCACTAACTACCACCCTCAAACTGATGGACAATCAGAATAAAAAATTCAAACCTTAGAAGTCATGTTGAGATATTTCCCACTTGACTTTCATGGTATGTGGGATCAATATTTACCCCTGGTAGAATTTTACTATAATAATAGCTTCCATTAAAGTATTCAGATGACACCATATGAAGAATTATACGAAAAGAGATGTCGCACACCAACTTGTTTGGATGTTGTTGGTGAAAAAACATGTATGCCCATAACTTGTTGAAGAAACAATGGAAAAGATGAAGGTAATCCCAACCCACATCAAAGTAGCCCAATGTATACAAAAGATCTATACTGATAACCAAAGGAGGGATTTAGAATTTGAGGTCGGAGATCATGTTTTCTTGAAGGTATCTCTATAGAAGGAAATTTTATGATTCGGTATGAAGGGTAAATTGAGTCCCAGGTACATCAGACCTTTCGAAATCCTAGAACGAATTGGTGTTGTAGCTTACCGTTTGGAAATGCCACCAAGTCTCTCCAATGTTCATGATTTGTTCCACGTATCACTGTTGAGAAAATACATGCCTAACCCAACACATGTACTAACTTATGAGGAATTACAACTAGAACCTGATCAATCTTATTGTGAAGAGCCTATAAAGATTCTTGATATGAGAGAACAAGTTTTGAGAAACCGGAGAACTCGTTTGGTAAAAGTTCTATGGAGAAACCATAAGATAGAAGAGGCAACGTGGGAACCAGATGAACTTATGATGAAGAACAACCAAAATCTTTTTACGTGGTAGTATTCTAGAAATTTTGAGGATGTTATTATTTGATGGATGGGATAATGTAACACCCTAAGCTTCCACGATACGTTTCCCTTTGAATAATGCAATAGCTTTCATTGTACGTAACTTCGAGATTCTAACACACCGCAACTAATCAAAGTAGCTGTTATGAATAGTAATACTAACTTTTTACAATTTTATAAATTTCTTCTTTCAAAATGGACTTCATTTTTCGATTTGGAATATCAAAATTAACTTAGGGTGAATTTTTGGAACTTTTCAGATAACTTTTATGTTTTTGATTAATAGTGAAAATAGTAAATTTTAATTAAAAACAACTTTTTTAATCAAAATAATTTATAGTGTTAAATTATAATTTTGAGTGGTCTTAAAGTATAATTAAATTATATTTTTACCATTTAATCCAATGTTGTACATTGTATGTAATTTCACAATTAAAATGAAGATAAACAAGTGTCAATATTTTGATAGTTATTATTTCTTAAAAACACGATTTTTGTTTTGACAGAGGGGGTTAATTTTAAATTAATTTCTGCTAATTTTTTGTTTTGAATTTGGAAAAATAGATTCCATATTTGGAAATAGTAGGTCCAAATTGTGTAAATATATAACTTTTATTTTAAGACATTTTAAATATTTACTTCAGAAAATAATTTATTTACCAGGATTATAGGGTAAATATAATAATATTAAATTAACCTAACATGTGTCCAAATCATATTGTCTGATAAATATCTGACCATGGGAATCCTTGGGTCGAATTTGGTACCCCATGGAGCCACATGGGAGTAATAAGGACACTTTATATTAATTAATTTAATGTAATGACAAAAATGGCATAAACAAATATTTTTTAGTAAATCAATTTTTACATGGGGTTATATAAGCTATCTCTTCTACTATAAATATTATTTGGAAAGTTAAAAAATTTCCTACATCATTGAAGTTTTTTTATAATTTTTGGACATCATAAATTAAATTATTTATGAAACAATATTGATCCAATATTTATCTCGTTAATAAATGATTTAAATAAATAAGATTATAAATATTAAAACAATATCCAAAACCTATCCAATTTTTATTGGATTATTTTATTTCGACCATGATTCATCTTAAATTTGTAATTAACTAATATTTTACCATTCAAAACCGAATATGAGGTTATAATAAAATAATTATTTCAAACTTTCATAAAGAGCCCCTCCTCTCCCTAATAAAAAGCCCCCACTTCCTACCCATTTCTCACACTTCTCAAGCATTTGGCTCGTACAAACCCTACCCAAATATTCTCCCATAATCCCTATCTTAATTATAGAGTCCTTATTTCAGTCATAAATCCTACCTAAGGATCCCTATTGATCAAATCAAAAGGAAGAACCCGAAGAAGAGGTAATAATTTCACCACCCTCTTTCAAGTTATTTCTTCCTCCACTTCCTCTTTCTTTATTGTTTACATTATAAAATAATAACAAAAGTATCTTCTATATACTTTGATGTTATTATAAATTTTTTACAACTACATTTGTTATTCTATCCATCCTATAAATTAAAAGGTCACCATACGTGCGTAGGTATTGCTTACCCACTCCACGTCGTGGTGTATTTTGTTATTCAAACACTTATTTATTTGGATGGGTATAATAATGAGTATAAATGATTTAAATAATAAATATAACATGTTAATTATTATTTATATATGATATACCATCCAATTATATACTATTTTTCCATCAAAATAATTATATTTTCACTCGTGCATACGTACGGATTACCATCTCCATGACGCGACGAGATTCATTTCCAAGTTCACCTTTCAACGATGATTATAAAAATACATATTATTAATAAGTATGTAACATATGAAATAATAATGATACTGGATATATATACATGTTCTTACATATATCTTATTCACTCACTTTCGTTCAATATGATATGAAAACGGAAATATCGTTTATGTGTACGTACGAGCTACCGTCTCCATAAACGGTGTTTTTCATTTCATATATATGTCTATTATACATATTTATATTCAAAATATATATTATATATAAATTATTTTTTATATTCTAGAAGTATTTAAATCACGATCTAAGTGATACAAGCAAGAGTAACAAGTTAAAACATGTACGATAAAGAAAGCGATTATTACACGAAATGTGAATTTAACCTGGAAATTATTATTAAATGGGTAGTATAAAGTCATAAATGAATCATGTATGATATCATAAATATTAATATGGTTCTGTTATAATTTAATAACATACTACAGTCTTTATAAAGGAGGTTAAATGTACCCTCTAACAAAGGAATGTGCAAGGTAAGGGTTAATTTCACAATTTCTTTATTATCCGAGGTTCTTTTACATGTGAGTATCTAATGGGACCTCTTTATCATAAAAATCTCTGTTTTCTTAAAAAAGTATTTCAAAACATTTAAAATATTTACTAGACTATGGGTTATTGTCATTTATACCCTTATTTAACCTTATATATTTTTAACGGAATATCTCTATCATTTTCCATAAAAGATACCTTATGACCTTTTCGAAAAAAAATTAAGGTAAGAATGTTTTTTTAACTTATACAGAGAATGTGGCTTTTTTCCCCCATTATAAAATCTTAAAAGCTTACCTTACAAGATTATAAGAATAATTTCAAAATAAATTTTTTCTTTTATAATTATGTAACTTTTAAATGGTTTCAAAATTGAAAGAATCATTTCTTTCGAATAGTTTCATTTCATCTATGTCAACATCCATGGATTGATTTTCAAATTGTTTGAAGTAGATTCATTATAAAACGAATCTTCCATATTGTATTGAAGGTTTTGTGATATGTTTGATAGTTGATGTGTTATTTTGATAACATTCGTGGTTTATGGATAATGTCTTTACATTTCGTATTCTAGTTTTAATACGAATGTTTATGTTATGTTTAAACCTTTTCACATGAGTAATGAATTGTACTTAGTAAGTGATGGCTGGAGCCCGTTATAGATCCTCGATGCATCGGTATGTCTCATGAGACAAACTAGTGTCTTGTCACAAGGACTTGACAAAATATTATTTGTAGTCCTGGCACAAGGCCTTGACTACGTGGTTATGAATGCCTGACATTATGCATTCCATTATTATGAAAGTGGCTATTGATATTGCATGTGATTATTCGCATAGTAGAATATCCATGTGAGTAAGTAAATGGAATTATTTTGTTTTTTTCTTACCCATATTATGCTGAAGTTAAAGTTTAAAATTATTTTGTTTTAGTCTTATACATTTCTTTATATGTTTATGCTTTTTTATTAAAGTTTATGCTATATTTTTATCCTTACTGAGCATCTGAGCTCGCCCCTTTCTATGTTTTATTTTTCACTGCATGTGAAGAAGATAATTATGAGTGACTTTCAGGCTTAATATAAGAGGCATGGATGTTTCTAATGGAATAAATTAGTTTTTTATTTCTTTTCAAGTTGTAATGTTGAACTTATGTTTGAATCTTGTTTCCAATAATAATAAACTGGTCGTTCTTTCAGGACATGATTTCCTTGTGGTCATGCCAATGTTATGTAATAATGTACCGACTCTTGGTAACTGGGGTCAGAGCATTACATCCATGAGGGGTCTGTTCCATTTCTAATAACCACCTTAATTGTATGGATAAAATTGGGTATATAATGAATAAATATTATATTAAAAACATTATTAAGTTTCTAAAAATATAAATCAATTTATATATTCTTTATGTTTTAGGGAAAATGAAAGCATTATTTGTGTGTACGTGTGGACTACGACCTCTATGAAAATATGAATTACATTTTTCATCACCAACTTATATGGATATTTATAAGAAAGTATTTAATGAATGAAAATTATATTTATTAAATATTTAATATTCTTTAAATGCTTTTGTAATAATTTTCTTATAACTAAATCACTCCATAATATTGTTTTTTCCATCGTTTATGGCATTTCCTTGTTTGATTTTGTTAACTACAAACATGAACGGTGTTATATATTTATATCATGGATGGTAATGGAAAATAATTTGATTTTATTCTATTATATTAATATATAAATAATTATTATTTGGTTCTTGAATGGTAATATTAAAATTTTACCCATTAATAAAGATACCACCATCCATTCGTTAAAAATCACTAAAACAAGCTCGTAACTGGTTTCAAGTTCAAAAATAGTTAAAAACATTATCATGTAATGTAATTAAAACTACATAAAAAATTATAAATAATATATTATAGTACTTTTTTTAATCTAATAATGATGAACATGGAATAAAAAATTAGGAATTAACTTCATCCTTTTAAAGCACGCATGAAACAATCAAAATTGAAAACATCTAATAACATTAATAAATAATTAATAATTAATAGATTTATAAAAATTATTATAAATTAATATTAAATTCATTAATAGATATTAATAAGGTTATAAATTAGGTTATTATGATACTTTTTTTTCTATACATAAGGTTAAAAGGTATTCATGGAAGTCAGGGGTAAAATGTAAGGGTTTCTCTTCTCAAAATTTTCTTCTTTGATACATGTTCTGTATTATTCACCTAACATGTTATATATGGTGTATATATGACATATTTGAAACTTTATATCATGATTATATCATTATTCAGGGTATTTTGTGTTTCATTTCATGTTCTCTATTTTGATGGATTTTGATTTGAATTTTACAAAAGTCAAAAGGGGTTTCGTTAACTCAACATCTCTTTCTTGATTCATAATTATTATTCTTTGAAAATTGATTTAAATAATTATTTTCTTCAATATCGTGATGATTTTATAATGAATTTCATATTTTTTTATATTAAATTAAATTTTCACACTAAATAAGTATTCTTTTATGGATTTGATTTATCATAAAATTTTATGATGTTATGAATAATTCTCATCCTCTTCAAATAAGATCATTCTCATCTGTTTCCACATTACCACTGCTAAAATGTTTTCCTTTATTAATTTTAAATGATAATAAATTTTATTTATGGTGATATTAAAATTTCTCTTTACCTTTTTCAAATGGAAGACTTCTCGCCCTTTTTTCTAAAGTGGGATTCAACAATGATATTTTAAAAATATTAAAAAGTGTAATTAATTCACATTCATAATTTTTAACTTTCACTGCATATTTACATGAGATAAATTTAATGTCATTTTCATGGAAAAAACTATTTAAAATTCCTTTTAGAATTAATATTTTTCAATTTTTTTGACTTCATTTTTTGAAATTGACTTTTCGAAAGTTACTTGAACCATCATATTTAATAAAAAAATTTAAAAAAATATATAAACTCTTTTGTAGTCTCAGATTTATTTCCCACATTAACTCAAAAAGAATTATCTCTTTGGAATGTTATTTTTAATGAATTATCCTCTAAATTCCCTAATGAAATCCTCTTTTTGATTGATTAAATCATGGGTATAAAACAATTTCCTTCATTAGAACAATTTTGGTGGTTCCTTCTGAAAAATGTTACAAACCCATTTTTCATTCCATAGTTTCCTTATAATATGATGAGTTATTGATTTAAAGCAACAAAAATATACATAGATGATCTAATTTTGGGGTCCCACATCACCCTCCAATTCATTGGTTAACAATTTGTATCTAATTTGATAAAAATTCAAAGACATAATTATATTTTTTTCTCAAGTTTTGTTATATTTGAGTGGATCACAAAACTGATGTTTCCCTATTCTTATGTTTTTGAATTAGCTCCTTATTATTGCATGTTTCTATGAAATTCTACATTTTAATTCCATACTCCTATGATTATTCTCTATGTATCATGTATACTATCTCACACTCTTATTCCATGGCACATGTTTTTTTTGAGATTTCATGTCCTTCTATATGGAATTTGGGAAAACTATTATTATTTTATCTTATTTTTAATAATATATTTATCTCCTTCTCAAGTTTTATCATATGATTATAATATAACCCTTGATAACATTTTGAATTGTTTTTTCCTTACTTATAATATAAGATCACCACTTTCTTTATGTTTAAATTACCGATGTGATAATAATGAGTATAAATTACGAGAAGTCTACCAAGAAGTCTAGTGTGGCTCAATTATAGATGTTCACAAGTATTATAAAATAAGATACTCATGTAGTTTATCCTGAAATATAGTAAAACTTTGGTTCTTCGGATTATGATATTATATATGGGATTTAATGTTAAACTTATTTAAATGATGTAAAATAAAGACATGTTTGTATTGGTTTTTCTCAATTGGTATCAATTCAAGTGTGTAAATAATTTTTTTAGTACCAAAAATAGAAGTACGTGTATGAGGCATCTTAGTTGGTATCAGAGAATGGTTTGGTTCATTTTTATGATTATATTAGTTATTTTTTTGGATTAGGATTAGATAAAATTAGGGAAAACACAAATGATAGTTCTAATAATAGGATAACTTCCTACGGTTTTTGTAAAATAGAGATTGTGTGGATTCTTAACAATGACATTTGTATCTGGATATAAGATATGACATAGATTTATCTAGGCATAATAAACCTAAAAAGTTTGGTTGGGTATTAACATGATCGTCACCTAGTTATTTAAAAAGGGTCTAAATTCCACACCAAGTTTGAAACACTTGATGGACATTATTTAATGATTCACATCAATACTACAAAACATTCCTTTAATAGCACTAGCCTTTATCAGTGCTAGAAAAAATCCATGATAAAGGTTCCCTTTATCAGCGCTAAAACAAGCCCTCATAAAGGGTGCCTTTAATAAGTACATTTTTCTAGTGCTGATAAAAGAATCCCTTTATCATCACATTTTTTAGCACTACTAAAAGATAACCTTTATCAGCACATTTTTTTACCACTGATAATGGGTTTCTTTTATCTGTGCTTTATGTTTAGTGCTGATAAAGTAAACCATTTATCAATGATTTATTTTTATCTCCCGCAAAGGAATCCTTTATAAGTTCTTTTTAGCACAGATAACAGTACCAATAAAATAAAATCATTAAATAAAGAAAAAATAGAAATTATTTTTTTAAAATAATATTAAAATTAAAATTTATTATATAATTATTGATAAAAATTAATAAATTGATTATATTATATATAAATTATAAAAAGTATATATTTAAAATATAGATATATATAAAATATAAAATAAATAATATGAAATTAAAAATAAGTAATATGAATAAAAATATTAAATATTTTATTTATAAAATAATTATTTATAATGTTAATAAATAGTATATGTTAAATATATATAGATATATATGAATTTATATAAATATGATTTATATAAAACAAAAATTAATTCATGATTTACATTATAAAGTTATATATTTAGTGAATAACAGTTTTAATTAAAAAAATAATATGAATTAAAAATACTGAATAATTGTACCAAGTAATTGACATAATTGAATGGCGTTTGACTTTTAAATTTAGCATTGATCAAAAATATTATATTGATCTCACATATACAAAATTAATTGTTTTTTATATACATACACATAGACACAAATATTTTTTTGGGAATTTAATCAATTTATATTATATATATATATATATATTCATTTACAATGTATTAATATTTTCAATATGTATTCTTCTTTATTTCAATAGATATCCATTTTTTGATGATTTATATTAATCAAACTTATCCAAATTTTCAATATTGTACGCATTTTTAATTAATAAATTTTACATTTTTTTAACATGCTTGCACTTAAGATTAAATATTCATTAATAATGCTAAAAATAAATTTATAAAAAAATATTTATAAATAAATATATCTATAAATTTATATTTATTATTTTTATACATTTATAATTATAAGTAAATAAATAATATTTGTTTAAAAGAATTTATATATTTATAAATAAATAATTATAAAATCATAATAAATTTATTTAAATAATAAATATATTTACTATATTATATATATATATATAATTACAAAAAAATATATAATGATATAAATATTAGTTTTTAAAAAATTATTTATATAAATATAAATAAATAATTATATATTCAAAGAATTATAAAATTGTTATTTTATAAAAAATATTATTATAAGTATTATAATTATATATAATAATTGAACTTTTTTAAAAAAAGTATCGTTAAAGAAATTATTATTAGTATTTTTCATTGCCTTTTTAGCGATGAAAAATCTCAATATTTATCATTGCTAAAAAAACACTCATAAAGATTCATTTTATCAGCACTAATTAATTTAACATTGAGAGAAGGTGTCTTTATGAGTGCTTTTTTGGAATCACTGATAAAACTATTATAATATATTTTAAGAACCCAAACCATTGGGAACTATTTCGCGATATCCAGAGCTCTCCATAGAAGCGACCTAGTGTCAGTGCTCTTCTTTATTGAATCCAAGCTGAAATCTATTCTAGAATCATGCCTCCAACTATTCTAAGGCTTGAATCTACGGCTCGAGCGATTCAAGGGTGGAACAGAAACCAAGGCTTGAAAGAAATATAGGTTTTTAAATATCTCTAATTTCCCCCAATTATCCCTTGAACCTTCTCATCAAACACTTTGTATCACAACAATCCCGGCTAGACTATCCTATAATAAATTAACCCAAAATTCATTGTTTTTTAGATATATTGAAGTATCGTCTTCCTCGATAGCATCTAGCTCTCCTTGGGACAGCATTGGTACTTTGAGACTTGAAATATGTAAAACCAATGTTGGTTCATGTTGTTGTGAGGTATAATAAGCTCTAAATACCTACATTCCATGACATATACCTCTTTGTAATCTTCAAATTCGGAAAACATCTTCCATATAGTGGTTAGTGTTGTCATTTGTTTAGAATATTCCATTCCAAATCACATGAGAACATATTTTTACATATTTTGATTGAGAAACTAATGTGTTGTTGTTGCATTGATTCAACTATAAACCTAGTAAAATGCTTCACTAATCATAGACATCCTGATATCGTACCCCATATAATCCAAAAAAATTTACATTTTGCTTTGTCCAATCAAAATATATTATCTCTTCAACATATATGAGTACCAAAATCCTTTGATCATTGTCCTTATTTATGTATAGGGTGTGATAAACTCTACCTCTCTAAAAACCAAGAATTCTTAGGTATTGATCCAACCTTAAATATCAGGTCCTCAGTGATTTATTTATCTTATACAAACAATTCTTTAACTAGAACACCTTTTTCTCATTTTCATCCATAATAACCCTATATTTTTTCTCAATGTATACTCCCCGTTTAATAACTCTATTAAGGAACGTAGATTTGAAATCCATTTTCTATGATTTTAACTAAATTTTCATTGAAATAGCCAGAAAATCAAATATTTTCCTATCGAGATATGGGAGTAATTTTCTCATAATTTATTTTGGTCTACTTTCCCATATTCAATGAGTTTATTATTGAAAACCCACTTGGTCTTGATAACATTTTTGTCTTCCAGCCTTTGAACAATTTCACATTTCACATTTTTATTGTTCATATCAATCTCATCATGCATAGATTTGATCTATTTATCATCCTTGTGATACCATCCAAATAATTTAGGATCTACCTGGGAAAATTGATTTTTGTTTAGAGTCTTACTACATCAAGTTTTCAACAAAAAATTTCAATCACTAATGAAATTTTATTCAGTGATTTTAACCTTGATTTTATTTCATGTAGTTGATAAAAAATATATCCATATTTGAAATGATAACACACTCATTAATACTTGTTAATAATCACATCATTTCTTTCATCACACATCTAATAAAAAATATATATTTTTCACTTTAATCAATCTAAAAATATATTATTATTTACCATTGACTTTCTGTTCCACCATTAGGAATATCTGATTACCAACCATGTAATGTTCACTAATTGGAGGCACTATCCCTTTTAGAGAACCCAATGTAGTACAAATGTCATCCCCATCAGTTTCATCTCCCAAACAGTTATTATTCAAACATTTTTCTTTTGAATCACCCCCATACCTTTCATGTTTCTTTTACTACTATGAGAAGTAGTCATCGTATGGATGACTACTACTTTGTGTATTTCAAGAAACACAGGGGCATGTACACAAGAGATGTAGGATGAGTACCAAACAAAATAATGTAATGACAAATGTTCAGAATATTAGCTGATAAGGATGAAAATTGTTTATAACATTCATCTTTTGAATAATTTAGAGGATAATACCTACAATAGTGGAGTAATTATTTTCTTAAATTAAATTACCCATTTTTTTCAAAGCATACATAAATTCATTGAAACAAAAAAATGAGTTTCCCTATTATAATTATCTATAATTATCACCTTTGATAATGGATATCTTATGCATAATTTTTTATTTATTTTACAAAATGAATATTTTTTGAACATAATAGTATATCTTAACTTTCTCTTAGGTGATTCAAAGCTTAAATACAATGTATCTTATTGTCTCCTCATCCTCCTTACTTAATGATTTATTACTTGGTGATATCTATTTTTGTTTTTTATCATCATTATTTTTTTACCATCAGCATATCCCTATGGTCAACAATGTTTTCATAGTAAAATCCTTATCCATAGAATGAATGTCTTGTTTCATATTAATATTTACTTTATTTCTTTTTAGTATTACTCTTATAATAATTGTTTTATTATACAAGTGGATTCTTTTGTTTGATTTGGGGTGCTTTGTTCAAAGCATCTCATGATTATGAGGGATTGGAATTCGAGCCTATATGTGAGATAATGAAAATAAGGAAATGAGTCAAGAAAGTATACAACCATCAGGAAAAGTTAAATTTTTACTACTTATTTAATTTATTTTGTCATCATTTTATCTTCTATATGTAAGTTAATTTCCTTATCATTTTTATCTAATAAATATTTATTTATTTTTCACAGATCATTTGGGAAGTCGTATTTTCCTTTTTACTATATGTAACACGCCAGAAAAGATATAAAATCATTATTTCTTTGAATGTAACCACATTTCCCATTTTCATTAACTTTCTTTATCAAACTTCCAACACTTCGTATTTATTCAATTTTGTTAGTCGAAAACCATATTTAATTGTTTAAATATAGAAGAGTAGTGTAAGGTAATGTGACCATTTTAGTGACTTCTCGTGATATAATAGGCACATGAGCTTCCTTTACTCTTCTGACTTTCAATAACGAGAAAGGCTTTTCGACTAAGAACAACGAGTCAATATCTAGTGTAGGAAGTTTGGTATATAAAGATAATAGAAACATGGTTACATTAGTATTTAGGATTATTTTATAACTTTTATTCATGTAGGAATAAACATCAACTCAATCTGACACACGGCGTGACCAATATGACTCTAAGTGCTTCTTTTTATTTGAAACAGAAATTAATTTTAGTAAAGACGAAAACTAAAAAACTCAAAGCTATGAAAAAATACTGCTATTATTTTGATAATTTAGGGAAATGATAAATATGTCATTTGGGACATGTAGAAATAAGACTCACCTCAATTCGACGCATGATGTGACCACTACGACTCAATGTGTCTGTCATCAGTTTAAAATCGACACTTCAATTCAAAAAATTACACCCACTAAAAACAAATAAAACACACTATGATTTTTATTATTATTTAGTAAATATATTAATAAGTCATTTGTGACATATAGTAATTAGTGTCACATAAAACTGATACACAATGTGATCGGTGTGGTTCAAAGTGCATGTTTCCATCTTAAAATGACATTTTTGTAAAAAAAACAAGTGACAAACTCAAAAATAATAAAATTTAATCAGATTTTGTTTATACTTTATAAAAACAATCCACAATTCATTTTTTACATGTATGAATAAAACTCACCTTAATCTGATGCACAATGTGATAGATATAACTCTAAGTACTTATTTTTATTTAAAATTGACACCAATTTAAGTAAAAATTACAACTAACATACCCAAAACTGAGAAAACACATTTGGATTGTTATTATACTTTAATAAAAATATCCATGAGTCATTTTTTATGTGTAGGAATCATATTCACCTCAATATTATAAATAGTGTGATCAGTATGACTCCAAGTTCATCTTTTTATTTAAAATTAACTTCAATTTTAGTAAAAATGACAACTGGCCTACTCAAAGCTATGAAAATGACTTTGGATTAATTTTTAATTTATGAAAATAATACATAGGTCATATTTTATTTTTAGGAATCACAAAAACCTCAGTATTATAGAATATGTTCTTGGTATGACTCAATTTGTCTGTTATCAGTTTAAAACTGATAATTTAGTTCAAAAAATGTCACTCATCAAAATCTGAGAAAATGTTCTGAGATTTTCTTGATAATTTATTATATTGATTTATAATTCATTTGTGACATTTAGGAATCAATATCACATTAAATTGATACATGATGTGGTCATTATGAGTCAATGTTTGTGTTTCTAGTATAAAATGAAATTTTTGTAAAAAAGAAAAGTGACATACACAAAACAGAGTAAACACATTCATATAGTTTTGATTCATTATGAAAATGAATCATATGTCACTGTTATTGTCATTATAATTTACGACAATTATTTGTAAGTCATTTGTGTTGTGTATGAATTAGTATCATGTCAAAATTACACATGATGTGACCATTATGAGTCATTATGCGTGTTTCCAGTTGAAAAATAACTTTTATTAAAAAATACAAGTGATGTACTCAAAATTGAGAAAAAAAAAATTCATGGTTTTTATTTTTTATGAAAACTATCCATAAGTCATTTGGGACATGTAATAATAAATTTCACCACAATCTTATGCATGGTCTGACCGGTATGGCTCCATGTGCATCTTTTCAATATATTAATATCAATTTAGTTTAAAATGCACATCACATTTTAAAAACTAATAAAATTTTCCTACATTGTTTTCTCATCATTCTATCATCTATTACTTAATTAATTTCTTTATCGTTTTTATCTTATATTTCTTTAGTTAATTTTCACAGATATAATGCATGATGACGAACAAGAAATGGTTTTATATGAACGAATCAACCACAACTCAACCTAGTACCCAAACTTTTATGAATCAAAGTTATGTATTAAATTAACACTTTTTGATAGTTTTATTTTCATATTATTACTAATATAAGAATTTTTTTATACAAGTGCTCTGTTTCTCAAGCAGGGGTTTGGATCAAAAGTCAAGGGAAGGCTTCTTTTTTTTAATGTATATAATAATTTATACTTATGTAATTGTATAAAAAAAATATTTGAAATGTATATAATATAGTGTGTGTTTTTATTATATTTTTTTGTATATTTTATTCCATTTAGATTCTATATTTGTACTTGATTTTTCTGATTTCACAGTATTTTTAGTGTTGTGGTCTGTTGTCACAACACTCTACACTGGTTCTGTAGTGTGTTGTTACAATACAATAGAGTATTCCCCTTTATCAGTGCCTCTAAAAGTGTGGATAAAATGGTCTATTATCATTTCTTAAAAAGCACTGATAAAGGAAACCTTTATTAGTGCTTTTTAGCACTGAAAAAAGACTATGGCCTTTAATATCGCTCAAGTAGTTAGCGCTTCTCTAGCGCTGATAATGGCCCTTTTAGCACAGTTTAAGGAATAATTTTTAGTAGTTCATGTAATTTATAAACCAATATTAATGATTTGAGGGCATATTTATGGTATTGTGTGATAATTATTAAGATATAGATAATGAATATCTTATATTGAAACCCAGAAATATAAAATTTAGGATTTATATATAATATCTTATTTATTAATTTTATATTAATAGTATTCCTTTTTAAGAATTAGTATTATTATATTATAAATTAGTATGTATAAGTAATTGGGGGAGTAAATAGAAACTGAGTTAAAAATGGGTATGATGGGTAATGTGGTGATTATCTCAATAATCAATCAAATGGGATATAAACTAGTGTTGAAAATATTGTGCTTATGCTCAACCAATTATCTCAAGTTGTGATTAATAACGTGAGTCTTTTTTAACATCCACACACACAAAAGGGGCGAGTTATGGAGTTTTATATAATCATAAGTGATAAATACCATGGGGGAAAGTGGATTAAACATTTGAAATGTAAAAAATTTGGGAAGATTCGCCAGGGGAATGTATTAAAGAAATTGTAAAAAAATTCAACTATGTAAGTGTAAACTATCAAGATGGTGATGATTAAACAAGGATAAATAGGTCATTCAATATTATGGGGGTTACAAATTCTCCAACTAATGCACCACCCACACTTCAATGTATAAAATGAATGGAAATTTGGTATTTTGAAAATATATCTTGCAATCTGGGGGATAAAATTGATAATAGAGATCAATATCCATTGAATCCATGAGAATAAGTAATTTCTTATATAATGACTACTACTAATATAGATCATGATAATTAAGTTATATAGGGCGAAATTATCCCCAACTTCATATTTGTGGGGATCTTATTAGATTATTATTCTAATTACTCTAATATACCCAATATATTTTCTCATAGAATCATATCACCACCCCAGTGATTTTATATTGAATTATTAAAGAAAAAAATTGTTTTTTTCTGATTTTTTCCAAATATAAAATTTGTTTATATTTGTTTTGTGACAATATTGTTAATTTTCCATTATTTTCTTTTTAGATTATTTTTTAAATCAATTGGCTATATCTCTATAGATTACGTGTTAATTAATAAAATAGTGAAATCACATTTTATATTTCAAATAAACCTACAATCATCTATCATTGAAAGGATGATTAATAACTCTCTAGAAAAATATTAATTCCACTATATGGGTTTTAATAATCAACCAGTAGGGTTATTAATCTCAAATAATTGGTAAGAAACTAAATATTAGTTATATTCTTATTATAATGGAAAATATGTGTTAGCTAGTCTTACTCAAGATAGTAAGATAGATACCTCATTATAAATCATATCCTGATCCATGTAATATCCTGGATTTTCTATATATTATTTTTAAATATTATATGTATTATTTTTGAGAGTAGGTGTTGGGACGGTGTGCGATTTGAAGGCCAGGTGTTCCCAGAAAAAATGTTTTAAATATACTAAATATATTAAAAAACACCATGATCATTTTCATAAAAAGGATAAATAACTCCTAAACGGGTTCCTAGATGATAAATTTGAGGGCACAATTGAGTTCAGAAATGTGGGTTTACCCTTTACCTGACTTAACATTAGTCGGGAATGCTCATTTGCAGAAAAGACATTGTGGGAACAGTAACGAATAAATTAATTAAATAAAATTGTTTTATTTTGAATTGTTCAAATGATGATTAAGATGTATTTAAATAGATTATTATGTTGAATTTATAGGGATATCCACAAAACCTTGGAACCTTTGGAGGACCATTGGATAGACCTCTAGTAAATCCTCTAAGGTGAACAATGATGACATATTTTGGATCAACGATCAATAAAACTCAGTTTCAATAGATCTTTTCAACAATAACGAAAATGCAACATTATTCATTAATGATAGAACTTAATCTTGGTTGGGTATGTGTTTTGATTTTTATATCTTCCCCATTCTTAATTTATACAATGAATGAAAATCAATCAATTAATGGATTGATTTTCGAATCAATCACCCTGCGGGACTGGTTTACTTGTAGGGTTTTGTTGGGGGAATTTTTATTTAATTAATTGTTGATTAATAAATTTTTTTCTTTCAAATGGAAATGTACCAAGATCAATATGAACATCGATAAATATCTTTTTCTCTCAATTGATTGTAATTTTCTCACCCCACTTATCCTTCATTATGGGCATTTTTTGTTTGGGCAGTGGTTCGACGCTTTATCGATGAATCGATCGTTGTATATGCATTTCTTGGTGAAACGGTCAAAGATTGTAGATCTGTTATCATTATAACGCAATAGAGGTGCGACAATGATAAAAATGAAAAGATCATAAAAGTTTTGAAACCCCTAATTTTTGAACCTGACATGTGGAAGATGATTCAAATAAATTATTCCAATTTCCTATCATGTTTGATAGTCAAAACACATTACTCATTGAAGGTGATGCTCGGCTAGGGTAGACCCATGAATCTTGGTGATATTGGAGTCATATTTCAAGGCGATGGTGGCGTAGGAATGAGTAGTAAGAAGAACTAGGGTTTCTAGAAAATGCTGATACCATGGCATGTAACCTAGGATTACATAGTGTGTGTGGGTCCCACTTAGCGGAGGCTAGGGATTCAGGTAAGAAGTTAAATGTCATACGACGTGTGACCCATGTCACAAGGCATGTGGTCCCTCCTCAGATAATCGATGTGTCGTTTGGTAAATACATGGACAGGGGGTGGAATACATGGAGTTCCAACAATGCGTTTATTCTCCAACATGACATGGACTAGATCATGTACACGGGCTACCCCGTGTACTGGTACATGGTCACAGATAAATATGATGACATTGTGTACTTTCACATGACTAGAGTATACATGTGGGACCCTAGATAAATGGACATAATGTTTAACCCCTCTACACATCATGTACTTATCTTCTACATGGACACAGTTTGGATAGAGTCATTGGAATCCATCCGAGAGGTCTGTAGTGAGATCCCCTATTCAACATTATGCCATAGTGGGAGTTATTAGTATCGATGTGACTAATACTACCTTAGTGTTGATCCTATACTTACTAGGGTTAATCCATATTGAGTTGATGGTATCACCCCATGTCCCTGGGTGTGATCCTCATCTGTGTATTGTATTCTCTTAAAAATATTTTAGTGTTTGTTATCTCTCATGACGAGACCCAATGAGAAGTAACTCTCAGACGAATGTCATCAGTGCTACCAGACTTTGGATTCTGTTCTCCCGTATTATTGTTTTATGGAATCTTCAAGATGAAATCATATGCTGACTATATTATGGTTGTGGATTACATCTAGACTGTGTTTCCTTATTGAGTATATCTAGATATTCTTGTATATGTGTTGTGGAGATATACCTATGTACATCTAACAGTAATTTCATTTGTTGTATGCTTTTTGATTTCGAGGTGTCCTATTGAGTATTGTTATACTCACCCCTACATTGTATTTACCCACACATGTCATGTATTTTTAATACAATCAATCAATTTACATAGTACTAGGTGTACTAAGAACAAATGGTTCTTAGTGATACTAGATAGACCGAGGTTTGTTTCGTTGGATTTTAGATAGTAGTCCAAGTAGTTTTACTTTTTGTTTGGACTTGCATTACAAACTATTTGTGGTGGGATTGTATTTGGACATGGTTACTTTCTTTACTTATTTCCTTACTCGGGTTGTGGGAAATAGATGAATGCATGCATTGGTTGTTTATTTGTTATGTACATTTCATATTTTTTTGGGCTTAGAGATGTGTGTGTGTGTGTGTACATGTACTTAGCCAATGATTATAATGTTAGTGATATGCCTACTCGGTGCTAGTCACCAGCCCTTGGCCTATTGGAGGCGGGATTGGGGAGTCACATCACGGGACCCACTAGGATGCGTCAAGATAGAGTGGTTTCAGAGCTGGTTGGTTTTATAATAGGATCGATAGTCTTTGAGATTGGTTTGGGGAACCAGTGTTAAGTGTTTCAAGCTCGGATTTCCATGTAGGGACTCTAGTGTTGGTGTGGTGGATGATGTATCCATACACTAGGACTCTGACCAACTAGATTTTGACTCAGTGTATAAGAACACTGGTTCTAGAGAATATAATGGTAGATGCCTCATATGGGAATTAGTTGTGGTTCCGTGTCCTTCTTGAGCCAACTCTCCAAATATACTGATTAATCGTGGTACATATTGTTTATTTCAAAATTCATCTACGATGTATACCAGCTAGGATTCTTCAAAATAATCATGAGGATGATATACTCAGTGATGAGGCATTGATTTAGGGACCTGTTATGAAGATGTTACCTCCAGGTGGTGCACCAGCCATACCACTTGTAGAGTAGCATATGGTAATCATAGTACCAGCGGATGAGGTGCGAAGGATGAGCGCGCTTTCAGGTGTTTCAGTGGAATAAACCCCCTGGTTTTTTTGGTAAGACTGACTCATAGGAGGCTGAGGACTGGATTGGGATGGTGACTTGAGTTTTCCATCTAGTCAGGACACCATCAGACTATATGGTGGTCCTGGAAGCGAACCTTTTTCATGGCTCAGCAGGGTGATGGTGGGGTTAACTTAACTAGTCTTATGATGAGGTGAATCTTTCATGGAAATAGTTTGGGGGCCTTTTAAGAGAGGATTTCTCACCAGTTATGCTGACGGTTGTACATATAAAGTAGCTTCTATAGCTCTATCACGGAAGCATGAGAGTACTTGTGTATTCATGAACGTTTACCAACCTCCTAAGGTACTCGATGGACATGGTTCAATATCAGTTATTCAAGGAACATGCCATCGATCAAGGTTTCCATTGAGATATTTGAGCCATCATTATCCCTATGTACATTCATACCTATTATGGGGTGCTAGAGTGAGCTTTGGTGGTTGAGAGTTTCTTCGCTGAGCATATATATCTGGGGGTTGTCAGTAATGGGAAAGAAGAAACAACGACCTCGATAGTAGGGAGTCGAAGTCAGTTTCAATGACCTGGATATGTGAGATGATTTAGGACGAGGTCTCAGGATAGAGGATATATAATATAGGGTTCATTGTGTGGGTCTAGTAATCCAAGAGATAGGTGGTTCTACTAATGTGATGGCGGGCGACATCTCACTTGAGATTGTCTGACCCACCATACATCTGACAGAGAAACCTTTGATGGGCCACCAAGGTAGAGACAGCAGCAGGAGTAGGCAGGTCTATAGGGAGTAGGGTGTGGTATAGTTGTTAGGAGAGTAGTGGAAGGTCGTATATGTTATAAAATGTTACCAAAAACACCCTCGGTGGCCCATGCCAGGTTCAATGAGATCAATGATAAGTGTGGGGAATGATGTAGGTGATCGAAGCTTACAATCCAAATGCTTCTAGAATGATTTGGGGTATTATTTGTGTATTTTCTACTTTAGTTGTAGTAATGATAGACATAAGTTCTTTTCATTCATTTATTTCCACATATATTTTCCAATACATAATGATTCTAGTTGAAATGTTAGCTTGACCCATACACATAGATACTCCTTCTAGAGAAGACTTGGTGATTACGCACTTATGTCGACAGTTTAACATGAGTCCTGGAGGTGAGAGTTTTGGTTGTGATCTCTTGGTAGTAGCATTGAGTCCCTGTGTCATCATTCTTGATATGTATTTCTTATCTTTAATCCACAACTATATTGACTATATTAGGTGAAGGGTGTAGTCTTTCTGTTGTTATGGAATATGGTTTTCTTTTTTTGGTGAAAAAGAATCTCAAGCAGAATAGGATGGAATTTTCCATAATATGGTTTATCTAATTACTCATTTGTTGTCTAGTCTGACCCTTAGTGCAATGGATATTATGATTTTCCAGTTCCCTATAGTTGTGGTGGAGTATGAGTGCATCTTCCTTGAAAATGTTCTAATTTTACTACCCAAATGAGTTGTAGAATTATTCATTGATCAACAACTAATGATGGATCTGATATCTATGTAAACATATCAGATTTATTCTATATATCTTCATGAGATGAGGGTGTAGTCAGAGGACTTTCATAGGTTGGTTTTTTTATACCCAGTGTTTCTCCTAGGGAAGTCCCAGTTTTATTTTCCAAAAAGGTAGACATGATCTTAAGGATTTGTGTGGACAACCGAAACTCGAACAAAGTGACTCTAAAGAATAAGTATAAAATACCAATGATTGATTACCTATTTTTTTAGTTGAGATGGTTACGATGGTTCTCAAATAATGACCTGAGATCATGCTATCTCCAGTTTCAAATACAAGATGAGGATATACCAATGATGAAATTCAGATGTCACAACAGTCACTAAGAGTATATGGTGATGTCATTTGGGATGAATAACTCCCCATAATTGTTCATTGGAATCATGAATTGAATATTTTAAACTATCTTATACCATTTCATGAGAGACTTCATCGATGGTATCCTTGTGTACTCAGTGTATGAGGAGGTGCACACGAGACACTCAAGAATAGTTCTGGATGTACTTTGAGGGAACTAGCTATACAGAAATATCTTGAATTATCAATTCTGGATATAGTTGGTCCACTTTATGGGGAACTTTATCTCATCAAATGGAGTGGTAGTGGACCTGGCCAAGGGTGAGGTAGTGTTATCACAGGAGCCACCTAAGTACGTGAAGGAGGTGAGAAGATTCCTTGGGTCGGAAAGTTTTACGGGATATTCATACCTAATTTCTCCTATGTATCATCACCCATGATAGATTTGACTTAAAAGGGGTAGGATTTCATGTGGATAGAGAACTAATAATAGGATTTCCAGTAGTTTAGGTAGAGATTAGTGAGAATTCTCGTATTGAGATTACCGGAGGAGGGTGTTTAGTACGTAGTGTTCTACGATGCATCACGAACTGGGAATGGTTGTGTTCTAATGCACAGACATGTGGTGATTACCTATGGTTCAATCCATTTGAGACCACATGAACAAAACTACATTACCCATGATCATGAGTTATCAGTGGTAGTCTTCTCATAGAAGATGTGGTGACACTGCTAAATGGGAGAGTGGTTTATCATCTACTCTGATCACAGGTGTCTCAAGTATATATTATCACAAAAGGATCTCAACCTAAGATAGATGATATCCTATAATATTATGACGTTTAAATTATATGTACTCTTGGGAAGGGAAATGTGGTAGCATATGCTCTCAGTATGAGGTATTGTTTTTAGTTTCTAAATTATTCATTAGAGAAATTAACCTCATTACTGTTATCCTTTGTGTATGGAGATGGAGAAGATTACCTCTAGTCGATTGTTGTCACCCCTCCACTCTTATAGAGATTTGGGGAGGCACATCTCAGGGACACCAACTTCGATACCCTATGTGATCAAATATCTACAGGACATTCACTTGATGGATTTTCAAAAGGTGGTGAGAACATCATCCTTTTAAGAAGATGCATGATGGTACTAGTGATATTGTGGGAAGATATTCTGAAATAGTTTCACACATATCCTTTGGAGGTACATCCAAGTGTGGAAAAGATATAAAATTAATTTCGGCATTAATTTTGGTGGCTAGGGATGAAGAAAGGACTTGCAGAATTCATCTTTTGATGCCTTATGTTTCAACAAGTGAATGTTCAGCACCACGTTCCAATGAGATTGAACCAACCCCTTTAGGTTCTAAAATATAAGTGCTATGGGATATTAATAAAAAAATTTATGGGATTACCATGTACATCAAGGGGACACAATTCCATCTAGGTGATCATAGAACAACTCCCCAAGTCTTCCCACATCATAGCTATATGATAGCATTGTTTCATAGAGAGCTGTAGACACCACTATGTTTAAAAGATAGTCTGACTCCATGGAGTTAAATAGGTGATTATTTCAGATTGTGATTATATATTTACATCCTAGTTGTGGAATGTATCCTAAGAGGAATTTGGGACCCATTTACGCTTGAGAACAACATTTCACCGCCAAAATGATGGCCAAACTAAGTGGACCATTCTGGTTTTGGAATACATGCTACAAGATTACATGTTGGATTTTGGTTGTTGTTGGGAGGATCGCCTGCTACTGGTAGAGTTTTCGTACAACAACATATACCTTTCTATAATTAGTACAACACCATTCGAGGAATAATATGGGAGACCATATAGGTCACCACTTTGTTGGAACAAAGTAGGAGATTCAAAACTCATGGGCCCAGAGTTGGTTTGAGCTATAACCAAGAATCTAGGAATTATATAGGATCAGATGAAGAATGCACAAATAATACATAAGTCATATGATGATATGTGATGAAGGCCCTTGGATTTCAAGGAAGGGGACCATGTTTTCCAATGGGTTTCACCTCAACATAAATTATATAGATTTGGTTGGTTCGGAAAGCTATTTCAATGGTTCATCAGCCCTTTCTAGAAACTAAATATAGTTGGTGAGGTGGTGTAACACTTATATCTACCTCCGCAATTAATCTAAGTACACGAATCCTTCCATTTGTCATTGTTGAAGAGGTATGTGCATCACCCATTGAATGTTATCGACTTGGGAGAGATGGAAATCAAGGACGGAGTGACCTTTACTGATTACCCAGTAGAAATTTAGGATAGGTAGGAGAAGATCCATCATGGCTGATCAATTTATTTACTGTGCGTCTCATGGCATTACCAAAAATCATTAGAAGAGTACATGGGAGTGAGAGGCATATAATCATGTTCAGTACCCACATCTTTTTTAGTATCCATTTTTTTGGAATTTCGGGGATGAAAATACCTAAGGTGGGGAGAATTTAATGTCATTTATTTTCCATGTATTATTTATATATATTATATGGATTATATTTAAGAACAGGCACATAGACGACGTGTGATTTTGAGGCCCAATATTCATAGAAAAAATGTTTGAAATATATTAGATATATTAAATAGAACATGCACAGAGTTTTCTTGAAAAGGATTAATAACTCCTAAACATTTTCCAGGATAAAAAATCAAAGGGAACCATTGAATTCAGAATATAAATTTCACACTAGGTGCAACTTAAAATTATTTGACATAGGTCATTTGCCAAAAATTCATCAAGGGCATAGAAATGAATAAAATAATTAAATAAAATTATTTTATTTTAAATTTTTGACATAGATATTGACATGTCTTTAACTAGATGATTATTGGGAATTTAAATGGTTATCAACATAACCCTAGAACATCTAAAGGACCACTGGAGAAATATTTGGTAAATACTCTCAGGAGAACAATGGTGATATATCATGGATCGATAATTGATGAACCTTAGATTCGATGTATATTGCCAACAATGATGACAAAGCATTGCTCTTTATCAGAAATCGAACCAAATCGAGGTAGGGAATGTGTCTTGATTTGGATTTCTTCCCCATTCTTAATGTTTTCAATTAATGAAAATCGATTGATGAACAGATTGATTTGTGGATTGTAACATCCTGGTTCTGGGTGCAACCTAGAGGTTCCCCATGCTCGGTTGGTCACACGGCCTCAAGCGCATTTCCCCAAACTCCTGAGGATTCCGACTAGAATCTAGGGCCTTCGGTGTAATAGTGGGGAAAATATTCCCTCATAGGTAGAGTAAAGCAGTAGAAATAAAAAGATAGCAATAGCGGATGCAGTAATAAAATACAATAGGTGAACAGTAGAAGACTGAATGAAATTAACAAATGGATCGCATATATAATGATACATGGTACATATGTCTATGAAAACTTCCAAACATGTCACATTGTTGGAAGACAGTATAAAACCAATGTACAAAATAAAATCAAGTAAACAGATCCACAACATCGCAAGCCTCAGCCTAGTCCCATAGTCCCCAGCTCCACATCAATCAAGTACCAGAATTAGAAGGTTGATTTCCCTTATCTATACATGAAACAACATAATATATAAGGTCAAAAAAGCATGACCCAAATAGTGTGTGAGAAAAATCCTAGTTGGCAACAACCCAACGATCTGTGCCTAACATTTAGTGAATATATATGGTAGGCAATAAGAAAAATGAAGCAGTAAACAAGGAAGTACTCACATTTAAACAATCCTACATTTTCAATTGCATTCATTTTCGTATATCAAGTAACCATCTAATCAAAAACAAGTAACCCCCTAGGAAGTACTCACAGCTTATCCCCTCTGGTTCAACAAATCAAACATAAGAAACCCTCTAGTAAGTACTCACGGTATAACACCTCTAGTTCAACTTTAGAAAAGACTCTGTGAGGAAGCACTCACTGTCAATTCCTCATGTGGTCTCGTATCAATATACTACAGACACTCTGGGGAATCAATAAACGTCCAATTCCTCATGTGGTATCACAACATGGAACTACAAACACTCTAAGGGAGATCTCACGTCCATCCCCCCTCTGGTCACACAACGTGAAAGTAAACAGACACTCTAGAGAATCTTTAAGTATCCATTATCCCTATAGTCAAGTACACTAGGTTACCAAAACGCTCTGTAAGTCAATAGTGAACAATGATATTCAATATCCAATGTAAACCTTAAGAACTACTTGGCTAACAGATTTAAAGAACTACTTGTCTAAATATCTACAATCACAACAACATTAGATAATATCACTCTATCCTAACAACACTGGGCATGGAAAACAAAGCATCTTAACATGAAAAGCTACACCAAAAGGTCAATATAAAAAAACATTGGAAAACACCTCCATATAATGGAAAAATAACCCTATTAACAATCAAATACCTCTACACATTTAAACAATACATAGAAGTCATTAACAGTTTTAAAATCCCTAAACATGCAATACCCCGAACAAGGGTATTGGGTACTTTTTCACAAATAACTCAAAGAATAACTACGGAAAGGCACATACCACCTACTTTAGTGTTATACGAATGATATAAATGAGCCTCAATCCTTGAATTACCCTATATTGTCATATATCTACAAAATATATAAAATGTTCAACCAAGAATATCTCACGAGACAGGATAAATCCAGAGATGAGGCTCTAGAAGAAGGGTGAACTCACCTATGTGATTCCAACGCAACCAAAGGAGTTCGATTCAAATAACGGACGATGAGTCAGAGGCTCAAATAAGATTTGTCAGCCTTGGTTGCTCTTAGAAGAGACAGGATGATAAGGATAGGTTTTTCTCAATTAGACCTGACCCCAATCCGTTTAAGGAAATAAAAACAAAAGTACACAACATGTTCTTTAAAATTAAATGGTGTTTTCTTGCCTTTATCAGCCTCCACTTTAGGTGGTATCTAGGTTACCCCACATGGTTCTGTTCTTGGACATTACACGGCCAACACAATGCTACCCGCGGTAACTGGGTACATGACGTGTACTTATAAGTACATGACATGTACTCTTGAAACTTCCAGAAACTCGTCTTTTTCTAAAAAACAACCAGAAATTAAATACATAACTCAAAAAAAAGATCTTGGTTTTTACAAACTTCCCCCCTTAAAAACATTTATCCCTGAATTTCCCTAGCAAGGAGGAGTAGAAGAAGAAACCTCGAACAACTCTGGTTATTATGATCATCTGTCGGCCTCCGTCTCCTAAGTCTCATCATGCACTCGCTCGTGCTGCCATAGCACTCATACTAGAGGAATAGAGCGACCATGGAGAACCTTCACACTGTGATCAACAATCTGGATAGGATTCTCTTTGAATGATGCATCCACCTCCAAATCAACCTCCTTGGGTTGGAAAACATGAGACGAGTCTGAGAAGTAACTCTGTAGCTGAGAAACGTAGAATACGTCGTGCATAGCCCGAACTTCTAAGATAACTACAACCAATAGGCAAACAGCCTGATACTCTCCAATAACTCAAACAGCCCAATGTATCTCAGAAAAATCTTTCCCAGTCTCCTAATCCTTCTGTGTCCCAACCGCAGTGAGACACGTAGGAAAATTTGATCTCCAACCTCAAACTCCATAGGACGTCTCCATCGATCAGCATAAGACTTATGTCGTAACTATGAAGTAGCCATCCTATTCTGAATCAACTCCACCTGCTCTATGGTCTCTGGAACAAGATGATGTCCCAACATAGCTTCCTCTCCAACCTCCCGCCAACATAAGGGTGATCGACATGGCCTACCGTACAAAGCTTCATAAGCTTCCATGTGAATAGTTTCTTGAAAACTATTATTATAGGAAAAGTCCACAAGAGGTATATTCTTCTACCAAGAACCTTCAAAGTCTAGGACACATGCTCATAGCATGTCCTCCAGCATCGGAATCATACGCTTGGACTGGCCATCTGGGGATGGTAAGTTGTACTCTGAAGTACCTATGTACCCAATGCCCTTTGTAGTCCCTTCTAGACATAGGAAGTAAAATGAGCATCCCTGTCTGAAAGAATGGAGTTTGGAACCCCATGAAAAAGTACAATCTCTCTAATGTAAATCCTTCCAATCTCATCCACACTGAAGGTCTCCTTTATCAACATGAAATTTCAAACCTTCATGATTCTTTTTACGACAACCCAAACTGCATCATTCCCTTGAGGCGACCTCAGCACACTTGTCACGAAATCCATCATGACATCATTCCACTTCCACTCAGGGATGGGTAACTGCTGCAAAAGCCCCGTTGGTCACTGATGCTCCAACTTCACCCGATGACAAGTGGAACTCATAAAAATCCATCAACATCTCTCTTCATACCTGGCCACCAATACTCACAGTGCAGATCTCGATACATCTTGGTGACACCAGGATGAACTACCCAAACTGAGGAATGAAAGTCTCGCATCAACTCATCGTGTATGTTTACTGACACCCATACGCACCCATTAAATAAAAATACCTCACCCTCGCCTATGGTCCATCCAGGAATAGGGTCCTCTCATGACACACTCTCTCATAGAACTTGTCCTTCTGAATCTGATAGTTTTCTAATTCGCACTCCATCATGTAGAGTAGAGGTAATGGCCACAGAAGAAAAAAAAATCTGTCCCTGTCTGTCGTTCACCTCCAAATTCATATCAGGGACCAGATCCATAAGATGCCACTCAATTATGGCCTCTCTAACTTCTTTTATCTGAGTCCTCCTACTCAATGCATCAGCTACTGCATTGCCTTTCCCAAGCGTATAGGCAAGCTCAATGTCAAAAGAATGAAGGTACTCAACCCACCTGTACTGTCCCAAATTTAGTGTGTGAAGATGTACTTGAGACATTTGTGGTCAGTGAAAACAATGAAATTCTCTCCCCAAAGATAATGTATCCCAAAAGGTAAATCATGAACCACTATTTCCAAATTGAGATCGTGCGTTGGGTAATTTATCTCATGTGGCCTCTACTATTGAGACTCGTACACAACAACTCCTCACCCCTTAAAAATCACTACTCCTAGCCTGATACCTTATGCATCATAGTATATAGTATAGCTCTTTATTGGATCTATAAAAATGAGTATTTGTGCAGAATTAAACCTCCCTTTCAGCTCCTGAATGGATAACTCACAAGAATCTGACCGCAAGTACTTCACACCATTCTTAGCCAGTCCCGTCAGTAGAGCTACTAAGAATGAAAATTCATATGTGAAATGTCTGTAGTATCCATCCATCCCTATAAATCTTCATACCTCAAAGACGTTCTTTGAATGCTCACAGGAATCTACTGCTCTCACTTTCACTGGGTCTACTCATACTCTTAACTCTGAGATAACATGACCCAAGAAGTGAATCTGGTCCATCCAAAAGTGGCATTTTGAGAGCCTATCATAAAATAGATTCTCTCTTAGTGGACTCAAAAATATCTCAATATGGGTAGAATAGTCGTGGAGGGTGTGATATTACACCAAGATATCATCCACGAAGACTACCACGAAGGAATCCAAGTATGGATAGAACACTCTGTTCATCAGTGCCATGAAAATTATAGGTGCATTCGTGGGACCGAACGACATAACCACATACATGTATAGACCATATCTTATAAAAAATGTTGTATGAGGTATATAATATGATCTAACACACAACTAATGATAACTGGATATCATGTCAATATTCGAGAACACACATGTTACTCGAAGCTGATAAAATAGATCATCAATCACTAGAAAGTGATATCGGTTATTCACCATCAATTGGTTCAACATACAATAGTCCCATGAAATTTGGAGGGTACCATCTTCCGTATTCACAAAAAAGGACAGGAGAACCTCAAGGAGAAGTATTGGGTTGGATGAAACCCTTAGCCTGTAACTCATGAAAATACTTCTTGAACTCCTGTAACTCTGATGTAGCCATCCTATAAGGAGGAATGGACACTAGTGTCGTTCCTAGCACAATATCAATAGAAAAGTATACTTGTCACTCCAGAGGAAAACTAGAAAAGTCCTCCAGAAAGACATCCCTAAAACAATCAACCACTCGAGGAATGTCCAACTGTGAAGTCCCCTAGTCATTCCAATATAGAATAGTAATCTGGCCAGTAACTCCTCCCAAACCATGATTCTTGGCTCCTGCTCTGCTCACTTGAATATCCCATTCGCCCTTATGTAAAAAGGATCTTACCTATGGTGGCATAAATCTCACCCTATGGAAATAGCATTCTACAATATCCATGAAGGGAACTAACCAGCCCATTATAAGAATGAAATCATAGCTTGTCATCTCTAGGACATAGAGGTCCCATAAGAAGTGCCACCCACCAACCGCAAGAGGGAGCTCCTTTATAACAACCCTACTTTTTATTACACAATTAATCATAATTTATTACATAAACATCACTTGATAAAACATAGAAAATCGAGAGTTTTAGGGTCTTTAGGGCTTAGGATCATTAAAAAACAACATAAAAAATGAAACATGGAACATCATTATTGAAAAAATCCTTCACATGAAGACTACATTCCCTTGTACATAGCATTGTATGGGATAACCTGAGGACATGCATAAGAAAAGGGTGAGATATAAAGAAAAGTAAGTGAATAATCATGGAATAACATGAGGAATAAAATACATGTCATAAAATAGGAATATCAATAGAGCACAAGATAAGAATAAACATAAAGGCCTGATAAAGCATGATAATCATAACATGGAAATGCATAAACAACACTTAACATGGAATTAGCATGATCCAAGGCTCATTCCACAAAGAACATGAGTAAACCCTCATTTCACATGAAGCACGAGTAAACCCTCGTTGAAATTGAATTAGCATGAGTCAACACCCATTACACCTGAAGTATCATGATACTATACTTTACCCAATTCATTAGAGTGCTATCAAGGCACACCCTTCTTAAACATTTCACTTCATTCACAAGTGTGCCACATGGATCAAAAAACATTGAATTATTCAACATAATCATTTATTCCCTGATAAAAAAATGTGGAATAGATTATTGAAACTATTTAAACAATAAGTAAATGTGCATAAAGGTGAATACCAATGATAGAGAAATGGGCATGGTTATTTACTACACAATGACTTTGGTTTGGAAAAACGCGTTTTAATTTCGGTAGCATAACGGCGTGACATAAGAACTCATAAAAATGGTTGATGAGAGACAAATGGGTGTCTCATCATATTTAAATGACATGGAAATTAAGGGGGTCATCTATATACATGTCCCAAAAAATTTAATGTAATTTAGATTCATGATACAAAATACTTTCTGGAATTTAAATGAGGAGAGAGAAATTCTTTTCGGAATTTCAGCATAGTAACTGGTGTAGATGATAGGCATTTAATTAGAGATAAAGGGGTATCCCATCATTCAAAAATAAATAGGGATGTATGGAGGAGGTTCAAAATCATACCCCAACATTTATAATTTAAACCAAAAGGGAATCACAACGTAATAAAAATTGGACAAAAATGAAATGGGAAGAAAAAACCCTTACATGGAAGTGTGTTTCCAAAGGCTTAGGAGAGGCTTGAGAGAGGTTTCTTGGGAGCTTGGGGAACCTTGGGAGGATTATAGAGAGAGGAGGGTATAGTTTGGAAGAACTTCAATGGCTTTGAGTGAGGATAAAGTGGGAGCTTGGGTGGGTTTATATAGGAAAGGAGAGGGAATTGTTTATTATTTAGGTTTGGGACACTTTACATTAAACTAAACCAAACCACAAACCAACCCATGTTTTTTGCCCATGGTTTTTTCCAAAGGGTAGTAGAAAACAATATTTTATAATTCCAAAGTCTGAAATTCTTAAAATAATGGGGTTGCTTATGCGGAGGTGAGTCACACTCCCAAGGAAAACAATTTAGAAAGACAAGATGTTTAATAAGTCTTGAAGCATCCATTAATGATTTGTAAAATAAGTCAAACAAACCCAAAATCATATAAATTTAATGGTAGAACATATATTGGCTGAAAAAAATCTTATAGAATTTTATTACATCACTATTGGGTCAATATGATTTCATAAAACACATTATATATTTAAACGATATTTAATTTTTACCCAAAAATTTTACTCTCTCAGAAAATTATGAAAAATTCACCATTGGATAATTTTGACATCCTGATTCCAGAAATAATATTTATTTTATCTAAATAATTTTCATAATATGTTAATTTTGACTTTGAAAATAAAAACTGAAATTTATTGAAAAAAAGGCTTTCGAACATTAATAAAAATTACAATTTCATTCATAAATTAATATGATCATTTATATTTAAAAATAATAATTTAATAATAATATTTTATTAAAATATTATTTAATTCATAAATCCATTAATTCATCAAAATAGATTTTTTAGTTGAATATAAACTTAAAACACTATTTGTTCTTTAAAAACTATTTAGAAAGTAACAATAATAACGAGAATGTATATTCATTTATATATAAAAAAATAATCTACATGACCATAGTACTAGGGATTTTTTACATACACCCTTAAAATTGCCCCATAAGACCTAAGAGTAAGGTGCGTGATAGTGACAAACTCTTGGGGTGGCTTAGATAACATTTCACGCATGGTGATCTCTATCAACATCCACTTCTCCCATAGACAGTTCCATTCGACCTTAACCTATTGAAGTTCATCTTGGGCTTGGTCAAGGGCGAAGCCCAATGATGCAACCTCTTTTACAAGCTCCGAAAAATGGGCTTCATATGGAGCAATTCTACTGGATGAGGCCATCGCTTCCTTTTTATTAGTAAAAAGGATTATTAAATCTCTATATTTATACTAATCATGTGATCACTATTCAATGACCATATTAGCAACAGTCACAATTCAAAAACATAAAACCATGGAAGTGAATATGTTTTACATGAAAAATTTACATAATAAGACATTTAAAAATACCAAGAGGAATTTACATTAATGAATGTTTGGGTCGTTACAATCTTCCCCCTTTAAGAAATTTCACCCTCGAAATTCTCTTTTCCCACACTAAAAAGACGAGGGTAACTCAGCTTCATTACTTCCTCTGATTCCCACACCGCTTCTTCAAACTTTTGGTTTCACCACAACACCTGAATGAGGGGCAATGTCTTATTTCGTAGAAATTTTTCTCTATGATATAAGAGCTTCACTGGTTACTCCTCATAAGAAAGATCATCTTATAACTATACCGCCTCTAAAGAGAGTACATGTGAAGTGTCTGGTATGTACTTCTTTAAGAGGGATACATGAACAGAATCATGTATTTTTTCCATGGTAGGTGGAAGTGCTAGTCTATAGGCCACAACCCCAACACGATCAAGAATCTCAAAGTGGTCGATGTACCTTGGACTTAACTTCCCTTTCTTTCCAAACCTCATGACCTTCTTCCATGGAGATATGCATAGAAACACTATGTCTCCAACTTTAAACTCAATGTCTCATCGACGATTATCTTCATAACTCTTCTATTGACTATGGATACATTGATATGATGTTGAATGGTTTTCACCTTCTCCACCATTTCATCTACCATTTCTGGTCCTAGCATCTTACGCACACCAACTTCATCCCAACATGTCGGTGTTATACACCTCTTCCCATATAGGTCTTTATAAGGTTCCATTATGATAATTTAGTGGAAACTGTTATTATAAGGGACCTCAACTAGAGGAAGATGTTGATCCCATACTCCTTTAAAGTCCATTGAGTATGCTCTCAACATTTCCTAAATTGCTTGGATAGTCCACTCAGATTTCCCATCAGTTTGAGGATGATAGGGCGTACTTATGTTCATTTCAGTATTCAGAGCATGTTGAAGACTCCTCCAAAACATAGAGGTAAATCTTGGATCTCGATCAGAAACAATAAATAATGGTACTCCATAGAGCCTTACCACTTCCCTGATATATATCTGTGCCAATTGATCTAATGAGAAATCCTCCCGAATAGCAATGAAGTGTGAATCATTTGTAAGATGACCCACAACAACCCAGATTGCATTGTTGCCTTTGGATTTCTTCGAAAGTCCGGTGACAAAGTCCATGGTGATGTTCTCCCATTTCTATTTTGGTATGGGAAATGGTTGCATCATCCCCTTAGACTTCTACCTCTCTGCCTTCACTTGTTGACACACCAGGAACTTTGATGTATATTCATTGATCTCCTTCTTGATATTATCCCACCAAAAATTCTCTCAGAGATCTCGATACATCTTTTTGTTTCCTGGGTGAATAGAGAAATTTGAACTTTGTGAATCATCAAAAATTTCATTCTTCAACTACGGACATGAGGGAACACATAGCCTTTTCCCAAATCTCACAATTCCTTCTTCACTAACATTAAACTCTAAGGATTTCACTTTTTCGATAGCTTCCACTTTTTTCTGAATTCCCACATCATCATTTTGAGCATCCTTTAACCTTTCCAAAAGAGATGGTTGGGAACTCATTTGTGAAAGGATTGATGATTCTCCCTTATTTATGATTCTCATGTCCATCTTCATCAAGTCTAAGAATATTGGATCCTTCTCAATTCTCATCAATGATAGAATTGATGGGTCATTTCTATTTAGAGCATTCACCACCTTGTTCACTTTGTGAGGGTGGTAATGGATTGAACAGTCATAGTCTTTGATCAGCTCTAACCATCTTCTTTGGCTCATGTTCAACTATTTCAGTGTGAATATATAATTGATACTTCTGTGGTCCATATATATTTAATTGTTCTCCCTAAATAGATAATGCCACCAAAATTTCAAAGTGAAGATCACCACAGCTAACTCCAGATCATGTGTTGGATAATTCTGCTCATTAACATTCAATTACCTTGAAGCATAGGCAATGACTTTGTCATTTTTCATCAACACACATCCCATGCCAATAATCGAAGCATCACTAAATACAAAAAAAAGTTCTCCACTTGTGGGTAAAGTGATACGAGTGAAGTGATCAGCCTCCTTTTTCAACTCGTTGATGATTTATTCTCATTCATCACTCCAAGAAAACCTTAATCCCTTAAAAGTTTTATTAGTAAGAGGGTTGGAGAATCATGATAAATTTTTCATAAATCATTGATAATATCCAGCTAACCCTAAGAAGCTATAGATATCCATTACCAATGATGACCTCAGACATCCCTCTATTACAGCTGTCTTTGAGGGATCCATAGATATCCCATTGCTTGTGATGATATGACCAAAGAATGAGACCTCCTTCAACCAAAACTCTTGCTTGTTGTACTTTACATAGAGCTTCTCCTTCTACAAGTTCAATAGTATAGTTATTAGATGCTCCTCATGATCCACTTTGGTTTTGGAGAATATTAGAATATCATTTATAAAGACTACCATAAATTGGTCTAGGTAATCTCTAAAGACTCTATTCATCAAGTCCATGAAGATTGCTAGAGAATTAGTGAGTCCGAAAGGCATTAATATAAATTCATAGTGCCCGGACCTTGTACGAAAAGCAGTCTTGGGGACATCTTCCTTGTTCACCCTTACTTGATAACATCCCAAGCGCAAATCTACCTTGGAGAAGTATTGTGCTCCATGTAGCTGATCGAAAAAGTCATCAATCCGTGGAAGAGTATACATGTTCTTTGTTATGATTTTGTTAAGCTCACAATAATTGATGGAATGTCGCATTGACCCATCCTCATTCTTGACAAAGAGGACTGGTGCACCCCATGGTGAAGCACTTGGGTGTATAAACCCTTTATCCATATTATCTTGTAGTTGTTTCTTCAGATCTTCAATCTCCACAACAACCATTCTATACGGACTCTTGTATATTGGTAACTTCCCAAGTATAAGTTCAATTGAGAATTCAACATCTCTTCTAGGAGGAAGACCAGGAAATTCCTTGGGAAACACTTCATTGAATTCCCTCACAATAGGCATGTCTTCAAGGATGGTTTCATCCTTGAACTCAATCATCTAAGCCAGATACACGTGCTCATAGGGAATTAATATCCATGCTTAAGATGATGAAGCTAAATAAAATTCATCCTCCTCCTTGCACTTGTACAGAATCAGGGGTCGATTCTCCACATGGAGAGTGATTTACCTCTCATGGCAATTTATGTTGTCCTTATATAAGGAAATCCAATCCATGATAAGAATTGCATCAAATTCCACTAGAGGAAGTATGAAGAGGTTCTTCGGGAATTTCAATCTACAGATTATTGACATGGGAGGAGTTATACTCATGGGATGCAATGATTTCCCCATTCGTTGTACTCACTGGCATCTTTACTTCAATGATTTGTGGTGGTCTTGGGATTGTTCTACTAAGCATTTAGGATATAAAAGAATCCTTATAACCTGAATGAAAAAGTATGTTCACTATTCTTGAATGAATCACTAGCATACCTGTCACCACATTGTTGTCGGGGTTCACTTTGGAAAGAGTGATGGAAAAAGCTCCCCCTTACTGCCTTGGAGGTTGTTGTTTGCCTCAAAAAACCCTTATGTTAGGGCACTGATTTTCCAGATGCCCTGGTTCTCTGCAGTTGTAACAATGAACAACGCATTGAGGTTCTAATGGGGTGTTCCTCTCCTTTGTTGTAGCCATGGGTTTTTATTACCGATAGTTAACATCCAGGGGCCCTTCTATTCCACACCTAAATCATTTCATTGTCCCCTTCAGGCAATTTCCAGGGTGCTTATTTCCACTCCTTTGGAAAATGGGGTGATGGATCTTTTTAGCACCGTTGGATTTATCCATCGGACCACCAGCATTGAAGTCCACCTTATCCTTCTTATCCCCATAATACCCCTGAGATTCTATGATCTCTATTTCTACCTTGATGGCACATCGGACAATTTCCTCATAGCTGTCGAAGTCACGGATTGTCAGGGATTTCTGTAGGCTAGGTTTCAGCCCACCAAAGAAGCGGTCAACCTTGCATTCAGGGGTAATGAAAAAGTCATAAACGGATTGTGAAAGCCTTGTAAATTTTCCCTCATATGATCCAATGGATTCATCGTCTTTTTTCTTGAGGGAAAGTAAGTCCCTTTCCATCTTAAGTTGTAGGGTGCACGGAAAATATTTATCGAAAAACATCTTCCAAAAATCCTTCCATTCTAATGCCTCGATCTCCTCATCAGGCTTCGTATTTTTGAACAACATCCACTATTGATCAGCTTCACCCTCCATACAATAAGCATCCAGGAGAACCTTCTCTTGTTCAGAGCATTATAGTATGAAGAATATCTTTTCAATGGAATTGATCCATTTCTCAGCGACTGAGGGATAAGATGATCCATTAAAAGTTGGAGGCCTTTGTCTCATGAATCTCTCAATAGCGACTTGTTCTTTCGTAGGGGGGTTGAACGTTCCTCATGACCAATGTTTCTATTCAAATCTTGAGTTAGATGAGAGAGAATCATGACTAAGTTCGTGATTCCCGCTCCCATTGGCTTGGGAATCTCATTAGTACAGTCATCACAATGATCTTAACATCAGTTGTTAGACCGAGTCCTCCCATTACTGGCCATTGGATGGAATAAAAGTAATGTTAGGGGTAAAACATAAAGGGTAATAAAAGGACAAAACTAATAACTTATAAATAACTTTTACTTCCTTAACATATGAATTTATTGGCTTCAATCTATGTTATCCACGATATACTTTCTAACATATATTCTTAGGGAATTTATCTTATTCCCTTAATAAGGGTTCATAATAATCTTATGAATTTACCAAAGAATATCCTCTGGGAGTTTCATAACCTATAGTGAATCAAGGCCCGTTGTCGTGCACTAGTTCCCATTCGATTCTAGCTCAAAGCGGTGTTTTCAGGTTTTACCCCTAGGATACATCTGTGCCAGAGCCGCCTCTACCTGCTCGTATCCAGACAGGGATGTATTTGCTTGATATACTACTCACTCAAAACTCAAAAAAACATCGGGATGCATTTATTATACTTAGTCTTGTCTGTAAGTCTTCACTAGGGGTTTCTAATCCTAATCCCAAAAATTACTAAACCTATCCTTTGATACCAACTATGACAACCCATCTTTTTATTATACACTTAAACATAATTTATTACATAACCTTCACTTGATACAACATAGAAGATCGAGAGGTATAGTGTATTTTTGGATTAGGATCATTACAAAACAACTTAAAATGTGAAAAATGCAACATATTTATTGAAAACATCATTTACATGACCACTACATTCGGTCGTACTTAGCATTGCATGGGATAACCTGAGGACATTCATAAGAAAAGGGTGAGCTATAATGCCCAGTAAGGGAATAATCATGGAAAAACATGAGAAATAAAATACATGTTATAAATTAGGCATATCGATATAGCACAAGAGAAGAATAAACATTAAGGCATGATAAAGCATGATAATCATAACATGGAAATGTGGCAACGACACTTAAAATGGAATTAGCATGAGCCGAGGCTCATTGCACATGGAGCATGAGTAAGCCATCATTGCACATAAAGCACAAGTAAACCCTTGTTTCACTTGAACTAGCATGATTCAACACCCATTGCATACGATGCATCATGATACTATACTTTACCCAATGCGTTGGAGCGCTATCAGGGCGCACCCTTCTTAAACATTTCACTTCATTTATAAGTGTTCCACATTGATCATAAAGCATTGAATCATTCAACATAATCATTTATTCCATGATAAAAAAATGTGTAATAAATACTTGAAAATATTTAAACAATAAGTAAATGTGCATAACGGTGAATACCCTTGATAGAGAAATGGGAATGGTATTCACTACACAATGACTTTGGCTTGGAAAAATGCAGTGTAATTTCTACAGCATAACGGCGTGACATAAGAGCTCATAAAAATGGATGATGAGAGAGAAAGGGGTGTCTCATCATATTTACGTGACATGGACAGTAAGGGGTTCATCTAGATATATTTCCAAAAAATTTAATGGAATTTAGATTCATGATACAAAATAATTGCTTGAATGTAAATGAGGAGAGAGAAATTTATTTTTGAATTTCAGCAGAGTAACAGGTGTACATGGGAGGCATTTAATGAGAGAGAAAGGGGTCTCCCATCATTAAAACATAAAGAGGGCAGTATGGAGGATGTGAGAAACCATACCCCAACATTTATAATTGAAATTAAAAGGTCATAACAACTAAAGGAAAATTGGAGGAAAATGAGAAAAGAAGAAAAAACCCTTACTTGGAAGTGTGCTTCAAAAGGCTTCAGAGAGGCTTCAGAGAGGCTTCTTGGGAGCCTAGGGCGCCTTGGAAGGATTCTAGAGAGAGGAGGGAAGAGGTTGGACGAACTCAAAAATCTTTTAGTGAGGAGGAAGTGGGAGCTTGGGTGGGTTTATATAGTGAAAGAGCGGGAATTGTTTATTATTTAGGTTTGGGACCCTTTACATATAACTAAACAAAACCACAAACCATCACATGATTTTTTCCCATGGTTTTTGAAAAAGGGGAATGGAAAACAATATTTTATATGGCCAAAGTCATAAATTCTTAAAATAATGAGGTTGCTTATGTGGAGGTGAGTCACACTCCCAAAAAAACAATTTAAAAAGACAAGATGTTTAATAAGTCTTGAACGGTCCATTAATGCTTTGTAAAATAAGTCAAACAAACCCAAAATCATATTATTTTAATGGTAGAACATATATTAGACTAATATAAAGTTTATTGTATTTTATTACATCACTATTGGATCATTATGATGTCATAAATCACATTATATATTTAAACGGTACTTAATTTTTACCCAAAAAACTGACTGTTTCAGAAAATGATGAAAAATTCACTTTTGGATAATATCGAAGTCCTGATTCCAGAAATAATATTTATTTTATCTAAATAATTTTATAATTATGGTAATTTTCACTTTAAAAATAAAAACCGACATTTATCGAAAAAAAGGCTTTCGAACCTTAATAAAAATTACAATTGCATTCATAAAATTATACGATCATTTATCTTTAATAAATATAATTATTAATAATAATATTTTATTTAAATATTATTTAATTCAAAAATACATTAATTCATAAAAATAGAATTATTACTTGAATATTAACTAAAAACACTATTTTTTCTTTAAAAACTTTTTTCAAAGTAACAATAATAACAAGAAATTACATTCATTATTATATACAAAAATAATGTACATGACCATAGTACTAGAGATTTGTTACATAACCCCTTAAAACAGTCTCATAAGACCTAAGGGTAAGGTGTGCGATGGTGAAAGACTCTTGGGGTGGCTCGGATAACATTACACGCGTGGTGATCTCTATCAACTTCCACTTCTCCCGTAGACAGTTCCGTTAGAGTTTAACCTGTTAAAGCTTAGCTTGGGCTTGGTAAAGGGAGAAGCCCAATGATTCCACCTTGATTTCGAGATCCGACAAATGGGCTACATATGGATAAATTCTAATGGATGAGGCCATCACATCCTTTGTCTGAGTAAAAAGTATTTTCAAAGCCCTATATTTATACTAATCATGTGATCACTATTCAACGACCATATTAGTAGTGGTTAAAATTCAAAAACATAAAACTAAGTAATTGCATAAGTTTTACATAACAACTTTACATAATAAGACATTTAAAAAGACCATGAGGAATTTCCATTAATGAATGCTTGGGTCGTTACATCCTTGCACTGATGTAGACCTGCCTTTCTAGTCCCCAATGGAGTGTCCAGCTTCAAGACATCAGCAGAAGAAAAGATATAGATCCAAAGTCTATCCACAATAGAAAAAGATATGAATCTATGGGAATACCCTGTATTAAAAAGTGAAGAATCTAAAACTGAGGCATCTGTAATCGTACCTCGAAGTGTAGAGGGTTCGGGATCCTACTCTTGTTGGGTCTTCTCCAGTGCTAATGTCTGGCTTGTATTGTAGCGTTGTGACCCTGCCTGACCACCCAGATCTGATCCACCGTGTTTTCACTGAAAGCATGCCGACTAACTACCATGGCCATGACCTCCACCTTGTCCTGAACGGCTGGAAGATCCCCAGTTCCCATACTGATGAGAAACTGGTGGCCCTTCTCCGGTATGAGGAGTCAAAATAGAAGCTCTATCACTAGCTACCAGTGAGAAAAAATGACAGAACCACTAAATAAGACCCATCTTGTCGCAAGATCGGCACTCCAATGGGTCTATTGAGCAATGTGGCCTCTTATGACCAATCATCCCACATTGGTATCACACCAACTGGCTACCAGAAGAAGTATCTCGCCGACTACGATCTCTACGTGTAGGCTCATTGCGGCGCTTCCTGCTGTCAGTGTGAGGGGTACCAAATCCAGATGTCGAACCTCCCTTGCTCACAACTCAAGAATCCCTCATATTGCACTCTATGATCACCGCTTGGTTTACTATAGAAGTGATGGAATTCATCCTGAAGATGATCATCTAAGATCGGATGTCATGCCTAATACCATACTCAAACGTCCTTGCCAGAAATAACTCATCACCTCCTAGGATGGGCATGAAGCGCTACAGCTCTATGAAGCAAGAAAAATACTCCATGACTGAGAGAGTACCCTTCTCTAGACTCATGAACTCTCAGGCTTGGTCTACCCTCAATGTCTCCGGGTAAAAGTAGTCATAGAAGGCCTTGTGGAACTCATCCCATGCCATAACCTACTAGCGTCCTGCCTGTGAGATCACATCCCACTATCTCTTGGAAGAATCCTGAATCATGTAGGTAGAGAGCTTCTCCCTCATATCTGGAGGCATCTCCATATTCTAAAATATTTAAATCATGGTCTCTAACCATGATTTTGGAGCCTTAGTTCCCTTGTCCCCTATGAAATTTGGAGGATGTTGGTGCTGAATGACTCGCATCAACTCTACCATAGACGGGGCAGGATGAGGTACTCCCTAGATGGTCTGCATAAACCTCATGAAGCCCTATCAGAACTATGCATCAACACCTGTATCCAGAATTACAGCTAGTGCAAAGACTGGAACTACAAGAGGATCTGTTGGTAGTCCCTAATCAGCCATGTCTGGTGTTTGATCATTTCCCTGCAACTAGCATACAACCGAAAGACGTATCGGTGGCATGAATCTGCAAGGTCAAACACACACCATAGTTCAAGATTATCAAGTGTTGAAACTTAGAAGTTCAAGAAGGGAACATGAGAAATAAATTATTCAAGTTGTTCAAATCATGTACACACAACGTGTATAACCCTTACATGGCGTGTTCCCTTAATCCTTCACATGGGCGTGTAGTCCTACCAACCCTAGTCATGTAACACCCCACACACACGGCGTGTTCTTCCAAGACATGGTGTGTACTTGAATCATGTTCCCCTGCCCGAGTTTTTCTACATGACTAACCCACATTGTTCTCCTAAAACAGTACTACATGGTGTGTTTGTGCAAGACATGGCACGTACTAGGTGGAATTCGCTGACCCGTGTTTTTATTCACACATCTAGTTATACAACTGACTCTATACATTGTGTTTACTCCATACACGACATGTATTAGGTAGACATAATCCACCTGTGTCATTAGTCACACGGCTCGACACATGGTCTACACACACGGCATGTATGTCCAGTACGCGAAGTTTTCCAACAAAGATTTCCCAAACCTGTGTCTCTGCCCACACAGACAATGACACAATTAGAGATTACATGGCGTGTACATAAGTACATAGTGTGTACCTAAGAAAAATAGTTCCTTCCCGAACAGAAGGACACATGGCATGTTTTTATCATTACGCACCGTGTGTTTTGGGATTTTCCGAATAGTAAGCCTTAAAAACTTCTCTGAAACCCATAAAAACACTGAAACAAACATTAAAGTGCAAAATTTTGATCCGGGAGGGCCCATACTCCCCGCGAATCAATGTTTGGCATCTTATACATGCTATATACAAGCATTACAATGAAAAGATCCACCAAATTCTGATCCTTGAGGGCCCATAACACCTCAATAAACAATGTTTGGTGTTTATTCAAAACAAACATATACAAACAATACACTATCAAATAGCAGGTATACTATCAAGGAATTAATCACAAAAACATGCATATTTAGCATAGTATCTATCACAACAACATGAAATCGTTAATGCAACCTAAATGGCATGGCAATGATGAATGACATGTGATTGCTAGAAAGTTCCTATATGATGAATGAGTTGGAATACCCTCATATCATCAGGTTGTAAAAGAAATAGAACATTAATGATATCAATGATAACAAAACAAAACATGCGAATCACCCAACGTTGAAATCAAATCAACAGTAATAATTGAAAAATATGAAAATTTTCAATAATTGAGGTAGATTATCTTTTCCCTATACACGGGTTAGCTACTCCCAATAACAGCTTATTACTAACTACCTATTCTATCATATCCTTAGCTATAGGCTCCAAAATGTAAGTCAAGAAGAAAAGAATTCCTCTGATACCACTTTGTAATGCCCTGGTTCCGGGTTCCACCTAGAGTTTCCCCATACACGATTGGTCACATGACCTCAAGCACATTTCCCCAAATGCCAGAGGATACTGACTAGCAGCGAGGGCATTGGGTGTGATAGTGGGGAAACTATTCCCTCATTGGCAGAGTAAAGATGTAGAAATAAAAAGATAGCAATAGTGTAAGCAGAAATAACATGCAATAGGCAAACAATGGAAGACTAAAAGAAATTAACAACTAGAGAAAATATATAATGATTCATGGTATATATGTCTAGGAAAATTGCCAAACAAGTCACAATGATAGAAGATAGTACTAAACCAAAGTATAAAATATAAGCAAGTAAACAGATCCACATCATTGCAATCCTTAGCTTGGTCCCCTGTTCCCCAGCTCCACATCAATCATGTACCTGAAGTAGAAGGGTGTTTTCCTTTATCTATACTTGCAGCAACATAATCTGTTTGATCCCAAAATCTTGACCCAAATATGGTGTGAGATGAATAATAGTAGGAAACCACCCAAAAATCTATTCCTAATAGTAAGTGAATATATATGGTATTCAACAAGAAAAATGAAGTAGTAAACAAGGAAGTAATCACAAGTAAGAATTCCTACAGTTTCAATTGCATTCATTTTCGTATATCAAGTAAGTAGCTAATAAAAAACAAGTAACACCCTAGGAAGTACTCACAACCTATCCCATATGGTTCAACCAATCAAACACAAGTATCCCTCTAGGAAGTACTCACACTCTAACCCCTCTGGTTCAACTTTAGCTTAAACTTTTTGAGGAAGCACTCATCGTCAATTCCCTTTGTGGCATCGTATCAATAAACTACAGACACTCTAGGGAAGAACTCAATATCTAGTTCCCCATGTGGTCTCGCAACGTGGAACTAGAGACACTTTGAGGGAGCAGTCATGTATATCACCCTTATGGGCTCACAACTTGAAAGTAAACAGACACTCTGGAGAAGCCCTCAATGTCCATTCTCCATATGGTCTACTACAGCTGGTTCCCACAGCCCTGTGTAAGTCAATCGTGAAAAACTATATTCAATAGCCAAAGTAAGCATTAAGAACTAAATGGATAAAAAAATTCAATAACTATTTTTCTAAATATCTACAATCATAACAACATCATATAATATCACACTATCCTAAAAACAATATGCATGGAAAACATAGAAGCCTAACATGATAGGCTAGACCAATCAGTCAATATCAAAACAAACATGGGAAAACACCACCATATCATTGAAAAGTAACCCTATTCACAAACAAATACCTCTACTCAAGAAAACAAGATAGAGCAGGCATTAACATGTTTAACATCCTTAAACATGCAATACCCCAAACAAGGGTATTAGGAACTTTTTTCATATAACTCAAAGAATAACTACGAAAAAGAACAAACCACCTACCATGGAATTGTACGAACGACATACGTGAACCTTAGGGCTTGAATCTCCCTAGAACGCCATAGATCTATAAAAGTTTCTAAAACATTCAACCGAGGATACCTCACAAGAGAGGAGAAATCAAGAGATGAGGCTCTAGAAAAAGGAATAACTCACTGAAGAGATTCCAATGAAACTAAAGGATTTGAATTCGGAGAACGAATAGCGAGTCAGATGCTCTGAGAAGATTTGTCTGCCTTAGTCGCTCATGGATGAGTCGAAATAAGAATGAGAGGCTTCTGTCGATTAGATGTGACCCTAGTCCCTTTAATGAAATAAAAACAAAAGTACACAGCGTGTTATTTAAAAGTACACGGTGTGTACTTGCCTTAATTGGCCTCCACTTTAGGCGGTCTCCAGATGACCCCACATGGTCATGTGCTTGGCCGTTACACAGCCAGAACATGGCTACCCGTGGAAATCGGGTACACGACGTCTCCTTATAAGTACATGGAGTGTACTCCTTAAATTTACAGAAACTCATATTTTTATCAAAATCATCCATAAATGAAATAAATACCTGAAAAAAAAGATTTGGTTTCTTACATTGATTGATCGCCTTGTAGGATGGGTTTATATGAGGGTTTTTTGGGTGAATTTATCTTTGTAATTAATTTCTGATTATTTCAACTGTCATTATATTAGAAAAAAATAAATATTGACACAAACGTAGATCAATATTAATTCCCATTGATTTAATATTCTTTTCTACTCCCGTTCATCCTTCATCATTGGCATTCCATGTTTGGGCCATGGTTTGATGCTTTACTGATGAATTGATCATTTTGCATGCGTATCTTGGTGAAATTATTAGAGATTTTAGATCTAAGACAAATATAATGTAATGGAGGAGTGATGTTGTTAGTGATGAATGGATCAGACCGGTTTGGAAACCCCTGATTATAAAGAGGGATGTGTGGAAGATTATTCAGATAAACAGTTTCAGTTTACGATCAGATTTGACAGCTGAAATACATTGCTCGACGACAATGATTCATGGTTGTGGTAGATCCACAAATCCTAATGAGATTAGAGCTCGATTTCAAGATGATGGAGTCAGAAGTTCGAGCGGGAGGAAGAAACAAGGATTCTATAAAATCTCAATACACACTATGTGAAATTAGGGATTACACAATTTTAGGGCCCCCCTTAAATGCGGATAGGGTTTCAGATAGGAAGTTAAAAATTACATGACATGTGACCACTTTCACATGGAATGTGGTCCCACCCCGAGTACTCGATGTGTACTTTCAGGAGTACACAGACATGGGGTGGAATACACAGGGTTCCTACACAGTGTGTATTCTCCCACAAAACAAGGCTAAGATCATGTACATGGGCTACCCTATGCACTGGTACAAGGGAAAAAATACATGGGATGATGTCGTATACTGGTAGACGACTAGAGCACATGGGCGAGACCGTAGATACATGGACATAGCATGTAACCCCTCTACATGTCGTGTACTCTTCTTATATAAGGACATGGTTTGAATGACATAGTCCATTTACACTGGCAGGACCTGGGGTCTAGGGACACAACATGTAACCCCTATACACATTATGTACTATTTTATACATTTCATAAGTCTATTCTACTCTATATCTTGAACATGTTTTGTAAGGGTTCGTTCCCCTTATCCTTTCTCTGATTGTTGGTATGGATCATTTCCTACTCCTAGGACTATGATCCCTTCAGTAGGACTTCCTGTATAGAGTTATTTTAATCCCTGTAAGAGTCCTAGAGTGAGATAACATATTCATATTCATTCCCTAGGTGGAAATATTGATATCGACACGACCAACACTACTCGTGATTCGATGTTCAACTTAGTAGGGTTAATTCATATTGAGTTGTTAGTATCACCCTAAGACATTGGATGTGATCCTCATCTGTGTATTGTATTCTATTCATATATTTAATTTTTTATTCTCTCTCATGATAAGACCTGACGATAAGTACCTCTTGAATGGACATCATCAGTGTTATGAGACACATGAGTGTGTTTTCTCGGATATGTGCTTTGTGAAATCTTTGAGATGTAATCGTAGGCTGATTATACTATAGTTATTTCTTACCTCTGGACTATGTGTATTTTTTTAGGATATATGGATATTGTTGTTATATTTGTTGTATGAATATACTAGTGTAGATATGACTATACTTTAATTTGTTGTATGATTCGTGGTTTTCGGTTATCCTATTGAGTATTGTCATACTCAACCCTACACGGGTTTTGCCTCCACATATCGTGTCTTGTGCAGAAGATTGACCATTTCAAAGAAACTCAGGTGGACCAGGGCCATATGGTTCTTAGTGAGACCTGACAGACTGAGGTGTGTTCCTGTGGATTTGAAATAGTAGTCCCAAGACCCTTTCTTTCTGGTTGCATATGGGTTATAGACTCTTCATGCTGGGCTTGTATTTGGCCATGTTTACTTTCTTTACTTCCTATCATACTCTAGTTGTGGGATATATATGCATGAATGCATTGGTTGTTTAGTTGTTTTTTTACATTTCATCGTTTTGTGGTCTTGGAGATGTTTTCATGTGATAGGTACTTAGGCAATGCCTTCCATGTTAGTGATATTCCTATTTGGTGTTAGTCACCAGCCTCTGGATTATTATAGGTGGGTTTGGGTAATCACAACATGGACCCCACTGGGACGGGTCATGAAAATCCATGTCTATATTTTAGATACCCTTTTCTATTTTCCTTAGTGAGTGATAATTAAAAATTATGAAGTTTTATTTTTATTAAGGTGGGAGAATGTATGTCCCTAAACTTTTAGTATATATTTTACTTTAATTAACAACTATATTTAATATCATCCATCTCATGAAATTTTGAATTAAAATGAAAATGTGATACATTAAATATAATTAATAAATTTGAACATTATAATATTTCCATTAAATTATCTAGTATAAATAAAATTAAACATATTAAAAATTCAATAAAAATATATAAGAAATGGAATCAGGTTGTAGGATTCTTCCTTATGAAGCTCATTTGTATAAGCTTGGAATAGAATTATTTTGCAAGAGTTTTTTGAAGACTAAGCTTATGTCATGACCCCCTCCCACCCATGATGCCCCACCTGAGCGAAAAATGGTGAAAGGGAGATAATGACCCCCAAGTCCCGCCTCTAGTAGGCCCTGGAGTGGCAACTAGCACCAAGGGTATGAGTTTTCACAAATATAGGATGCATTACCATTTTTATTATTTAGGATCGGGAAATAGGATGAGTCAAACACCCAAAGAAAAAAAAGAACAAGTAAATGAAAATAATCCCAAACCAATCCCACATGCATTTTTAATAAATTCTGAAATAAGGTACAAGTACAAGTAATCTCAAAAGTACAATACCAAAAGAAACAAGAGTACAAAAACTACAACAACTCCAACTGTCCCGACTAGTAGGGCCCCGCACGGTCCCGGTAGTCTTCCTGGAAACCTAAAACTAAATGTAGGGTGAGCATACAAGTATAATCAGTAGGGAAACCTAAAGCTCTCATTCACAGGTGGGGAGACATCCTAATGTCCTGTGAAAACAGAAGAAACCAAAACCTAGAAAAGAATTCTACCCACCGAACCTCACTAGCCACAATCACCAAAAACACAAAACAATAGGTAGTAGTATATAAGAACAAGAGTATTGGGTACCCCGCACCATTTCCCACTAGTTAGTTTCTCTTCCTAACAGCGAACATCCTGACACTACCACACTCTTCTTGACCACACACACCTGAGCCTCAAGAACCACATATCCCGCCCGCACACACATGGGCCTCACAACCACATATCCCGCCCGCACACACATGGGCCTCCCAACCACAATCACATCCCCACCCCGAACACACCTGGGCCTTATCTCAAAGATTATTTGGAATAGTAAACCTGCCCGAAGAGTCTTGGGATAAAACCACCCCAATCAAAACCGACCCGAACTGTCTTGGATGTAAGGTCGCCTCAAGCCATCATAGCCTATGGAAGAAGGAGCAGGAAAGAGCTTGTAACTAAGGGGAAAATACCCTCTCCCATGAAATGGGAGTGTTCGACACTACGTTATCAACATGGGTCGGGTGCAACAAAACACAAGGATATATATATATATATATACCAAACTCACAGCCCCACCTATGGCTTCTAAACAGAGAAACTGAGCACGTGCCTCGACACTGCTACTATGAAGCATGCATACAATAAATAAACCCAACCCCATTTAGGTTTTCATGTTCCAATAGTATTAGTTTATCAGTTTCTTAACTATTAGGCATGTAACCACAACCAACCATATCAATCGTTCTTAAAACATATCCCTACCCACCACAAGTCATGTTAGATAAAACACAAGAAACACAAAACCAACCTTTTTATCATCAATCGATCCCCATTGATTGTTCCCGAGTTTAATTCATTATCGTTCCCCGTAGTTCATTTATCAAATTTCCACTTTATTTTAACATCACAACCCATTACTGTTGACCTGCTGCCATTATAACCACATATCCACAACAGTATCACAAAACCTGGCACGTTCCACATCATCGCCCCTTTAATATCATTTACCGCAGCCCCGCTGCCCATCCCATTCGTAACAACCCAGGATTCACCCCCCTTTCACACACCACATAACCAATCCAACTCCAACTTGTTCATTATTCCATTTTGTTTCAGCCAAGGTGATCACACAAGGATTCTAGATTTTAATCATCCAACTTTACATGATTAAACAATTTCCACATTCCACAAAGTTTACATCCACAAAACGGTCTAGAAATATAGGGCAACATTTTATTGCGCAAGAAAAGGCCCCCAACAACCATGATTTTCAGTAGGTAGAAGCCTATTCAATTCATAAAATAACAATAGGATAAACAAAGATAAACATAAAAACTTCCCCATCCCCATTCTTTAACTAGTTATTATCTTTATTTATTTTTTCAACCGTACCTCATGAAAATAAGAAGATACCCACCCCGCATGATGTATAAAAGAGAGAGATGAAGGTAAGATCCCTACTTCAACAGGTTCTGATCACAACGCTCCCCCATATCAACTTTAGAAGACGTCTGTCGGCGTCCATCGCTTCTGAAAAAACCCATAAAAAACCTCCTCAAGTGGAAGTTGGAAAGGAAAGGCTGAAGGGAAAGAAATAGATCCAAGCTTAGAAGTTCCGTATCATTGTTACGAACTCGTGGCTGCTGACAGATCGTAAATCGGAGCACAGAGGAAGAAGTTATGGAAGAAAAGAGCTTTGAAGTCTCTCAGGAGAGCTCTGCTCGAAGGAATGGGGAGGAGAGGGATGATTTGAAAAGGAGGAGAGGAACCCTCATTTTATAGGTGATAAAATATAATGTATACGGCGAGTACTTTCTAGTACACGGTGTATACTTGGACATTTCACACGGTCGCCACGTGGCTTCCAACACGGCCTTCAATGCGGCACACGGTCGTTGATTGGTCAACACATGGATTGAGGGTAACACGTACGCGGGGAGGAACTACACAACATGTAGTATGGGCTACATGGCGTGTACTCATTTATTTCACGTGTCAAGGACACGGCCTCAACATGGCACACGACCGTTGATTGGTCAAAACATGGTTTGAGGGTAATGCATACGTGTGGAGGAACTACACAGCGTGTACTATGGGCTACACAACATGTACTCATTTATTTCACGCGGAAAGGACACAACTTACACACGAGGTATACCTGGAAAGGTGGTACACGGTGTGTACTCACAGTACACGACATGTAGTTACAAAATTTTTAAAAGCGTGGGAAAATTCCATTCTACCCTCCTGAACACTTCATGACCTTATTTTCGACAAAGTAAAGGGTCGGAGAGGTCCGTGCCATTACATCAGATACCTCTTAAAACATTCTCATCCCCGAGAATTCAAAATCCAACCCAATAGAACCCAACAAGATACCTCTTAGGGCTCTTGTTATAATAGGAACCCAACCAACAACCCTAATCATACGTGTTAGGAATTCCTTATCCTATGTCGAGATATTATCTAATTTAGGTGGCACTGACTCACCTGAACGGGTTTAATCACATCCGAATTAATGCGTCTCGATTAAGAATTTGGTCTTCCCACTTCCAAACATTAGGATTTTTCAACTTACACTTCCCCCAACACCGTACAACCAACACACTACCTGAACACGTGGCTTGGGGAAATTCCTTCTACTATGTCAAGATATTATCCGCTTTAGGCAGCACTGACTCATCCGCACAGGTTCAATCGCATCCTCATTAATGCGTCTCGATTAAGGATCAAGTTTCCTTTCCCTTTCCCCACACATTCGGACATGTTACACACTTCCATAGAACAAGGAAACAAAATGTATCACAACCGACAAGCCAAACATTCCATAAATCAAAGGTACAGAGTATAACATCAAAAAAAAATCAAAAGAACAAAGAAAAACACAAGTACAAACAACTCTGGGTACTGAGCATGCATCTGAGCCTCCCGATCCCAAGTGCTCTCCTCGAGGCCGCCATGCCTCCATAACACACGAACCAAGGCGATGGTTCGTCCACAGTGCACCTTATCTTTACGATCCTCGTTTCTGACTGGTCGTTCCTCGAAGGTCATGTTGTCTCCCATATCTAACTCTCCCCATTCGATAATGTGAGAGTCGTCGTGTAAGTACCGACGAAGCTGGGAGACGTGGAAGACATCATGAACCTTCTCCCACTATGGTGGTAGGTCCAGATGATAAGCCACCTCGTTGACTCTCCCCAGCACCTCGAAAGGTCCGATGAACCTAGGGGAGAGCTTACTCCCCTTCCCGAACCTCCACTGCCCCCGTCGAGGGGAAACCTTCAAGAACACATGGTATCCCACCTCGAACTCCAAGGTCCTCCTTTGACGATCAGCATAAGACTTCTGTCGGTCCTGAGCTGCTTTCATCCCCTCACACACAAGATGAACTTTCTCTGTGGTGCTCTGTACTACCTCTGGCCCAAGAGCACATGTCTCACCAACCTCTGCCCAGAAAATGGGTGAACTACATTGTCTTCCATAGAAATCCTCAAACGGTGCCATGCTAATATTAGAGTGGAAGCTTTTTTGTAGGTAAACTATATTAAAGGAAAGTGTCGCACCCATGATCCTCTAAAATCCAGAACGCATGATCGCAGCATGTCCTCCAATGTCTGGATAGTCCGCTCTGTCTGCCCATCGGTCTGGGGGTGGAAAGCAGTTCTAAAGCATAGATGGGTGCCAAAAGCATGCTATAACCCCCTCTAGACTCATGAGGTAAACCGAGCATCCCGATATGAGATGATAGTCTTCATAATTACATTAAAATGCACCACCTCGTCTACGTACCTCTGTGCTAAGGTATTCACCAGGCCCGACTCCTTAATTGTTAAGAAGTGAGATAATTTCATCAGTCGATCCACCACTACCCAGATAGCATCATAACCACCCTGAGCTCTGGTTAGTCCCGTGAAAAAGTCCGTTGAGATGTCATCTCACTTCCACTCGGGGAAATCTAAAGGATGAAACAAACCACTGGGAACACGGTGTTCAACCTTTACTTGCTGACACACTAGGAACTTAGCAACAAACTCTGCCACTTCCCGTTTCACCTCGAGCCACAAAAACTGTTCCCTCAGGCCTCAGTACAATTTTGAAACTCCTGGATGTACCGCCAAGTCGGATCTATAGAACTCAAGGAGAACTCCCTCACGCATCGCCTTCGGAACAAACAAACTTCCCGGAAAAAGCATCTGATGTCGGCTGTCCTCTGACCATCCTTCTGGAGTGTTCCCTGATCGATATGATCCCGCATTACCTTTGCCTCGGAGTCTCCCCACTGAGACTCTTCCACATGATGCAACAAGGAGGACTGCATCGTCATCTAAAACAAACAGCCTCTAACACCCTCTACCCTTGCATCCAAGTGAAAGGTAGCCAACTCTCCCATCACTTTCCAAGCAAAATCAGATTCCTGAACCACTTTATTATGTGACATAATACATAGGGAATCAGCCACAACGTTTCCCTATCCTTTACTGTTAGAGATCTCGAAGTCATAGTCTTGGAGAAACTCAACCCATCTCCCCTACTGTAAGTTCAGTTCATGCTGGGAGAAGATATAACATAAGCTCTTGTGATCTGAGAAGACCAAAAGCGCTCCCCCATGAGGTAATTTCACCACAACTTCCGTTCGAACACTACTGCTTCACGCTCTCGGTCATGGGTGGCATAGTTTCCCTCTTGAGGGCACAACTGCCTAGACCCATAACAGATCACACCCTTCTTCTGCATCAGTACACACCCTAATCCAACAACAGAAGTATCACAAAACACCTCATACAACAACCCTTCCTCTGGAAACCTAAGTACTGGAGCACTGACCAACATCTACATTAGGTAGTCAAAATCATTCTGAAATGGCTCGCTCCATAGGAAGACCTGATTCTTCCTAGTCAAAGCTGTCAATGGAGCAACAACTGGAGAGAAGTCCAAAACAAACCTCCGATAATAGACCGCCAACCCTAGGAAACTACGAACTTCTACCACGCTCTTGTGTGCTTCCCAAGAAACAACTACCTCCACCTTCGACGGGTCCACTGACACTCCATGCTGAGACACCACGTTCCCAAGGAAGTGTACTTCTTGCGTCAATAACATACACTTCGACAATTTACCATAAAATTGGTGGTGTCGAAGGATGTCCAAGACTGCCCTGATATTCTCAACATGCTCATCCTCTGATCTTGAGTAGATCAGGATGTCATCGATAAACACAATGACGAACCGGTCCAGAAACTCTCGGAAGACAAAGTTCATAAGTCCCATGAACACAGCTGGTGCATTCGTAACTCCAAACGGCGTCAATAGAAACTCAAAGTTCCCATACTTACACCTGAAAGCCATCTTCGAGTTGTCACTATCCTTTACCCTTAGCTGATGATATCCATATCGTAGATCAATCTTAGAAAACCAACCCACTCCCCTTAGTTAGTCGAAGAGATCATCTATCCTTGGAAGGGGGTAACGATTCTTGACTGTTACCTGATTCAACCTTCGGTAGTCTATGCATAGCCTGAGACAACCATCTGCCTTCTTCACGAACAAGACTGGAGCACCCCATGGCGACACGCTGGATCGAACAAAACCCTTCTCCATCATATCGTCAATCTGAATCTGCAACTCCCGTGACTCTGAAGGTGCCATCCGATAAGGGGCCATTGAAATCGAACGTGCACCAGGCTGTAAGTCTATCCTGAACTAAACGTCACGTCGAGGGGGGGGGGGGGGGTATAGTCACAACCTCCTCGGGAAAAACATCGAAGAAATCCCCAAAAAACTCTGGGAATCCATCATCTCTGTATCATCTGAAACCACTGATAACCCGCCTAGTAAGGAAAGGGGAGGTTGCACATGCCGGCTTCCCACCTGATAGCTCCTCTCACCAACAAAAGCTACACGCTGCCCATCCACGTCGGAGAGCATGACTCTTCTTCGGAATAAGTCGATAATGGAACTAATAGAAAACAGCTAGTCGATGCCTAGGATGACATCGTATGGTTGCATCTATAGAAAAAGAAGATCCCCACTAGATCGATGTGGTCCCGATGGCAGCCCACATCCCCGAAAAACACAAGATACGCTGATCTGACCTCCAACTGGTGTACTTAGCACCAGGGGTACAAAAAGTCTCTCTAAATATAGACGGAAATCATGGGCTAGACCTGGTGCAAAAAAGGAGTGTGAACCTCCTGAATTGAACAAAGCAGAAACGAGAGTGCTAAACAAACAAATCATACCTCGCACCACCTCTGGTCCTACTGGAGCTTCCAGCTCTGCTGTGTGCAACTGTCCACGCCCACCTCCCCGACCATGCCCTTGTCGAGGTCCCTGAGGAGCACCCTGAGGTTGGACTCCTCCTGCAAGGTCTGCCCTCATAGGAGTAGGGTCTTGATGCGGCTGGAAGGGCCTCACCGGCAACTGGGGCTGCTGAGGCGGGCGCTGAACCTACCCACCTCCACCGTAATGAGATCGGGTCGGGCACCAACTCTGAATGTGCCCGAAACATCCACAAGAGAAACACTTCGGTCCTAGCTTGTGAAAAAGGGATGAGGAACCGATGATCTGAACTGGAAATGCTGGGGCCTGGTTCCCACTGGCCTAAAACTGGAAGGTCATGTCGTAGGAGACCTTCTGCTAACTGCATTCCCCTTCGACAAACCCGTCTGGATCCCCTCTCATGGTGCACCACCCTACGAGTGCATCCTCTCTACAAACTATACCTTCTTCTGTACTACCATGTACGTCGGCAGGGTGAAGTGGGTGACAACATACTGGAGCGAAGAACGAAGCACCTCCTCCAAACGTCTCTCCCGAGACTCCTCATCTGGAAAGAGATCCTGAGCACAGCATAGGAGACCCTTGAACTTGATCCCCAACTCTCGTACTAACATACTCCCTTGCTGGAGGGAGAGTAACTACTTTCGCTTCTCGACCTTGATCATGGAAGAAAGGAATTACTCTCGGAACTCCTTCTCAAAGTCATCCCATGGAACCTCTGCCTCTGACCTCTCCTCGAGGTAGAGCGTCAACCCCTGACGTGCCGCACCTCTCAACTGGCTGGGAGATAGGGGAACCCAGTACTCCCTTGGATCACAGATCAAGGTAAAAGCGATCCCTATCTCCTCAAGCCACCCCTCCGTCTCCATATCTGAAGTACTACCCTCATACTTCTTGAGGGTTTGTCGTTGGAACGAACGAAGAGTATTCTACCACTAGCCATATTCCTCATCTCGGTCAATATTCAACTGATCGACTGCCTGAATCTACTGGGCCTCGACTGTCTGAGTCACCTGGGGATGATGTCCAAGTTCCATAGCTGTACGACAAAAAAAGATTTCCTAAGGCCAATTAGAAAGGAAATTTCTCATGGTTTCATTTTATCACATTATTTCAATTTCTTTCCTAGAACACCCAAATCAAGTAAAACACAATCATGATGATGCATGTACCTTCCCTAGGGTCTCTACCCTGCAATCAATGTAGTCTCACTTGGTCATTCGGTAGGGTCAAAGTCCTTGCATCGGATCACGAGGGGCCCTAAAATCTCGTGTCCAAGCCGGTCTTCCCTGGCCTATGTCAGGCACCAAGATCAACCAACACTGTCGCCCTACCATACCATGAAATACTCACTGTTTCTAACTCTAGACTCAATCCTATCTCTCAACCATCACCTCTGATACCATTCTGTCATGACCCCCTTCCACCAAAGATGCCCCTCCTGAGATGGAAATGGTGAAAGGGAGATAATGACCCCCGAGTCCCACCTCCAGTAGGCCCCAGAGTGGCGACTAGCACCAAGGGTATGAGTTTTCACAAATATGGGAGGCATTACACTTTTTATTATTTAGGATCCGGAAATAGGATGAGTCAAACACCAAAAGAAAAAAATATCAAGTAAATGAAAATAAACCCAAACCAATCCCACATGAATGTTTAAACAATTCTGAAACAAGGTTCAAGTACAAGAAAGCTCAAAAGTATAATACCAAAAGAAACAAGAGTACAACGACTGCAACAAATCCAACTATCCCGACTTGTAGGGTCCCGCACGGCCCTGGTAGTCCTCCTAGTAACCTGAAAGTAAACGTAGGGTGAGCATACATGTATACTTAGTAGGGAATTCTAAATCTCTTCTGCACAGGTGGGGAGAAATCCTAATGTCCCATGAAAATAGAAGAAACCAAAACTGAACAAGGAATTCTATCCACCCAACCTCACCATCCACGCTCACCAAAAACACAAAACAATATGTAGTAGTATATAAGTACCAGAGTATTGGGTACCCCACACCATTTCTCACTAGATAGCTTCTCTTCCTAACAGTGAACGTCCTGACACTACCACACTCTTCCCGCCCACACACACCCGGGCCTCAAGAACCACATATCCCGCCCGAACAAATCTAGGCCTCACAACGACATATCCCACCCGCACACACCTGGGCCTCACAACCACAATCACATCCCTACCCAAACACACTTGGGCCTCATCCCGAAGATTCATGGGAATAGTAAACCTACCTGAAGAGTCTTAGGCTAAAACCACCTTAATCGAAACCTACCTGAAGATTCTTGGGTGTGACGTCACCTCAAGCCATCACAACCTATGGCAGAAGGAGCAGGAAGGAGCTAGTAACTAAGGTGAAAACACCCTCTCCCGTGAAATGGGAGTGTTCGGCACTAAGTTCTCAACATGGGTGGGGTGCGACAAAATACAAGGATAAAGATATATATATATATACACATTTAAACTAAACACACAGCCCAACCTATGGCTTCTCAACATAGATACTGAGCACGTGTCTCGGCACTGCTAGTACGAAGCATGCATACAACAAACAAACCCAGCCCCATTTAGGTTTTCATATTCCAACAATATTAGTTTATTAGTTCCATAACTACTAGGAATGTAACCACAACCAACCATGTCAATTGTTCGTAAAACATATCCCTTCCAACCACAAATCAAGTTAGAGAAAACACAAGCAACACAAAACCAACCTTTTTATCATCAATCGATCCCCATTGATTGTTCCCGCGTTTAATTCATTATCGTTCCCCAAAGTTCATTTATGAACTTTCCACATTCTTTTAACATCACAACCCATTAATGTAGCCATGCTGCCATTATAACCACATCTCCACAACCGTATCACAAAACCTGGCTCGTGCCACATCATCACCCCTTTAATATCATTTACCGTAGCCCCACTGCCCATCCCATTCGTAACATCCCAGGATTCACCCCCGTTTCACACACCACGTAACCGAGCCAACACCCACATGTTCATTATTCCATTTTGATTCAACCGGGGTGATCACACAAGGGTTCTGGATTATAATTATCTAACTTTACATGATTATCCATTTTCCACATTCCACAAAGTTTCCATCCACAAAACGGTATAGAAAGAAAGGGAAATATTTAATTGCGCAAGCAAAGGCCCCCAACGACTGTGATTTTAAGTAGGCAGAAGCCTATTCAATTCATAAAATAACAATAGGATAAACAAAGATAAATATAACAACTTCTCCATCCCCATTCTTTAACCATGTATTATCTTTATTTATTTATTTAACCGTACCTCACGAAAACAAGTGGATACCCACCTCGCATGATGCACAAAAGAGATAGATGAAGGTAAGATCCCTACCTCAACAGGTTCTGATCACAATGCTCCCTTGGATCAACTTTAGAATATGTCCCTTGGCATCCATTGCTTCTGAAAAAACCCAGAAAAAACCTCCTTGGGTGGAAGCTGGAAAGGAAAGGTCGAAGGGAAAGCAACAGAGCCAAGCTTAGATGTTCTGCCTCGTCGTTACGATCTCGTGGCCACTGAAGAATTGTAAATCGGATCTCGGACGAAGAAGTTATTTAAGAACAGAGATTTGGAGTCTCTCGGGAGAGCTCTGCTCAATGGAATGGGGAGGAGAGGGATTATTTGAAAAGGAGTAGAGGCCCCCTCCTTTTATAGGCGAGAAAAACAAAACGACGTGTAATTTCTAGTACACGGCATGTACTCGGCCATTTCACATGGTCGCCACGTAGCTTCCAACACGGCCTTCAACGCGGCACACGGTCGTTGGCTGGTCAATACACGGTTTGAGGGTAACGCGTACGCGGGGAAAAACTACACGACGTGTAGTATGGGCTACACAGTGTGTACTCATTTATTTCACGTGGCAAGGACACGACCTCAACACGGCACACGGCCGTTGGCTGTTCAACACACGGTTTGAGGGTAACGTGTACGCGGGGATGAACTACACGACATGTAGTATGGGCTACACGACGTGTGCTCATTTATTTCATGCGGCAAGGACATGGCTTCAACACGGGGTATACTCATAAAGGTGGTACACGGCGTGTACTCACACTACACGGCGTGTAGTTACAAAATTCTGAAAAGAGTGGGAAAAGCCCATTCTACACCCCAGAACACTTGATGACCTTATTTTCGACAAAGGAATGGGCCGGAGTGGTACGGGCCATTATAGCCTAACCCAAAATCTAGAAATTATAGTATGTTCAAAATCATTTGTGAGAAAAATTCAAGCTTATAGATATTTTCTAGAGATCCATGCTACATAAACTACTACCCGTGACTACCACTAGATCTTATCTTATAATTAGGTCGTACAGAGAGATCTTGAGAGGTTATGTAAATTGAAATTATAGTGATATACATCTAGAATTATTAATGTAATAATTTATTTATATATTCCATTTATTTTATACATTTCACATTTTGACTTTTCATGAATTATAATGTTCATTATAATACTAATGAATTGATAAAATTCAATTAGTATAGCAAAATCGCTAATAAGATCAATTTATGCTTTAAAATGATTTTTTTAAAATGTTTTTTATATGATTTATTTTAAGAAAAAAATAAATAATGGTTAAAATAAATTATTGATAAAAATAATATACAAACACTAATTTAAATTATTAAAGGGTATGAAATGAGAATAAGAAAATTTAATGTTTGAAAAATTCATTTTCCTATAAAAATGTATTTCATTATATTATATACTTCCATTTAAAAGATAAATTCCTGAATTTTAGAATTTTAATTTGATAAAATAAACTTTATTTTTTTATTCATCATAATATTATTAGGTTATTATTATTTTTGGTTTTTTTTAAATATTAATTTTTAGGTGAATAGTATAAAATACCATTTTCGCAAATACTGAGCCTTTTATGACACCACTACGATAAAAGTATCAATTGAAATTTTATAAAACATGTTTCACGACCAAATATGCATTGTATAAGTAAATTCATAAATTTAAAAATATTACTTTTGATTTACAAACCAATATTTTATTCTTTAGAACATAAGTTATATTTCTATCTAAAATTGTTTTTAAAAGCATGATACAATTATTATTATAAAATTAATTTTTATAAAATGCAATAATTTCATATAATAAAATGTATTTTTATATCTTGGAATTATAATTTCTAAATTATTTAATAGGTTCCATTTTAATTTTACGCATAAAAATAAATTACTTAGGTAAGAAAATTAGTTATCACCATAAAAGTCGAAATGGAAAAAGGGTTATACATAAGGGGTAAAAGACCTAAAACGTGATAAAAATGTTTTCAAATGAGAAGTTGGGGGATTTCATGACCTAGTCTCACCCCACTCCATTTTATAAACTTTTTGATCTAGTTTCCATGAATAGTGTACCTCTAATTAAAAAAATTTCCATCCCATCACTTATAAAAGGACCCTTTCATGACCACAATTGTAATCACACTTTAATCCACTTATTTTAACCAAAATATTCAAAACAATCCATCACCAACACTCTTATACACATTCTATAGGTTTCAAAATCCTAAAAACAACACCCCATAAATGCAAAATCCAATTTGAAAATGGAATATTTCAAACAGTAAGTTAAAAATTCATAATCACTCATTTCCATTACTATATCTTTTAGTACTTTTATTCTACTAAAAATCCTTTTATATTTTCTAAAAATAAAAATAAATCAGTATCATTTGTATACATAAATTTTATTCTATTGATATAACAATTATTATATATTTTCCACCCTTCTCTTTATAAAAATAAAAACACCATTTTTGTGTATGTGTGAACTACTGCCTCCAAGAGTGACATGTTCAGTTTATCAAAACCAACAGAAATAGATATTTGAAAGGTTTATTTCATGAATAAATATATTTCATATAAAATTATTAAGAATTTTAAAATATAAATCAATTTATACTTTATTTATATTCTATGGAAAATGAAAACATCACTGGTGTGCATGTGTAAGACGTCGACACCATAGAATGACATATTTAGTTTTTATCACCAACTTACATGGATTGTTAAAAAAATTTATTTAATTGATAAATATTATAGTTATTATATTATTTATATTATTTAAAAACATATTGAATAATTTTTTAACTTAATCATTTTATTATCATGTTAATCCATTGTTTATGGTGATTTTTTGTTTGGGTCGGTTTAACCACCTATATGAACGATGCAATAATTTTTTACATGGATGGTTATATAAAATTAATTATGAGTATAATATGATATTAATATGTAAATAATTATTTTTATATAATTTTAATATTATCAATAAACTCATTGATTAATATACATTTTTTCATTCGTTAAAAAGCCCTTAAACATGCTCTTCACTAATTTCATCTTCAAGAATAATAATTAAAATTCTCATGGAATGAAATTAGAAATTTATAAATCATTATAAATAATATATTAATGTATTTTGGATAATATAGGAATTATTAACCTGGTATAAAGGAATAATAATCAACATTGATAATTTAAAGCATGCGTGAAATAATCAAAATCTATAACATCCAATGATGAAAATATACAACATATACATAATATATATATAATAAATGATTATAATTGAGGAGTATATAGGCTAATATATGTGAATAAGGTTATTAATGTTTTTTATTTAAAGGGTTTATCTACTATACAGTAGGTTAAATTGATTTTGTGTAAGTTGAGAGTAAAAGGTAAGGGTCTCGCTTGACAAAATTTTCTCTTTTGAGACAAGTATTATATTATAAACCTACCTTATTTTATAAGGTTTATATAATTACTATTTGAAACATTATATCATGATTATATATTTATTCATGGTATTGAGTATTAAATTGCAATTTTACACTATTAAATAATTTTTATTTCAATGTTTTAAATGTCCAAGGGATTTTTTTACTCAACTTATTTTCCCATGTCAAAAAATTTCCACTTAAACTGTGGATTTTAAAAATGTGATATTCAATACCACTATAAAGTTATGTTTAATTTTCTATTTTTGGGGGAATTAAATTTTCCCATTAAATTATTATTTTTTATGAATTTCATTCTTTATAAAATTTAATGGTGTTAATAATAACTATCATCCTATCCAAAATATATATTTCCCTTCCATGTTAACATTCACACTTCTCACCAATTTCCACTTTTTTATTTTTAATTAAAATATGTTTTATTTATGGTGATCCTAAAATTTCTATTTAACTCCATTCAAATAGAATATTTATTACTTTTTTTTATGTGGGTTTCAAAATAGTTATTTTCACAATATTAAAAGGTGTTTCCATTTTATGTATGCAATTTTTATTTCTCATCCCACATTTCATTAGGATAATGCTTATGTAATTTTAAAAGACTATAATATTGAGGATTGTTTTTAAAAGTAAATGTTTTCAAAATTCATCACTGCACTTTTTAAAAAATGGCTTTTTGAATGTTTCTTATAACTTCATCTTGTACGATAATATTTAAAAGTTTTTATTAAAACTCTTGTATATTTTTGCATCCATTTACATACTAATATCAAATGTACTTCTCTGTATTTAAATATAAATTTCATTAATCACACACTAAAATCCATTATTAAATCTTCTTTTTCATTAATTGATGTTTTTATATCAAATAATTTCATTCTTAGAGTAAATTATATCGATACCTCCTGGAAAATTTTATAAAACCCATTTCTATTTCCATGGGTTCATTATGATATGATGAATGATTTAGTACAATTTTCAAACACATATATGGATGAATGAGGGGTATCCTTCCACTTCATTGGTTATGTATCTATGTCTCATGAGATAAGTATTCGGAGACAAGATTATGTTTGTCCATAAGTGTGAATGCATTTGAGTGGCTCATGAAGGTGATGTTACTCTATGCCTATGTTTCTATCACGTTTCTTGTTATCTCTATTGAAATATATTTTTCTTGAATCACCCAGAAAATTGCATTATGAAATCATATTTTGGGGTGATTTAAATTTTGATATCAACCAATTTCATTCTTATGGTCAATATTGCGGATACCTCCTAGAAAATTTATAAAACCCATTTTTTCTTTCCAAGGGTTCTTAATGATATGATGAATGATTGATTTAATGTGTAATTAATATATATGTATGAATTATGGATGGGTTCTTATATCTCAAACCAATTTATTGGTTAAGGATTTATATCTCATGAGATAATTATTCACAAACATGATTAAGTTTGTTCGTAAGTGTGGGTGTGTTTGAGTGTATCCTGAAGGGGTTGTTACCATTTTCCTATGTTTCTGTAATTTTCATTATTATCTTTATTGAAATATAATTTTCATTAGTCAAAAAATAAATAAATTTATGGAATATTATTTTTTAGAGATTGAATTTTGGATATCAATCAATTTCATTTTTAGAGTCAATTTTTTCGATACATCCGAAAAATTTTATAAAGCACATTTTTCTTTTCATTTGTTATTTATGATAAGGAGAATGATTTATTTCAAGTAGAAAACATATATATGGATGAATTAGGGGTGGATTCCTATATATCCCACAAATTAATTGGTTAAGAATTTATATCTCATGATATAAGTATTCACTGACATGATTGAGTTTGTTTGTAACTATGGATGTCTTTGAGTGGCTCATGAAGGTGATGTTACCATATTCCTATGTTTCTGTCATGTTCCTTGTTATGGTTTCTTCCATGACATGAACAATTTTAATATCATATTCTTGTTATGATGCTCCATAGTTCATTTATATTATATTAAAATAGTTTTTATTGTATATGTATTTTCATTTGTTATTACATTCCCTTCTATCAAAATGTATGGAAAAATCATATTTTTCTATATTATTTTTAATAAGATATTTCCCCCTCCTCTAGTTTCTTCAGATGATTGTGATCTAACACTTGATAATATATCTATGAGTTTTTCTCTTATCGAGCATTTGAGATCACCACTTTTCTAAGATTCCATTCCCTAGGTCAAGAAGTTGATTTTAACCTATGATAAATCTAAAAGAGTGTTTAGTATGGATAAATTGTGGAGAAATGTTCACAAGTAATATAAAATAATTTCCCATGTATCTGATACTAAAATACAATAATATTTTTTTTATGGGATTGTGAGACTAATTTTGAGATGTAATGCTAAACACATTGAAATTATGTAAACTAAATATATTTTTTATTGGGGTTATCTTAGTTAGTATCAATGATAGTGTCTAAAGAATGAGTTTTCAACCCTAAATCTTGGAGTGTGGGTTGGATTTTCACATTAAACCTCTAAGGAAACATGACAGAATTTAATAGTATGTTATACTATCTTTGAATATGAAAATTATTATTTTTATATGGTAACTTCTTCCTAGAATTGGTTTATTAATTAATCCATTTGTAACAAGTTTATTTTTTGTTCTCAAGCTCCAAATGTACGCTCTATTTTTCTATCTTTTTCAAATTCTCTCCAATAAAACCTTTCTCTTCTATTCCACCTTATTTAAGAATAATCAATATTTTTCAATCAATTTAATTTCCAAAATCATTTACACCTCATCATTCTAGAGAATTCCCAATACTAGAATTGTATAAAAGGATCCTCATATTATTTCCTCTTTCAATTTTCATGTGGGCACATTCCCATAATCAAGGAATATTTTTATCCATATTAATCCACTATCTCTAGTGAAATTCCAACTATAACCTTCTTCTATTTCAACTGGAATATAAGAAAAAATCAAGAAAATCTATATTTTCTAACAATATTGAGAATAATAAATAAATGAATGTATTTGTGAATTCCATAAATAACCAGTATTCATTTCTTCTCCTAACTCCACTAGATCATTTTTAGATCATTTATCCTTGAACTTTCTTACAGAATGAAGGCTTTCAGTGTAGAATAACAACTCATATTATCTTAACCACTGTAAAAGTATAAATATAGGAAACCACAGTTGGAGTCACATTAAAAATATTTGTATGTTATTAATAAATAAAGAGTAAAATAGAATCATCACACTACATCTATGGACTCAAATTTTCACTTGTTTTGTTTTTATAAATTAATTGGGAGAATTTTGAGACCAGGTGATGTGACAGTGTGATATTCTGATACCCAGTGTTCTTGACACAACATGTTGAAAAATGTTATGATTTTAATAAAGTGTGTGGGTGGTATTTATTTAAACTGGAATAACTTTTAGATGAGTGTCCCAATCAATAATATGAGGGAAACATTGTGTTCAAAACAAAAACATTACCTTAGGTGAGGCCTAACATCGACTGTTGTGGGAATGATGTGAATGTTAATTTCTTGAAGTGAAATCCATTAAAATATATAATAAAAATATTTTATTTGTCATAGAATTGATATAATATATAAAAAAACCTTTGTCATGGAATTTAGGGTTTTCACCATAGTCCTAAAATTCCTCTGAGATGTGGAAGGAAACCCTATTGATGAACGGAGATGGAGGATCGAGTGGATTGTGAATAATTGCACCAGCAGAGTAGAGAAACTCATCAATGATGGTAATGAAATCTCTCTTCATCAATGATAAATCCAAACCTTGAAGTAGGGTGTTGTTTATTTGTGAATGTTTCATCCATTCATAATGTTTAATGATATATGTGGGCTAACACATGAATTGGTTGATCCATGGTAAGTCTTTCTTGTGGGATGGATAATTCTTGTGGGTTGATTATAGGGATTTATTTGTTAAGGATATTTGATTTATTCCCTCCCTATTCCTTATTCTAAAATTAATGGATTGAACCTGACACAAACAAGGCCAATATACACTCTATGGGATTTCTTGTGCATTAATCTATTTTCCCCAATTCTTTACGAAGCATGGTCAGAGGATCATTAATCCTTCAATCCATGGCCCAACAAGTATTTTTTTTCTCAGACAGCTGTTCTACACCTACCCTTCAGGTAGGGATTTCTACGGATGAGTTTCAGGAACTAGTGCATTCACTATTGTAGATTGATTATTTAGTGGGATTGTATTCTGGCCATTTTTACTTTCCAGTTTCATACTTTTGTAATATGTGGTTGGTATCTTAGTGTATACATGAATTTTCTACTCATTGTTTTTAAATTTCAGAATTTTGGTCCTGGAGATGGGTGTGTGTGTATAGATATGATGGAAAATGTATCCCATTTGTGGGATATGCCTACTCAGTGCTAGTCGCCAGCCCCAATCCTATAAAAGTTGGGCTCGGGGTTGTCAAGGTATGGTCCCCTCTAGGATGGGTCAAGAAAGATTGGTATTATAGATAGTCGGTTCTACCTAAGGACTGGGAGTCTGTGAGGTTGGTTTGGGGAAATAGTGTCGGGAGTTTTGAGTTCGGCTTTCAGGCTAGGGAATCTAGTGTTGGTGCGACAACAGACATATCCATACACCCGAACTATAGAAATCTACTTTTCTACTAGGTAAATGAAAAAATTGGTTGAAGGGGGGTAAATGGTACATGCATCATATAGGATTTTGAGTGGGTTATCATGTCCTTATTGAGTCATATCACCAGGTATACTATATAACTATGGTATATATTGATCTGTTTCAGGATGCCTCAACATAGACAGCCAGCTAGGATTCCATTTCATGATCACGAGAATGATCCACCTTGTGATGAGTTATAGGTACATGGGAATATACCAGAGATACTCCTTGAACTAGATATTGAACATCTGAGTGGTTTACCAGTGATACCACCATCCATCGAGCACCAGTTTGTACCAGTGCTACTGGTTGAGGATGCACGTAGGCTGATTGAATTGAATGAGTTCCAAAGGTAGCGACCTCCAAGGTTTAGTGGTGACCTAGACCCCTAGATAGCTAATGATTGGCTGGAAGAAGTTACACATGTCTTCCTCATTGTAAACACACCTTCCGAACAGATGCCAGTCCTAACCTCAAATCTTCATCAAGGATTAGTAGGATAGTGGTAGATTATAGTGACCTAGACACATTGTGATGTGACTCTCAACTGGGCAGAATTAAATTGAATTTTTTTAGAGGAGTTATTTTTATCTATGTTTCATTATGTGCACATATAGGTGATGTTGCATCGGTAGTTGGGCAATCAGACTATGGAAGAGTACTCTGCGAGGTTTACTGATCTTTCTCGCTACTCTATGAATATGGCGCAAGGCACGTTCTTCAAGGAGAAGACATTTTAGAAGGGAATACACAGGGAGATTAGATCATCCATGATATCCCTTAGAATCCCTAAATATATTGGGGTGTTGGAGAGAGATCTGCTAGTGGATAGCTTTCTAGTGGAGTAGATGGCAGCAATGGGAACTACTGGCAGGCACCACGCAACTGATTCTTCGGCGATAGGTACCCGACAGTAAATGATGGGACCGAATAAGGTAAAGAACTCTAAGGTATGACCCCATAAAACATTATCAGTGGTGTTGGACTCCCAAGGTAGAGCAAGTCAGCTAAAGGATATGCTGTGTTACTCATGTGGTGATCGGGGACATCTATCATGAGATTGCATAACCTTCCATATAGATGATCTGCAGATGATCAAGGGAAAAATAAGGTAGAGTATGATACATGAGTAGGGTGCTTAGTTGGGTGGAAGATGAAGTTGAGTAGAAGATAGAGTTGCAGGATGTTGGTGGAGTTTTGATTTATTACAACCACCACCCCCAGGTGGTCCATACATAGCTCAAGGAGCTTGTGGATAAGGATGAGGATAGCTATAGGTGATGGAGGCCTATGACCTCGGTACTCCAGGGATGATTATAGGTATGATCAGTGTCTTTAAAAATTTATCTATATTTTTAATCAACATAGGTTACAATCATTATTTTCATTTCGTGAACCTTTTTTGGGACACAAATATTTCGGTTGAACCGTTGACTCGACACTTATTCTTGGAGACTCTTATGGGAGGAGATTAGATGATCACACACTGGTTTTGACAGTGTGAGATTACTCATGGAGATGAGATTTTGGTTTGGATATCTTGTTAGTGGTGTTGAGGCCTTACAACACCATTCTAAGTATGGACATGTTATCCACATTCCATGCATAGATTGACTATTTTAGGTACAAAGTGCAGTGTGTCTATGGTTATGGGACTAGGTTTTCTTTTATTATTGAAAATGAAATGCATGCAACACATGATGTAATTACTCAAGGGAGGGTGCATCCAATTACTCGTCATTTTTCTAGTCTCACCCCTGATGTAGTGGATGATAGGAGTCCTCTATTTCTTATAGTGGTGGTGGATTATGAGGATGTATTTTCCAAAGATGTCCTCAGATTTTATCATCATAGGGTGGTTTTCTTCTGAATTGATCTACACACTGAGAATAAACTGATATCTATACTTTTATATCGGATGGCACTCACAGAGTTTCGTGATTTGAGGGTACAGGTGAAGGACTTATAGAGTAAGGTCTTCATGAGACCAAGTGTATCAACCTAGGAAACCCATGTTTTGTTTTTCCAAAGAAGGAAGACGTGAGATTGAGGTTATGTGTGGACTTCCAGCTCCTGAATCAGGTGACTGTGAAGAAAAAGTACCCACTATCATGGATCAATGACCTCTTAAATTAGATGAAGGGAAAAGATGGTTCTCGAAGACTGACCTGAGATCTGGATATCACCAGCTTCGTATACGGGTTCAGGATTTACTGAAGACAACCTTCAAATGCTAGTACAAACACTAAGAGTACTTGGTGATTTCATTTGGCAGGAAAATTCCCTAGAAGTGTTCATAGTACTCATGAACAGGAACTTCCAGCCTTACATAGAATGTTTCCTAGTGGTCTTTATTAATTACATCCTGGTGTACTCAGCATTAGAGTAGGATCATTTGATATACTTGAGAATGATCATGTAAAAACTCCAAGAGCATAATATTTATGGGAATATCACGAATTTACAATTCTTTATTCAGTAGGTCAAATTTCTAGGACATTTCATTTCAAAATATGGAGTTTCAGTTGGTCCAGCGATGATTGTGGCGGTGCATTCTTGTGAGTCACTAAAGACTGTTACTAAGGTGTAGAGTTTCCTGGGTTTTATCATGGTACAATCAGTGGTTTGTACCCAAATTTTCAATATTAACATCACTATTTATTTATTTCACAAAGAAGTGTAATTGCTTCATGTGTACATAGAAGTGACAACAGTGATTTTAAGTGCTGATACAAAGGTTGACAAGTGCTCCCATCTTGAGATTTCTAGAGGATGATGTCGGATATGTAGTTTTCAACTATGCATCAAGGACTGGTCTTGGTTATGTCCTGTTGTAGGGTAAAGTAGTGATTGATGATGGTTTTTACAAGTTGAGAAAAAATGAGAAAAAATTTGTGACCCATGATCTTGATCTAGTGGCAGTAGTCTTCACATTGAAGATGGGGAAACAATACTTTATGGGTGAGAGTTTTACCATCTACCCTAACCACATGAGTCTCAAGTGTATCTTCTCTTTGAAGTATCTGAACATGAGAAAAAGGTGATGGTTATAGTTCTTCCAGGACTATGACATTGAGATTGTTTATACTCCTCGGAAGGGGAAGGTTGTAGTGGATACTCTCAGAAAGAGATCCATCTTGTAGTTGTCGAGTGATGTGTCAGTGCAGCTGGCCACATTATAGATATTCTTTGTGGATGGAGATGAAGAATCTTACCTCTAGTAAAAGGTTTTCACCCCTCTACTCCTACAGTTAGTCCTGGAGGCACAGTTTGGAGATATCGTCTATAATACATGAGGTGCTCAGTTGTCCATCGGGCATGCCCTTGATAGATATTCGATAGGTGGGGAGCATGGGAATATTTTCAGAGGGATAAAATTTGTAATAGTGGAATTACAGGAGGATGTTCTAAGGGAGTTCCACACATCCACTTTGGTAGTACATCTAGGTGTAGAGAAGATGTACCAATTCCTCCGATGTTAGATCTGGTGGCCAGTTATGAATAAGGCAGTGGAAGAGTTCATTTCTCGATGTCTCACTTGCCAACAAGTTAATACTAGGCACTAGGTTCTAGTATGCTTGACAAAACCACTTGAGGAGACATAATGGAAATTGGATTGGATATCGATGGACTTCATGATGGGTTTACCACCCACATCTAGGGGAAATGATACCATCAGGGTGATCATTGAGTAAATCACCAAGTCAGGACACTTAAAACTAATTTGTGAGCAGAGTTCAGTAGAGAGATTGGGAAGCCTCTAAGTGCAGGAGATTGTTTGGCTTCACGGAGTTACATTGATGATCGTTTCAAATCATGATTCTTATTTCACATCCCAGCTGTGTAAGGGATTGCAAGAGGTGTTTGGGAATCAGTTACCATTGAGAACAGTATTTCATCCCTAGATGGATGGCCAAATGGAGAGGACCATTCTAGTTCTTGAAGACATGCTACATGCTTGCATCATAGACTTTGGCCACAGTTGGTGGGATCACATACCACCAGTGGAGTTTTCACACAATAATAGATACCACTCCAGTATTGGTATGGAACCATTCTAGCCCTTGTACGAACAACAATTTAGGTTGACACCTTGCTGGACTAACCTCGGAGAGTCATCACTCATGGGTCCAGAGTTATTGTGGGCTACCACCGAGAATGTGTAGATCATATAGGAGTGGATGAGGACTGCAGAGAGCTGGTAGAAGTTGTATGTTGATAAGATATGAAGGCCCTTGAAATTCAAGGAGGGATACTATGTTCTTGTTTGGGTCTCACCTCTCTGGGGATTTTAGAGATTTGTTCAGGGAAACAAGTTTTCTATGAGATACATCGGCCATTTTCATATTATTTGTCGAGTTGGTGAGGTGGTGTACCACCTAACTCTACCGACGTAGTTGCATGAGGCGAATTATGTCTTCCACATGTTGTAGTTGAAGAGGTATGTGCATGATCCGTCATATTTCATTGACTAGGGTGTGTTAGAAATTGATGATGGGGTGACTTTTTGGGAGTACCCAGTGGAGATCGAGGATCGACAGGAGATGAGACTTCATGGGAAGTCAATTCCTTCAGTGTGTTTTTGATGATAGCACAGGTACCTCTACAAGAAAACATGGGAGCGGGAGGCTCAGATTTGTGCTTAATACCCTCAAATTTTTCTCGTGTAGACCTTGTTTTGTATTTTGGGAACGTAAATTCATAAGGTGGGTAGAATGTAAGGACTCATATTTTCTCCGGTTTTATTTTTATAATGTAATTGGGAAAATTACAAGACCAGGTTCTCATAATGAATGAGATTTCGAGGGACGAAGTGCCCAAACAAACTCATTTAAAAATGTTAGTCTTTTACTAATGTTTGTGGTAATGTTTTATTTAAAATGTAATAACTTATAAACGGGTGCGCAAATAAAAAAATATGAGTGCACCATTGCATTCAGAAAAACAACTTTACTTTTGGCAAGGCCTAACATCGACCAGCATGGGCCAAATGTGAAAGTTAGTTTTTTGATATGAATGTCATTAAAATATTTTATTTTACATGCAATTGATATTCTTTTAAAAAACCCTTTGATATAGAATTCAGGGTTATAACAATAGCCCTAAAATTCCTCAGAGACCTGGATGGAAACCCTCTTGGTAAATGATGTCGAATGATCGAGTGGATTGTGAATCGTTGGGAAGTTGAAGTGGAGGAACTCATCGATAACATCAAAAAAAATCTATTTTAATACATTATTGATCTGAAACTCAAGGTAGAGGGTTGTTTCTTTGGGATTATTCCCCCATTCTTAATAATCAATGACAAATGCAGACCAAACCAATAAAAGGTTGATCAATGGTCAGTAATTCTTGTGGGATGGATAGTTCATACAGGTTGATTTATCAAGATTGATTTTATAAAGGGATTTTATTTATTCCCAGTCCATTCATCATTATAAAATTAATGGATCTAGGAATACACAAACAAGGACAAGATCATTTCTGTAGGTGTTCTTTTGCATTTATCTATTTTCCCCAATTCTTTTAAAATACTGCTTCTTTAAAAAACATGGTCAGAAAGTTGGTGCATCTTTGATATGCGGCGCAACAATATGAGACTAGTGATCTTACACTACAATGATACAATGAATGTTGGAGGTAAAAATTTAATAGTATACAGTGGTGACCGGATCAGTGGATCTGGATGATTTAGGTGGAGTGTGTGGCAAATAGCGGGTCGCCGATAGGGCAGTCGACAGTGGAGTGAGGTTCGGCCCAGAGGGTGGGGGGTTATGGTGGGGGACCGAGGTGTTGCCCAGTGGGGATAGGGTTCAAGTGGAGATCAATGCAGAAGGGTATCCAGTGGGGTAACCAATGATAAAAAAAGGATGTGGTGCAAGAAAGACCGTGTGGGAGATCATGGTGGAGGAGTCCACCAGCAGCGACAGAGAATGTGGTGGCGAGGGGCCGCATCTGTGGTAAGCGGGCTGCGTGGGCCCTATGAGATTTTAGAAGACATAGGGAACATGGAGGATGGGCCAACCATGTGAATGCGTTGCAACACCACATGGAGTCGTATGGTATGCAGTTGGGGGTGGATTGTGTGTTGTGAACCGAGCCAGCCCGCAGTGCAGGCCAGACCAGTAAAGTTGGGCCACTCTGAGGCCCCTCAGGCTAGACCTAGTGGCCTAGTTGGAAAATTCTAGCTAGCCCAGTGATTCATATAGGACCAGATCCGGTTGGGTCGGCTGGACCATGTTGTGTTGGCTGGACCGGGTCGGATCAGGTCCTGTGGGTTGGATCGAGCCCGATCCAAACCGAGGTCATACCTTTTTAGTAAAACAATCATAACATTCAAATTGTTTGTTTGTTTTATTAGACATTTGTGGTGTTGAGACCCTTGTGATGATATGGACCTTTTTTAGGTTTTCTATGTTATTTTTTTGGAAATTAGGCATATGACCTAAAGTGTTATAGAGTAGGTTCTTTCAGTACAAGAATTATTTGAGGAAAATCATGTGGGTGACTGTGACTTAGTGAATACAAGAAATGTGGAATAAATGACTTCGGGGATGCATGAATTATCGACACCCCATGTTTTAGTGACACTCTGTGTGTTAGAGAAACTCTTTGTACTACACACACTCTATGTGTTAATGACACTATTTGTGTTATCGACACACCATGTGTTATCGACACTCCATTTGTTATTGACACTCCATGTGTTATCAACACACCATGTGTTACCGATATTGGGTTTTCTATGGACAACATCTGATAATCCTACTTTTTTTTCTATAGGTTAATACTTATGTGAGAAGAATATAATTCGTGTGTTTCCTTTCTGGTATACCATATATTTTTTCATGGAATAATTCATGTATTTCATAGTGGTATACATAATGTATTTATTTGTGGTATTATTTGTGTATTTCTTACAGGTATAATTCATGTATTTATTTGTGATGTACATTGTTTATTTCTTAGTGGTATTACTTTGTGGTTTTGGGGTGTCCTACTGAGTGTGGATTTACTCTCCCCTGCACAGGCTTTCCCGCGCGTGTTTTGTCTTGTGCAGGAAATAAACACTTTGATAGAAATCTAGATGGACCAGGACCTGTTGGTGCATGGATTTTTCATATAGAAGAGGTGTCCAATTAAGACATCAGACAATTTTTCTACACCTACCCTTAAAGTAGGCTTTTCTGTGGATGAGTTTCTAGAACTTGTGCATTCACTATTGCAGACACATTCTTTGGTCAACTTGTATTATAGACCTATTTACTTTATAGTTTCCAAATATCATACTTTGTGGTTGGTATCTTAGTGTATTCATGAATTTTATACTCATTTTTTTTACATTTCAGAATATTGGGATTGGATATGGGTGTGTGTGTGTGTGTGTATGTAGGTAGGTACTTAGGCAAATGCCTCCCATTTGTGGGATATGCCTACATAGTGATAATCGTAAGACACCGGCCTATTAGAGGAGGGCTTGGGGTAGTCATTGCATGGGACCCTCTGGGAAGGGTCCTGACACTACCATTCTAGGAATAATTTAGGGAGTTTCTTTTAGAACATAATTTTATTGTATAGCATTTATATTTTCATATAAATTAATTTAGAATGTTTAAACAAATATTACAGTGATAAAATATATTCAATTTCTAATAAAACAGTTTGTAGAACAATTTAAATATAATTTCTTAAAAATTGATAAATATATTGAGCAACATTTGAAATTATTTTCTTTCAAATACATATTTATATAATATCTTATTTCTATGTATATGAAACTCTAAAAGTATTACTAAGTCAACGACTCTATTGAAATATCACTTGGTAACACTTATTAAGACTAAATTACTCATACATATCTTAAATGAATTTTATATATATCTCATTTTTTATTATGTAGAGATAAACTATGGTTACGAAAATTAGAGAGCCTCATACACAGTTCTGAATGACCCTAATATAGATCGAATGACTCTTATAAAGTAAGAGTTCCTTTTCCATTTTTGTAGCTGGTTGTAGGGGATGAATCATATGAAATAAAAATTGACTCTTAAAAAGTCTATTTGATACTCTAAAAAATTCCCATTTTACTATTCTTAAATCCCTATTACTATTTTGAACTTCTAACTTACACTTCTAAAGTCATGAATAGCTCTTCTGAGGAACAAATGACTCTTACATGGTAGGATTTTTACTATTTTGAACTCATTCCTTGGACAAATTTTATTATCAGCGGAATAATTATAGATTACTAAATATATTCACAAACTTACTACAAATCACTTTAGGGAACATAAAATAATATAAAAAACATTCTATATAGCTCTATAAACATCTCAATATTCCTTAATGATTCTTAAATAATGTTTTCTAAAAATACAACCTCCTTCAAAAGATCCATATGGAACTTCACAAACCATATATAATATTAATTTGTTTCTATATATTCTACCAAAATTACTCCATAAAATTTTCATTCCATGTACATAGGGTTATATACTTACCAAAATCACTTTTTGTATATTTTTTTTACTCGATCCAAAGGAGGTGGTTTGAGGAGAAAGGATAGAGCCTCTAAGCATGTTTATCCTTTCGTATTTGTGAATATTTATCTTAATTCTATTTTAAAAAATATTTTATTTTACTAAAATGATTTAATTCTCATGGTATTATAATATTTTTTATCCATAAATGAAAATATATCATCCATTACCACTCACAAAACTCTTTTACATAAGTCGTTACTATGTTAAAATATGGGGGTTTCAAAAATAATGCATTCAATATAAATTATTCTATTAATATTTTCAATAACATATATATCATTTAATATTATCCCAATTATAGTATATTAGTTATAAGATAATGGTTTATATAACTAAAATATTTATTTGGTACAAACTTATTTTAAACTCCATTGAAAAATATCACTCACTATTGAGGTTTTATGCTACCTAAGTGAATAATGATTTTTTTTTGTAAAATATATATTCCAATGATATTATAAAAAATTTGATTTTATGATTGAATATAACATTAATATTAAATTAATATCATGATTATGATTCTATAATTTCCATAAATCCATCATAATAAATAGATCAAAGGAAAACTTTAATAGTCATTTTTTAGGAAGATTTTATGAATTGTGACCATTTCATAATCTATTTAACTCCATTAATGTTTGAATTACATAGACCCAAAGCCTTTAAACTTATAGATATTATAGAACCCATGGACAATGATATTTTACCATTACCATTATGCTATAGTATTTTTGTAGTTTTTGAACTGAATGACAAAAAACAAATGACATAAATAATAATTATTTGTAAAATTCATGAAACATGATAATAAGTGAAATATAAGAAATAATAAAAAGGAAATGAATATGAAAATGTTATTATAAAAGTAAAAAATTTATATTTTTTTATTCATGATGTTACAGAACATATGAGGTGAGTCGGGACTTAAGAAAAGGGGGCATTTATTTTATACCTTTACTAAAAATGTTTTAATAGTTTCCTCTCAACTTTTTATCCTCTTTGTTAATATTAATTATTTTTTGTTATAGATGTTATTATCTATATATTTATGATTTATTAATTTGATTTTATATTAGCCTTGTATTTCATTATAAAAGGATGCAAGAAATATTTTTCATGTTTTTAATCCTGGTCATTCTTTATAAAAGTGAGAAAATAATATATTTTTATATGATTTCTTAATGATCCCATTTTCCATTCATATTATTAGATTTTCTTTTCTAAGATACCTTTTTAATTTTTCATTGTTTTCCAAAGAAATTTATTTTCTCATTATGCTATAAAAATATTTCATTTGAAATAATATTTTTCAAAAGTGTAAAGGTTATTTCTTCATTTTTATGGGTTAACTTTAAAGACTGTGTTTATAGACTAAAAATTGAGTTTTATGTTTTAATCCATGCTATAGTGAAATGAAGGATCCTTTTCTTGTATTCATGTCATGGAAACATGGAATTTTATATGATGAAGTGTGACCCTAGGATATATCTCTCTAATGCATTGGGTAATGATATAGTTTCTAGAGATAATATTTTTAAAGTAACCAAATAGGTTATTTCTACGAAATGGTGTTTTGAATGTGTGATAATGAATATGAATTACTAAGATGAATTCCAGGATTTATCATTCTTTATATATGAATATTTTATGGATTTATTTAATATAATTGTTTTATGAGTGATTAGGGGTTTTCCTAAACTCAATGTTTATCATTGAAGGGAGAAATATTTTCATGGGTTTTCATATAATTCATTGGAAAAATTAGTTAAATTTATCTTTTATAACACTTACTACTATTTATATTCATATCCCACATTTTCAAATTATTTTATAGGACTGAATGCTAAGTAAGAACGATTACAAATTCCCCCTTCCAATTATGGATATATGTTTTCAATAAATCATGTATATCATTTTATGAACTAGTTTTGTGGGAAAAAATTATATGGAGTGAAAGTGTGGGTTTAAAATGTAATGGGTTATAGAATACATGAAAACACTAAACCTAAAGTTTCATGGGAATGTATGTAATGAAATTTTTTCTATAAATTTTGGTAATTATATAGTTATTTTTCTAGAGGATCTTAATTTATGAATATTTTTAGTATTTTGGATATTCTTATCTAATTTTTGAAACCAAAGACATATCTAATTTTAAATATAAAAGGAAATCATAAAAAAAATTACCCAACCTAATACTAGTATTGATAAATAATATTACCACAACATTGATTTCAGAACCTGAATATTTGAAACCTCAACTCGTATTATTTTTAAGTACCATAGGTATTACAATCAATATTATGAGGGAAAAGATCATGTTAAAAAATTGGCTTCAACTAAGTTACTTTAATGTATGGAAATGAACTGTGATACTATAAAGACCCCAAAAATGATTAAATATCTATGAAATTTACATATTTTGTGTCTTCCTATGAAACCATGTAAATATATTACTAACAAAACCTAGATCAAAAACCCATGTACTATTAATAGTATTTGGGAAGGTATCATAGAATTGATATTTCTCTTTCGACCACCAATATTTTTTGAAAGAAAAATAATTTTATTAAATCCCCCCCACAAAAAATGGACCATTGATGTTATGTAGAATTTTCTAATTAATATTCCATGTTCACCCCTTATCTCCACTATTAGGAAAACAATAAGTATAAAATATATCTATATCATCCTTAACATATGTAGTAATATGATTTTTATATTACTTATTTAATATAAATATCAACTTCATCCATCTAAATAAGAGAATGTACACACACATGATCTATTCTATTAATATAAAATCAATTTTTAAAATCCATATTCATATTCAGAAATGTAATTTCCGGTATTATTAACAAATTCTCTAACCAAAAGACTACGTTAAGGTATAAATATTATATTTAGAAATGGGTTAATAAAAATATATTTGGGTAACCAATTCCCAGAACAATTATAATAAAATGTTTACATTTCACCAAGTGTTTCCAATAACCACCTATAGTTTACTTTTTATAAATTATAGTTTAAGGTAGAATATGATAATGACACAGGAAACAAAAATTGACCCTGATCTTTCAAAGAGCCTAGGAGTCAACCCAAAAAATATCAAATACGATAAAAACCAGATGCTAATTTTCAAGACACAATAAAATAAAAATAGTCTTAATCCATTAAAGAATAACCAAAAATATAATTATAGGAAAATTCATCATGGATTTTCAAGATTTAAACTATAGATCAAAATAAAACAAAGAATTATCTACTAAAGAAAAATAAAAACAATAAGAAAAATAAGACTCATCATAGATTTTTTAAGATAGATAAATCAATAAAATATAAGACTAAGCCTGATCCACTAATGAAAACCTAAAAATAAAAAGAAATATCATCATATAGTTATAAAAATAGTAAATAAATTATCACTAATTGGTAAAATTAAAAAACTAGACATCTTAAATATCCATACCATATTTATAGCACACTATGATAAAAAATACCAAAAATATCCAAAAAACCAGTTAATCTATCATTGCTTTATACAGATATCAAACTAATTGTCAACATATATTGAATTTCAATATTGTATTTAAAAGTATAAAAACAAAATTCACCATAAATTCATTATATATTCATCATATATTTTCCAAAAAAAGTTGATTCATTGAATTTTTTCCATATACCAAACCAATTTCCAATAGATGTGAAATTTCACTATTACCTTCCCAAGATTACTAAAAAAACAAAATTCATCATTGAATCATTGTATATTTTAAAATAAATATGATGTATAGTATACTAGATGAATGGATAATGATAAATATGGATTAAAACCTAAACCCCAGACCTATAATATCAAAAGAGTATTTTTTTTAAGGTTGGGGCCAAAGCCTCAATTTATTATTAAGGAAGATACCTCTTTAGACTGGGTAGAGGGAGACCCATTACATAGCCCGAAGGCCCAATGGCATGTATCCTGAATACAATGCTTGAGAGCCCATTTTTTGGACCAAAGGACCCCTTGGTGAATAGTACTTCTACAGTACCTCCTCCACTACAATACCTGCTACAATCCTTCCCCCTCTATAGTATTGCTACATTTCCCTACTACAGTACTGCTACAGCACCCGGAAATTATCCGATGCCTGGATTTGATCCAGAGTCTTTTTGATGCCACGTAGAATCCTTTACCACTAGGGTACAAGATCGTTGGCATATAAAAGTTGTTAAAAAGACTAAGAATAATACTAGAGTAAAACACTTAACATAGAGAGACATAAAATCCTATTTATAATTAATAATTGTCATAAATTTTTCATCAATTCCAATAAATTTACAATACTATAGACACCAATTATATCTGTGTAAGAAATGGGTTTGATAGTGAAAAAATACATAAACATTCTAAGTGCCCTTAAAACTGCTCAAACATTATCTACCCTAACAAAAGTTATGGTAAGGGGCTTTTAGAAACAAAAAATATAGAAATCAACACATAGTGTATAATATATTAAGTTGTAATAAGCTATAAGGTATCTCATTCTATATGTATGACTAGTTTAGTAATCTTCAAAAACTATATATATATATATGATTCTCATATTAAATTCAAAATAAAAAATACATTGCATAAGAAACATTCTTTCAAACTTGATATAATTCATAATATCCTTTTTAATATCATGGGGAAAGGAAAAAAATATATGGTGATCTTATAATCTTAATAAGAGTTTTTTATAGAATAATCCATCATGAGTAAATAAGATATAATCAATATGATAAGGTAAATAAATGAAAATGTTTTACATTTAGTGAATAACTTGAGAATGAAATAAATCCATGGATAATTCCAATGAAGTAATATCATGGATAATAATTATATGATTCTCACTAAAGGAAATTCTTAATGTTTTATTTCATGATCTCGGGTATGGAGATATCATTACAGTCAATGTATAATTCTAATTAAATTTCATTGATAGGTAGGTATATACCAAATAAACATTTAATAATTTTGGCCTAATGATTATACTCGTGAGATATATAGATTCATTGAGGGGAAATATATAACTTGGCCCCACCCATAATAGTATGTCCAATGAATTCCTCATATATTTAATGATCAATTTAATTTACAAACAGTGTTCCTTATCGATAAATATTTGTATTGTGTAAATAATATGGAATATAAATATTTCCCCAATTAATAAAATAACCTTCATAGTAAACCACCTTATATAGGAATGGAAACATTTTTAATAAATAATCATTTCTATGATACTGAAAATATATATATTTAAGAGAAACATAATTTACAATGAAAAATATCATAATAAAGTGAATTTTTCAAGATAAAGTTAATGAACTCAAAAGAAATAATAGATAAGAGATAACTATTAACTCATCCTCCAATGGCCCGAAGGGCTTAATTTTTTATTGATTTTGATAATCCACATTTCAAGGGGTGAGGTAGAACCCTAACAAGACCCGTAGGCATAAGTATTACATTTCCCATAGTCCTTAGAAGAATTCATTGACAGTAGGATTCAAACATTACATACAACCCAGACTAACTACTTGGAACTGCTCCTCCCCAACATATTCATCATGAAATCAACTCTCCACCATCGCATTTCTGTTCAGCTAGGCATTCCCGTGCATGCATAGGCTTGTCCTGATGGAAAGTTCCATACCCTCTCATTCTTGAAATCCATTTAGCTTCTGCTGTGGTGAAGGCTCCTTTCTCATCCTCCTTGTAGTGCTTGTTCCTGGTAGGTTGTCTGGTTTGCATCTACACTTAAGTTGTCCTGGAGGCCTGGAGGTAGCCCTAAGGCCTTACTGACCCGAAGGCCTTGGTGGCCCAAAGGCCTTAACGGACTCAGGGACTAAATTGATGGCTCAGAGGCCCAAACGGAGGAATATTCACGGCTGCTATAGTGCCAAACAGTGTCTCCTACAGTCCCCACTACAGTACCGCACAGTTCCCGCTACAGTGCTGCTACAGTACTACTGCAGTAACCCGGAAATTCTGCCTCCACCTAGATTTGATCTCTGGTCACTTGGATGCACTTACGGAGTCCTTACCTACTAGTCTAGGGCTCATGTGCACTATTAACTCATCAGAAATATATGTTTGATAACAAAATAATTTATTTTAAAAAATAAAATAAAACTGATGAAAAATGACTTCATGATATTTTATTAAATATTTATCTCTTTAAAACCATTTAAATCTCATATAAAGGGATAAATATCATAAAACGGTTGTGGTGGTAGTAAAATATGTTAATAGCGTATATGATAAAAAAACATTCACTTTGTCATTTTGTAATGATCGTCTAAAATTACCCTTTAGAAAAAAATTAGAAAGATTCATTTTATAAATTTTAAAAAATCAAGGGTAACATAAAAAGCTTTTCAGAAAATATTTTATTAAATAAAAATGGTATATGTAAAATAATTTTGGAAAATGAGGACATCATAGAAAAATATACTCGGTGAAAAAAGAAAAAAGATCATCGATTATTTTAAACATTTATTTTCTTGATTCAGGTACCAAATAAAGGAAAATTTGGAATAAATTATAGAAAATACTTCAATATTTATAATATGACAAAAAATTTATGGTTTTAATGAATGATTTATTTTAAGATTCCTTCCGTGAAAATAAAAGAAATCCTAAATAATGAGATTGCAAAATAAATTCTTACATATTTGGAAAATCTTGAATCATAACCTCTAAAACAAGTAAAATAGAATTTAGAATTCAAAAATGAAGAATAAGTAGATATTCATGTTAAATAAATCAAATGTTTAGTATATATAGCACATTAAAAAAAATAAATTCACAATACCAAATGTATCTCAATTGAGTAGAAATTGAGAAGAAATCCCCTACCTCAAGTTATAATTTCCTTGTAATATTTTTTTTTGCTAGTATAATAATTTGAGATTTTTTATAATTACATGAAATTACTATATTCATATCTATAATATCATATATTATCCATTTATATGATTTTATCACGTTTTTTTATCAATTCTTTATTATTATCATTATTTCAAGTGTTACCTGTTTCACTTTTAAATAAACTTTAAATGGTTACTTCATATTCATAATTTTATTCATTATATAAATATCATATATAATCAATATATAAATATTTAGAGTCACCCATAAAATATATAAATCGAAAAATTAATTACACCATTCATTGAGATGGTAGGTCGTAAGTTCACATGAACGTCATTTTAACTTTTTGATGGATTGATCAAAAAAAGAAAATTAACAATTCACCATTATAGGATCATCTAAATATCATAAATATATTATATATTCATTAAATGTTTACTTATTTCAACCCACATAAAATAAAAATGAAAAACAAACCGGATCACATTGTGGGGGTCGTAGTCCTCACGTACTCAAGATCAACATTATTGTTATCAAATGAATTGGAGGGAAAGAAGGAAGATATGATATTATAATTATAGAAGAACTGTTTTTCTATAAATATTATATATATTCATTATATACATCTTTATAACCATATAATTAAAGTGTTGATGAAAATTGAATTACACTACTATGTGGAGACAGTAAGTTGTATGTATGCAAAATCTACATTTTTTTCTTTTCATAGGATATAAAGAGATGGGAAATAGTTTTCCCATAATCATAATAACATATAAATATATTAATGTTAATTTATGTATTACTTTAGGAGTGTTAAAATAGGTTTATAAGAAGTATAAGAATAAATAAACTTGAATTATTTGGTAAAGATGATTACTTATTCTTCGGTAGGATTCTTTTAGATACCTTCTTAAGAATCCTATGGCTGGTATTTTAGTAAAAACTTAAACCCTATAATATGTGTAATTAATTCAAGAAATGTTTTTTTGGGGTTTGTCTGAGTTATATGGATCAAGAGGTGTGAATAAGTGAGTGGGGGAGGTGCCCTTTTTTAATTGAGGTTAGTGTCACACTTGTAAATTTTCAAAGGATTCAAATATTATTAAGTTAATTTCATGAAAACAATATGTCCAAAATGACACATATGTAAAACAAAAAATTATATGGTTAAAATGAAATCATCATATGGGATTTTATAATGTTTTTAGGTCAATTTATCACTAATTATTTTAGATTAACCCCTAGTAAACTTATTTGAACTTTAATTGTGGTAACGACTTTTTAAATATTTAAGGGTTATAATTTTACATATAAGATAAAAATTGGATTATAAAAGGTAAAGAGATGGAATATTAGTCCATATAATATCCTCCTTCTCCTATTTAAATATTTTTTTTATTTTAATTAATATAATCAAATATTTTTTTATAAAATTCCATTAATGTCATTTTTGATATTATTCATTCAATTTGACATTAAATGCACCAATACAAAGATGTAATTAAAATATAATCCTTTAAAAAATCCCTAATATTATATATTCATCTATAAAATTTTGCGAACATAATAATTCATCCAAATTGTATTACTTCTAAAAGTGTTGAAATCATTATTTTCTACTAGTAGAATAAATATTTTATAGGTGTTCTCTAAGAGTTTAAGGTAATTATAAATCACTAAAAAATAAAAATTAACTACCCTGATAAAAAATTAAATATTATTTTAAATAACTAATTAAAACTTAACATAAACTCTTTTTATTATTATTGTAAATTATTCTAGATATTAATGTCAAGAGTGTGATATTTTGTTTTATTCTTTTTTCAATGTAATATGAAGAGAAATATCAAAGAAAATTTGAAAAAAGTTTCCATATTTTCTATAAATTGATGGAAATTGATAAACTAAATTGTTCTAATAGGATGAAGTCAGGATGTAGAGAAATTATAAATCCTTAACCCAATGTTTTAACCCCATTTTATCCGTTTTACCCGAACAAAGTTGAAAAATATCCACGAAGGTTACAATTCTTAATTACCTAAAATAAAATAATATTATTTACCAAATTTAAACATCATGATTCAAAATATGGAATCAATTTATTGAAACTAAATTCATATAAGTAATATACATTAATTGAATAGAAAAATGCAAAATGCAATGAAAAATATTTTTCTATAAAAATGCATTTTATGTCCAAAAATGAACTTATAGAAAAAACAAGTATAGTGGTGATTAAAATTTAATTAATTATATTACTTCTTAATAAAGTATTAATATTTTAATTTTGGATTAAATTCAATACATTATTGTACTTTTTCAATTAAAATATATCATAGTTTTATAAAAATCGATATTTTTCCCATTTTCACTAAAAGTCAATCTTTTCAGAAAAATTAAAAAATTTCAACCTAATCTAATACTGAAATGATGAATTAAAATAATATATAATTTTCTCATTATGATATTTAAATAGGTATTTTTTTCATTTAAACTAGGGGTTCCATGTAAATCAATTATCAAATAAATTTATTTAATGTGAAATATATCATAAAATATTAGGTTGTTGTATTCTACCCCCTTATAATAATTTCACCACAAAAATTCAATAATGAAAATTTAAACAATTGAGGATGATTATTCCTCATCAAATCCTTATATTCTTATATTGCTTCCTCAATTTTTTGGTTTCACCACAAAATATTGACAAGATGACTGGTCTTGTTTTATAACACTTTCACTCTACGATCCATAATATCCATTGATTTTTCTTCATAAGATAGATATTTATATAGACATTTGACCTATGAGTTCAATACATGTGAAGGATCAATTATATAATTCCTCACATGAGATATATAGAACACATCACTAATTTGTGTGATATTTAGTGGAAGTTCCAAGTGATAATATATCGTCTTGATATAGTCAAGAATTTAAAAGGGACCAATATATCTATGGATCAGTTTTCTATTTTTTATAAATATCATGAGATTCTTACAAGGAGATATTCATTGGATTACCTTGTCACCAATATCAAACTCTAGATATCACCAACAATTATCAGCCTAACATTTTTTTGACTTTGGGCTTCCCTTATGTGTTGTTGAATTTATCAAATCTACTCTTTCATTTCCTCAACTAGATCAAGTCCCAATTGATTTATTTCTCAAACTTCACCCCAACATGTTGAGGTTTTTCACTTCCTTCTATATAAGGAATCATTAGGATCCATCTAAATTTTTGAGTGAAATTTACATTTGTAAAAAAAACTACCAATGGAATTTTTTTCATTCCAAACACCTTTGAAATTTATATAGCATTCCCCTAACATGTCTTATAAAGTATGATTATACCTCTCAAACTAGACATATATATATGAGGATGATAAGATGTATGATAACTAAAAATTGATTCTAGATCCTACTGAAGGCTTCTCCATAACCCTAAGGTAAGTCTCAGATCCCAATCATATATGATTGAGAGTGGTTCTCCATTAAATATCACAAATTATTTAATTTATATAACTGAGTAAGATATTTTTTGGCACCAAAATATTGCACGAACGAAAGGGACAAAAAAGACGGCACAAACGCTGCCTCACGAAGCACCGACGCGAAGCCCCCCGAGCATCGCGGTCCTGCGAAGCTCCGGAGGCGGTACCTCTCCGCGAACGAATTTGACGTTCGCGAGCGCGCCGCGAAGCTCCGGAGGCGGTAACTCTCCACAAACGAGTTTGACATTCGCGAGCGCGCCGCGAAGCTCGGGAGGCGGTAACTCTCCACAACAAGTTTGACGTTCGCGAGCCCGCCGCGAAGCTCCGGAGGTGGTACCTCTCCATTAACGACTTTGACGTTTGCGAGCGTGCTGCGAAGCACCTGAGGCGGCGCGGGAGTTCGGCTTCGCGGCGCCCCTTTCCAATAAAGACTGGGCTCCCCCTGAGTCCTAGGGATGGACAATCTGACCTTTCGGCTTCTCCTCTCCTGAATCACGAAGCACCCTTTTCCCCCAGGAATCATGAGCTCCGCGAGGTACTTCTACTTCGCGTGACGCCTTCACTTTGTCTCATTTTGAGCCCCTCTTCAGAGAGGGATGCCCTTCGCGAAGCTCAAGGGAATTCGCGAAGGAGGGGGATTCCAAAGGGAACCCGGGCAGCCACGGAGCGTTTATGCTTCGCGAAACACCCATCTTGTTCTAGTGATTCCTATGCTAAGGCAGGATCGCTACACATCACGAAGCACACTGCTTCGCAACGCCCTGCTTCGCGAGCCACCTCTTCTTCGTAAGGCAGTGCTCCGCGAATAATGTTCTACTTTGCGAAGCACCCTCTACTCACACCTATGCCACATGCTAAGGCCAAGGCACTCCGCTTCGCGAAGCACACTCCTTTGCTTGCCAATTCCGCTTCCCGTGAAACCCTCCAGGTAGGCACGATGTGATTTCAAAGTCCCACGGACAATACTACTCGTAGCGTTGCATCGCCTAATGCTTTTTCCCATAGGCACGCTAAAGGCTATTGCTTCTTTTCCTAGTCATGCTAACGTGGACCCCTCGATGGTTCGCTCCACAACCCCCCTTGACCACAGCCTTACTGGTACCTTCTCTTCCCCAAGGAGCAAGGGGTACCAGTTATCTAAGTCCTAGGGGAGTGGACTGAACCCACCTCGTCCGAGCTGCAGGACGTTAAACTGCCAAGCACCACGTCCTCACACATGACGTTAAACTGTGACCCAACCTCGTGCCTCGCACGAAGGGTCACCACCAGCTCGAAGTGGAATCACTCCCCCCACAAGTGATGATATCCTTCTTATCAGAGCGGCGTATGTTCACAAGAGAAGGGTGACCCTAGTTCCCCAACGGATGGCTGCACCCCTGCATCTCCATACTTCCCCACTACCAAGGTTAGTGGAGGGCGTGATAGGGAACAAGGAACTTCCCATCATTAGTCCCAAATCCCTCTTTCGCTGCGCTTTGCTGCACTTCGGGCCTCCATCCTGGAGTAAGTCCCAGCACTAATGGGCCACCTAACGTGTAAGCCCCTCTTCGCTTCTCACGGACACACACTTTATGTGTTGATCGTCAGGTCCTTGCTATCTCTTGTTTCTCACACCGAGCATGACTCATGTGGGCTCAGAGTTGGAATTGGCCATGACAATACCTCATCCAGCATGACGTTAAACTGCATGCCCTCATCCAGCATGACGTTAAACTGTATTCCCTTGTCCCGCATGACATTAAACTGAAAACCCATTTGAACTACGAGGTCTTTGATCCATGTCAAGGCATGGTACGTAGGAAGCCTCCACGAGGTTCAAGCCCACCCTTCATCCAATTCACGTCGAGTTCTACCTTCATCCAACATGACATTAAACTGCAATTCTAGTCCAATGGAAATCCGTTCTGACAAACCCGAACTACGAGGACTTTCATCCATGTCAAGTCATGGTACATAGGAAGCCTCCCAGAGGTTCAAGCCCATCTCCCATCAGACCAAGGTCCCTCATTTACGCCGGTTCGCCGACACCCACCTCCATTCCGATCTACGGGGACTTTGATCCATGTCAAGGCATAGTAAGTAGGAAGCCTCCATGGGGTTCAAGCCCATCGCCTATCGTTCATTCACGTCAGGGTTCACTCTCCTCCAGCATGACGTTAAACTGTATTCCAGTCCGATGGCAAGCCGTTGTAACCAATCCAAACTACGAGGTCTTTGATCCATGTCAAGGCATGGTACGTAGGAAGCCTTCACGAGGTTCAAACCCACCACTAGTGGACCCCTGGGTCTACTTTCACGTCGGTTCACCGATGAGACCCTTTGAACTACGAGGTCATTGATCTATGTCAAGGCATAGTACGTAGAAAGCCTCCCCGAGGTTCAATCCCATCTCTCATTGGACCAAGGTCCACCTTCACGTCGGTTCACTGACGAATTCCACCATTTGAACTACGAGGTATTTGATCCATGTCAAGGCATGGTACGTAGGAAGCCTTCCAGAGGTTCAAGCCCACCACCCATCGGACCAAGGTCCACCTTCACGTCGGTTCGCCGACGAAGCCCCTCTGAACTACATGGTCTTTGATCCATGTCACAGAATGGTACGTAGGAAGCCTCCACGAGGTCCAATCCCACCACCACTAGGACCCTCCTGGTCCTCCTTTTTCACGTCAGCTTTCCGATGTCCAACCTGAACTATGTGGTCTTTGATCCATGTCATGGCATGGTATGTAGGAATCCCCTCATAGGTTCAAGCCCACAACCTGTTGGTCACTCCGACCTTCTTCACGTTGGTTCATCCACACCCGGGCAGCCTAGTGTGTAAGCCCCACACCATTTGGACCAAGTTCCACCTTCGTTTCGGTTCACTGACGCATCAGACCAAGTTCCACCTTCATGCCTGTTCACCGGCACCATCCCAAACTATGTGGACTTTGATTCCCTGCCACGAGGATACGTAGGAGGTCTCTTCGAGGCTCAAGCCCAACTTCACCATCGCCCTTGCGATGGTCCCTTGCCATTTCCCCCTCCACATCATTCGTCCATCCATCATCCACCCTAATTCTCACCCGGACCATCATATCCCGGTGAGACAATGTCGGTCTGAGACCATGTCGGTCCTCTCCTCTTCACAGCTGCCCATGGGCTAGTCCCGGTATCGGCACCCCTTCAAGGGGAATCCCTCAATCCGATCCATTCTAGCTAATGCTCTGATCGGGCTGATCCGTCTCTATTGGACGTTAAACTTGCGTCATACCCTATGTTAAACACAGGAAGCTGAGGAAAACCGCAAAAATATGTCTATGGAATATAATTCCCCACGCTTGATGTGGGATGCCTCAGGCTTCCATGCCCTCGAGAAGCCTTGTGACCAGGGATAATAGACAGACATGTCAGTTCCCTAGCATCAAGACACGCTACTGATGCCTCAACGTGACTAATCCCCTGACTGAAGGTTGCTGCCCTGACCGGACCCGTTGGAATGTCCCGATAGAAGCAGTGCAATTATCTGGCATCCATGGAAGCATGGAACTGGTAAGAGTTTCACGAACAACGTATTAAATATATGAGGGAGACCCGAACTAGGTGATGAGTTCTAAGGAGGAATCCACGGAAGGAAGAACCGACACCCCATCATCCTGTTTCGATCAAGGAGCAGATGTCCCTGAATAAAGAGCGAATGCCACCCGCCTTTGGAAAGAGGGAATGTGGGGAAACAGTGCAGTGCGTCCTCCTCCGCAGATGGATGGATGCGCACGCCCCGACGAAAGTGTCGGAAACAGAAATGGTGAACCCGACGTGAAGTTATTCTCCTCAATGTGGAGATTAGTAGCGTTCGAGACACCAGTAGATTGAAATGTCACCGGATAAAGATATCCGACGCCTGGTCCCACCATGAAAATAGCGGGCATGTCATGAAACTCACCGGAAGTCAGGGTAGTAGAACGTGGGGCACTCTGTTCTGCAACATGTTGGCGTGGATCCTTCTTACAGACATGGAGAATGGAAGGACGCTAGGACACTGGTTGTCAATCCTTTTCCTCGCAGTGCTGATGAGTTGGTCCCTTCGTTTTCCAGGAACCAGGTTGTTGTTGCGGAGACACGATCGCCGCCCGCTCGCCTACGTAGGGGCAGGGGAAAAACCGGAACAACCACCCCACATGGCTCCGCTACTGCCACGAAGGCCTCTACATTACAGAATATGGGGCGCCCACGTCCCCTCTCCCCATCAGAGATCATCCAGTGAAGGGTGATCAACAACATTGTACGCAGGTACGAGGGGGAAGGGGTCATCCCGACTCGAGATATGGCCCGCTTGGACCTGGAGGTATCTAGGCCCCACCATCAACGGCTCCCTAACAGGCTGCGCAGGGAGCCCTTGCTCCCCACCCCAATTTTCAATCGTTCCGGGAGCCTGTCCCTGGAACGCCTCGACGACTCCTCGCCTTACGCTGATGAGGCGGGTGATGTCCGGCTCGGCCCGATCAGGGTCCCGACCCAAGGGCTCCAGGAAGGGGCTCCCACTCAGCCGTGTCATCGCCTCCGTCTGACTCCGTAGGAAGAGAAGGTAGGCTATGCCGCTACACCACCTGCGCCAGCTCGTCTGACCCGACGTCAGCGCCAGGCCCGGGCTGAGGACGCTCGCCCAAGTGCATCGACGTCAACAGCTACAGTGGCCCGATCCACCGCCGACGTGCTTCATGGAGTCCCTGCATACACTGAGTAGGGGAACTCCTTCGCCCAACCAGGATCGAGACCCCAGCCGCCCCACGGGTAGGCTGGGTTGACCCTCCGGGTTGCAGGCCTGAGTGGTGATCGCTGCGAACTAACCTGCGGTGATGTCACACCGTACGGAGGCCCTCCCCGTACCACTACTCCACAGAGCGTGGGCCTTCCCCACTCTGAAGCTCTTCATAGAGGTATGCCTCGTGCTACCCCCATCCCGAAGGAAGACCTGCCCCGCGGCAGTGACGCTCGGCGCGGAAACCTTTCCCGCGCCCAATATACAGGGTATGGAGTCCATCCTCCTGCCCCCGACCGCCGATCTGAAGGCACTGTCCATCCGGTCCTTCTCCAACGTGGGGGCCCTCCCTACGCCCTCTATGAAACCGGCGAAGGTCATTTCCCCGGAAACTTGGGGAATGAAGGTCAGCCTCGCTCCGCCCACATCGACCATGGAGGTCCTCCCAATGCTCCTACCGATTCCAATAGAGGCTCCACCCACATGTGTACTATCCATGGAGGTCCTACCCATGTACCCTTCGACATTTTCCCTGGTTCCCCTCGCACCTCGGCTATCTCGAGCGGGGGCCCTCTCCGCCACAACGCCATCGCCACCCCAAGGCTACCTATTAAGGATCAACCCTGTCCCGAAGAGCCACCCCGGGGCAAGAGAGCGGGTCGTCGCCACCACAAGAAGAGTCCTGGGAAGGCCCGGGTGGAGATCAAACCGGCTCGTTTCTCGGATTCTGAAGCGGAATGCGACTCAGCGATGAAACCTTCTCCCCGCTCCTCTATATCAAGGACTGGGGCAGGAACCAGGCATGTTAGCCTCATTCTCCCAGAATGTGAGGTCCACCAGATTCCCACCTCTCTCCGTAGGTACATCGAGGAGGAAGAAATCGTGGAAATTCCGCAGGTCTCGACCGTGCAATCACCACCATTGTCACCAGAAGTGCCCTCTACCTCTACTAGAGATCACAGAGAGTTATTTTGGGGACCAATGGCGGTAGAGAAATGACATGAACTATCGCCAGCAGCCGCGACTCTTGTGCTGGAAGCTGTGGCTATCATCCCATCGTATCGTGACATCGTGGCCAGGTCACCTCACTCATCAGAGGATGGCCTGGAATTCGGCGTCCAGTCAGCTCATTCGCCATATTCTCCGCCGCTGAGTTTACTATCTCAGAGGCTCGCCTCGGTACCGTTACCGGTCTCTCAGCCGCCCCCGATTGACGAGTGGGGAAATACAGGGCCAGACCCTGAGTCTGAACCCAGGAACTTCTAGAGCATTCTCATAGCGGATTACTTCTCGGAGAAGTTCTGGCCGACGGAGGCGCTGAAATTTCATGCACCAGAGTCCCTTACCCCTGAAAAAGTGGGGTGCTTTTGTCGAACCCTATGGGAGAAACACTTCCACCTTCATTACAAGTGGGTGGTGTACCCCAGAAGTTGAGAGCACATTGAAGAAATCAGCGAGCAATGCCGCCTGATCGATTTGGCTGCACTCCTTGTGGCCCAGCACCCTGAGTCGCCAGGCTGTCAGAGCCCCCTTCAATAGAAATGTGTTTAGAGTTTCAAAGTACTTCACAGAGTCATCAGGGAGGCTGCCCCCCCATGTGCAAGTCCGTGGTTGGGGACACTATGTCGCTCTCCTCTTCGACCCTATCCGACGGCAGCACGATTCGCTATGAGACATTGAGGACATGCCCTAGAGAGGGGTCACAGTCCACATGACTGACGTAGTGGACAAGGAAGACGAGCTTGAATTTCTCGATGGAGACTAACCCCCCGAGGGTGTACCGCCACTGCTGGACCCATCAGGGATGTTTACCCGTTAGAAGAGGAACCTGCTAGGCCTCCCTGTACCCACCGAGTCACTGGTACTCGGTCGAAATACCGGCAAGGGTAAGGATCACATCAGAACTGTCAAGCACTCCGAACCGTGTGCCTCTGTGCAGAAAACAGACGAAGATCCCAAGAAGGCCATGTTACACTAGCAGCTTGCTGAGCAGAAGAGGCTGGATGATGAACTCTTGGCTGAGCGCGCTGTAGAACGGCGACCCGACTATGGTAATCCCAGGCCAGGACAGCAGGGGAAGGAACAATTTCCCCCCAGTGAGATGCCTCCGGGCAACCCTGATCATGCTACTTCCGCAGATAGGTCAGAAGCCGGATCTTACGGCAAGAGGGCGTGATACCTCTCGCCAAACCCCCCCGAACGACGGGGCAATATGAAGAATCTAGTCCGGGTTCCCCCAGTCTCCCCACAGGTCATTCCTCCAGTCGATCCATGAGTTGTTGAATCCATCTACCATGTTGAAGAACCTGGCAACGCACTTGTGATTAGATATCCCCGTCAAGATAGGGACCCCCACCTGGATGATCTTATAGCGGCAATCACAGCCCGCCTCGAAGCGTTGGTAATGCGGCAGGTGGCAGTCCCACCGGATGGCAAGCTGTATCCCGCGTGTGGGGATGATATGCCCGCACCCCCGGGTTTTGGGAACCCCAATTTCTCACCCTTCAACGAGACAGGGGACCCGCCGCAGCACTTGACACATTTTTCTTCCAGGTGTGGCCACATGATGGGAACCCCGGCCTAGCAAAAATCCGCCAAGATCCGATGTTTCGTACAGACATTGGAAGGTCCCGCATTCGTCTGGTATAGCCAGCTCCCTATCGGATCGGTGACCGGTTGGGAGGATCTCCGCCGGCAGTTCCAATACCAGTTCAGCTCCACCATGCAGAAAACCATCATTGCAGACCAGTTCAAGTGCAAGCAAAGGCCTGATGAGCGAGTCGCAGATTTCATCACTCGGTGGAAGGGACTTACGTATTCCCTCGATATGCCACTAACTCAGGAGCAATTACTGATGATGTGTGTGGGGAATGTCAAAACGGAGCTGGTACCCCCCCTGATTACCCATAACTACCCTGGAGGATTCAGAGATTTCTCAGATAAGGCTCAGCGCCTTGAAAAGGCTCTGCAAAAGGCTAGTCAGGCACGTTCGTTGCCCACTATGATCCCAGCCCGGAGGACCGCCAGAGCTGAACCCACCGCGGTGGCCCAAATAGAAGCCCCTAGGTAGCTGGAATTACTGCCAGTGGCACCATCCCCGCAACCCCGTAGAGGTCCTCCACCTCAAGAATAGGCTCATGCCCAGCAGCGACCGCCTCAGAATCGACAGGTTCCCCCGCGCAATGCACCACCTTCACCTAGGCGAGACAATCAAGCACCACCTCCTCAGCAGGCCCCTCCGGCCACTCATCAGGGCCATGCCCCCAGGGGACCCTATCCGGAAAGAAGGCACCAGACTTATTCATTCAATGAAAATCAGGTCCCTGGATACTTCCGAAGTGCTCTAGAGCAAGGGATTGTGTGCCTGCCTGAGTGCAGAAGGCCGGTAGAGGCAAATCTCACCGATCACCCCAACTACTGTCCTTATCATCGGATTCTGGGGCACACCCTCAAGCAATGCTATGTGTTTAAAGACTGGCTTCAAGACCTGGTCAACATCAACATAGTCAGGTTTGGCCCGGCACCAACAGAAGTGCAGGGTGCCTTTGCAGGGTTAGAGATCAATAGCGACAGCGAAGGCGAGTGGCAGCAGGTTCCCAGCCGCGGATCCCGGAAATACGACGACTGGATGGCTCGAAAAACCGCCGTTCATGCCCATGGTATCATACGGACGTTCCTGAAGTAGCCGGAACCTTCAGAAGAAGTAGCCAGTACCTCTGCATCACCTTCACAGACGACCTCTTCCCAAAAGGGCAAGCAGCAACAGCGCAAGAAGAAGCAACGCGCTCCTCCGGTGTCGTCGTCATCCCGCACTCTCGGCGACTTTATGCCCCCTGAAATGGGGATTCCTCCCAGAATCCACCCTGTGGTGGATGACTCGTCGAGCGACAGCCAGGGGTATGCTTCGGTTAACACCGTGGAGCTGGTAAAGCCCTATATGACTCCCAATGAGGGGGGATGCCAGGCGAACCTCCCCAACGTTTCCAGCTGACATCAACGTCAGCGGAACCGCAACCACGCTGGTCATCAAGGTATGTCAGTGGGCACTTTCAGCCAAGCCGTGCACGCTAATGAGACCCGAAAGCAGGCTCAGTGCAGAGATCAGCACGTGCAACCCCATCTAACGCCCTCAGCTCTACCTCCACCGCTGTTTGTGCAACTAGATCAGGGAGAGATGCTTCGTTCGTATCACAGTCATTCTTGCCTGGCTACAGGCCAGTCTCCGCTATCTGATCCTAGTCTAGCGACTACTCTCTAGACTTCAACTAGTAGACAGCAGGATGTACCCAGTACTAGCCGACCGCCGGTTGAACCGGCAGGACCCGCTATGCCTCCAACTATCGAACGACCTCCTGTAGGCAGAGGTTCACGTTTGGCATGAAAGTATGATTTCCTGAAGCACCTAGCCGGCATTCCGGAAAGGCTTTATATCCTTGAGGCCCTTCTCCTATCATCTGAAATGTGCGAGGCACTTTCCGAGGCCTTAAGGAGCCCCCTCCAGTTTAAGACGGAGGTAGCAGCTGCAGAAGCCTTCCATGCCGAGACAATTGAGAACACTGAATGTTAGGCGGTTATCTCGTTCTCTGGTAAAGATGAGGACCCTCCTGTAGAGGGGCACATTCACCCGCTGTACATCACTGGCCACTTCAATGGTGTGGAAGTCCACCACTGCCTCATTGACATGGGTTCCGGAATCAACCTATTTCCGACTCGGACATTGCGAAAGATGGGTCTGTCTCAAGGTGATTTAACTCCCTCTGACCTCAGAATCTAGGGGTACGACAGGACCGGGCAAACCCCAATCGGCAAGATCCGCCTGAAGACTCAGTTTGGTGGCTTAATTTCCATCACCGAGTTCAGGGTCGTCTCTCAGGACACCGCCTACAACGCGTTGATGGGTAGGCCATGGCTCCATCTTCATGCATCGGTCCCTTCATCGTATCAGCAGTGCCTCAAATTCTCACTCAACGGTCGAGTAGGTGTGCTCCAAGGAGATGCGTCTCCTTTCGCCTCTTTTGATGCCCGCTATCTGGATGCTGATTATTACAAGATTAAGGATAATAAAATCCTAGTATGTGAGGATTAACCCGCCCCGGTCACAAGTGATCCCTGGGCAAGCATGGATGACGCCTACATCCTCCAGATCCACTGATTGGAGGCCACGAACCCCGACATGGGGCAATGTTTTGTTGTTTCGGGTACACAAGGAAGGCATGTTCCCGTGTCCAAGTGACGGCGGAAAATCACCTCGTACTCCTACATCAACCAGGCTCAGGTGATCCCAGAACCTCCTACCCCTGTACGGTACCGGAATGTCAAGCTTATGACAATGGCGATACGCCATATGTGTCTCTTCCGCCGGGCTGGAATCCACCGACTCAGGCAGACACGTCACCAATACTTTGATATCATCAAACGTGGCCCCTTGGGCCAAAGGCCAGATGAGATAGGGTCGACTGCCTTCATTGTTATGGTCTCAATGGTGAGTGAGTCTCCTGATATGATGACCACTGCTGCCCAAGCCGGCACCAGCTTCCCCTCAGGCTTTGATAGCCCAGAAGTATCTCATGTCACGGGAAATCCCCCCACGAGTGGAGAGGAAGACCTGGAGGATGCTCCCCCCGCCTTTGAGGAAGGTGTCTCTACCACGGTTGATGAACTGGTACAGGTGAACCTTGGTAGAGAGGCAGATCCAAAACCCACATTGATCAGTTCAGCCATGTCCCCCGAGGAGCGGCAGCAGTACGTGGACTTCCTCAAACAACACCGTGACGTGTTTGCCTAGAGTTACAACGAGATGCCAGGACTAGATCCCCAGGTAGCCGTTCACCATCTGGGCCTCCTGGAAAACCATCGTGGGTTTAAGCAGCCTCCCAGGAAGATGCACCCTTCTAATGGTGCTATGGTTGAGGCCAAAGTTGACAAGCTTATCAAAGACAACTTCGTTAAGGAAGTACAATACCCCAAGTGGCTTGCCAACATTGTGCCAGTCAGGAAGAAGAATGGGAAGATCAGAGTCTGCATCGACTTCCGCGACCTTAATCGCCACTGCCTAAAGGATGACTTCCCACTCCCGGTGACAGAGTTATTAATTGACGCCACGACCGGGTTCCGATCTCTCTCTTTCATGGATGGGTATTCCGGGTACAACCAGATCTGGATGGCCCCTAAGGATGAGGAGTCCACTACCTTCAGGGCTCCCCAAGGAACCTTTTGGTACCAGGTTATGCCATTCGGCTTGAAAAATGCTGGTGCCACTTATTAGAGGGCCATGACCCACATATTCAAGACGATTCTCTTGACGCTGGTGGAATGATACGTAGATGACCTAGTGGTCAAATCATGTCAGTGCCAGGATCATCTCAAAGACCTTGAGAAGGTGTTCGGTTTCCTCTGTTCCCATCACCTGAAGATGAAACCATTGAATTGTGCCTTGGGGGTCACCTCTGGGAAGTTTTAGGGTTTTTTTGTTAGATAAAGGGGTATTGATATCGACCCAGAGAAGATCAAGGCCATCAGCCAAATGCCTCCCCCGAGTAACATTCCGGAACTTCGAGGCCTCCAAGGCCACGTAGCCTATATACGCCGATTCATCGTGAATCTGGTCGGAAAGTGTAAGTCCTTTTCCCGGCTCATGAAGAAGGGTGCCGCCTACGAATGGGATGAGGAGTGTCGGACCGCCTTCGAGGAAATCAAGCAGTATCTTCTCCAACCTCCGGTTTTGATGCCACCTGTCTCCGGAAATCCACTGGTACTTTACATGACCGCCCTAGAAAGATCACTCGGTGCACTTCTCGCACAGAAGAATAACGAGGGTACCGAGAAAAATCTCTACTATCTCAGCCGTATGCTTCTCGGAACGGAGGTCAGATACTCCCCTATCAAAATGAGCTTCCTTGCCCTCGTCTTCACCATACAAAAGTTGCGACATTACCTGTAGCACCATGAGGTGCAATTGGTCTCCCGGGTAGACCCACTGAAGTACATCCTGAACTGCCCCATGCTGACTGGATGACTAGCACGGTGGGCGGTGATTCTCCAACAGTTTGATATCAGGTTCGTACCTCAGAAGTCCATTAAGGGACAGGCGTTGGTAGACTTTTTAACTGCCCATCCAACCTCTGCGGATCAATCCATGGACTTGGATTTTCCTGATGAGGCGATCCTCTCAGTCGATCATGTCATCCCATGTTGGAAATTGCATTTCGATGGTGCCTCCCGGAGCCCCACTGGTAGGAGGCTCAATGATCCTAAGCTTAACAGAGTGGGCCTGGGTATTGTCTTCATTACACCGGCACAAGCCGTCCTGCCATACTCGTTCCTGTTGTCAGAAGGATGTACGAACAATGATGTAGAGTACCAGGCTCTCATCACCAGCCTCGAGTTGGCCCTCGAGATCAATGTGCCCCATCTACATGTGAAAGAAGATTCTGAGTTAGTAATCAAACAGGTTAATGGCGACTACGTTGTCAGGAAGCCGGAGCTTGTACTGTTTCTGGAGTACACCCTCTGCCTAATGGTCGAGTTCTCTTCTCGACCAAAGATTACCCATGTCCCACGGTCACAGAACGGTCAAGAAGACGCCTTGGCTGGCTTAGCCGCGTCGCTCGCAGAACCCGAGCAAAATGATTTGATCATACATGTGGCACAACAGAGAGTCATTGCCCCCGTCACCCAAGAGGACAATGATGGACTGCGGGTAAGTCATCTCACCGCCGGACCCTCTAAGTTAGGGGTCCTGGGTTCGTCAGACATAGTATTTGAATCCACTCCCGACTGGAGGGAACCTTTTGTCGAGTATCTCCAAAATGGTCACCTCCCGGACGACCGGACCGAGCACGAGCGAATTCGATGCCGTGCGCTGCCATTTACCCTCCAGAGCGGCCCTAGTCTTGAAAAGATCTTTTATAAGCGGAGCTTCGATGGCGTCCTCCTCCATTGAATTCAAGGAGTAGAGATTCCTCAAGTTATGCAAGAGGTTCACACCTGTTCCTGTGGCGCCCATCAAGCTGGGCCGAAGCCGTCCCATCAAATCTGGAGGTTGGGGTACTTCTGGACCTCTATGATCCACGATTATATTGGGTATTCCAAGAGATGCCACGCGTTCCAAGTTCACGCCAACTTCCTGCATTGGCCACCGGAGCCCCTCCACCCCACAATGTACTCTTGGCCATTTGTAGTATGGGGACTTGATGTAGTGGGACCGTATACACCGAAAACAGCCCGCCAGTGTAGGTTCATCCTGACTGCTACAAATTTCTTCTCCAAGTGGGTAGAGGCAGTTCCACTCAAAGAGGTCAAGGCCCGTTCCATCGTCGACTTTGTGAGCTGCAATATTATCCACCAGTTTGGGGTCCCTCACACAGTCCTCACCAATAACGGCACAAACATTCGAGCTGTTGAACTGAAGAAATTGTACGCCAAGTACGGCATCCATTCGAACCATACCTCCCGCTACCATGTGCAGGAAAACGGATAGATCGAGGTATTCAACAAAACCCTCTCTAACATTCTGTAGAAGTCGGTTAGTCATAAGAAGAAAAGTTGGTCGGACAAGCTCCCCAACACCCTCTGGGCTTATCGGACGACGACTCACAACTCTACCCAGGTGACCCCATATTCCCTGGTGTATGGTGCTAAGGCCGTCCTACCCATTGAGATCTAGCTTCCATCATTATGCATTGCAGTCTATGATCACCAGACATCAGATGAGGTAGTCAAGATCTGTCTAGATGAATTAGAAGCACTGGATGAGAATCGGCTTCGTGCCCAACACAATCTGGAAATTCATCAGGATAAGATAGCCAGGGCCTTCAACAAGAAGGTCTGTCTTCGTTCTTTTCTACAGGGCAACCTAGTATTGGCCCTTCGAGCACCAATGATTCCCAGTATGAAATTTACCAAGTTAGAACCCAAATGGGGAGGGCCTTATATCATCCATAATTTTTACCCCAATGGATCATACTCCTTGGTGACCACGGATGGAGAGCGCATAACCCCTCCCACTAACGCCAAGTTTCTCAAGCGATACCTTGCCTAGGGAAAAAGGGTCCTGCATGACCTTAAACTGCATCTTCGTCCTCCAAGACGATAAACTACAAAATCGTCTGAGCTCTATGACCATAAACTAAGATCTCCCCCCGTCCTTACTGTAAGTCGTTAAACTGCAAGCCAGTCAGGCCTTCCTGACCGAGGCTCAGCCTCAGGCCCCTTGGCCTCCTCGGGCCCCCGGCCTCCATCCTTACTGTAAGACGTTAAACTGCAAGCCAGTCAGGCCATCCTGACCGAGGCTCAGTGTAACACCCCAAGATTTCATAGTGTGTTATTTATTCAAAATAATTCAATAACTTGCACTACACGCAACACTGAGTTCAATCACACCATGACTTAAAAAAAAAAGCCATTCAAAAGAGGTTATGAATAGTATTATCTAAATTTTAAACTTTATATAATCATTATAATTTTAGAATCCATATTATGAGTTTCTTAGATATAATGCAAGAACAAATTCATTTTCAGTATTGCACTTTTATCAACTTTTAATAGTGAACCCTTTTTAAATACAATATTTTAAACTTTTTGACTAAATGGAGACATCAAAAATTTAAAATGAAACATTCCAAGCTTCCACGGTACACTTTCTTTGAATAATACAGTAGTGTGTGTTGTACGCAACCTTGAGTTTTAACACACACCACAACCAATCAAACTAGCCGTTATGAATAGTAATACCTACATTTTAAAATTATATATATTTTATATTTTAAAATGGACTTCATTTTTGGATTCGGAATATCGAATTTAGCCTAAGGTGAAATTTTGGTACTTTTCGGATAACTTTCATATTTTGATGAATAGTGAAAATTACTAAATTTTAATTAAAAACAACTTTTTTAATCAAAATAATTAATAGTGATAAATTATGAATTTTAGTAGTTTTAAAGTATATTTAGAATATATTTTTACCATTTAATATAATGTTGGTCATTGGACATAATTTTACAATTAAACCGAACATAAACAAGTGTCAATCTTTTGATAGTTATTATCTCTTAAAAACACGCTTTTTGTTTTGACAGCGGGAATTAATTTTAAATTAATTTCTACCAATTCTGTGTTTTGAATTTAGAAAAATGGATTCCATATTTGGAATCAGGATGTCCAAATTGTGTAAATAGGTAACTTTTATTTTTAGACATTTTGAATAATTACTGTGGTAAATATTTTATTTACCATGGTTAAGGGTAAATCCGGTAAATAAGGGTTAAAAAATAATATTATAATAATACAAAATTACCCTAAAACGTGTCCTAACCTTATTGGTGGACACATACCCGACCATGAGCATCCTTGGGTCAATTTGGGGACCCCTTGGAGCCACTTGTATGTGGTAGGGACACTTTATATTAATAAAGTTAAAATAAAAATAAAAATGGCATAAGCTTACATCTTTTAGAAGAACAATTTTTACATAGGGTTATACATGTTGGATTTTCGATTATAAATATTCATTAGAAAGCTAAAACTATTTCCTACATAATGATATTTTATTTATAATTTTTAGACATCAAATAAGTTAAATTATTAATGACACAATAGTGATGAAATGTTTACCTCATTAATAAATCATTTAAATAAATAAGATTATAATGATTAAAATATTATCTAAAACCTGTACAATTCTTATTGGTTGATGTTATTTAGAATATGAGTCATCTTATCTTCGACCTCAATGATTTTTGGACCATTATAAACCGAATATAATTATATTATAAAGTAATACTTTCACTCTTTCCTAAAGAGCCCGTCCTCTCCCTTATAAAAGGAGACCACTTCTACTCATTCCACACACCTCTCATGCCACTTGGCTCGTCCAAACTCTGCCCAACTAATCTCCCCACATCCCTCTCCTCCTCCTTGAAGCTTCCCCTTAGGCAGAAAGCATTTCAAGAAGTCCTTTGGTTCCAACCAAAGTGAGTTACCTAAATTAAAGGTAACGATTTCTCTTAAATTATTTTCATTTATTTTGCTTCTCCAACCCCCAAACTCTTTTTATTTCCTTTATTTTGTAACAACACCAGTATCCTCAATATACTAGGATGTTGTTATAAGAAGTATTCAAACTACACATACACACAACTCCATCTAATGGATGATGAACATAATGTTTCTGTGGATGGCAAACTAACGCCTCACGAAACGATGATTGTTCAAATACATCTTACAGCCTCTCATGGTGGCCATTATGATGGCACTGTAATTAAATATTATATTAATGATATATATTTTATATATAAGCTTCTGTAATTCCATTTTATTTCATACCATTATGTTGTATATACATACGATAATTTCATTTGAGGAAGTGCGGACTACCGCCCCCTTAAAATGATATGACTCGTTCATACCACACATGGAACGTATAAAGGATGGTGTTAATGAAACTAAAGTAACATATATAAAATATTATATTATACTGTAATAGTAATATACCTAAGTATCATTTGGATTCAATTCTTTTAAAATAAAAATTAAATGGAAGTTGCGTTCGTGCGTACGTACGGACTACCGTCTCCACGAACGCGATGAGATTCATCCTCCATCGTATACATTCAAGTATAATTATCATTTCATGATTTAAAAATGATGTTTAAGGACTTGATACCATTCTGGATTTGAATAATATACAACCTATCCTTTACAAACATGTCTTACGTAACAAAACATACAAAAGAAAACAAGTAAGTTAACACCCGAAACAACGATAATACTAAGATATTATTATCAAATCAATATTAAAAGATCATATATGATATCATATTAATATATATGATTCTTGTATAATTTAATAACAATTATTTCACCATTATACATGAGGTTAACCTACCCCAACCAAGGAAAATTACAAGGTAAGGGATTTTCTTATCTCACATTCAATTCCGTGAGATTTCCATTATTCGCCACTAAATTATTGAAAGTGGTGTATTGTGTACTGGCATTTGATATATATTATCATGATTATCTTTATATTCATGTTATTCTGTAAATAATTTGGTGGTTATTAACTTTTGGCCATACGACTCAGTTGATTAACGTGGTAAGGGGTTTTCATCTCACTCCTTATTCCCGTGAGATTCATGCCATATTGCCACCATTACCTTTTGTGTGGTGTATGTACTGACCATAATTATATTCTTTGTGTAATACACTCTAATTTATGTGTACTTACATATTCATTGTATGATACCTCTTTCATGGGTTGTATGTTTCATAAGTTACCAAACTGGTAAGGGTTATTTCACAATCTCTTCATTATCTGAGGTTGTTTATACGTAATAATCTACTGGGATCTCGTTATCATCCACATCCATGTTTCTTCAAAATGTATTTCAAAACATTTTTAATATTTAAAAGAATATGGGTTAAAGTCATTTATACCCTTGTTTGACTTTTTATAAGAGGTTTATAAGGGAATCTTTCCGTCGTTTTCCAAACAAGGTGCTTTTTAACCTTTTCGACAGAATTAATATAAGAATGTGTTTTTAATTTATACGGCGGGTGCGGTTATTTTCCGCCGTTATAAAATCGTCAAAGCTTCCCTTAAAATCTTATAAGATTATTTTCAAAGAAAATGTTTGATTTTATATGGATCTTAAATGATTTCAAAATAAAAGGAGATATTTCTTTAAAAAGAATTTTGATTTCATCTATGTCAACATCCTTTGATGGGTTTTAAGATTATTTGAAGTTGATTTATTATGATACAAAACTTCTATATTGTTTTGAAGGTTTTGTGATATTTTTGACTGTGGATGTGCTATTTTTATACCATTCATAGTTTATGGTGAAAGTATTGACATTTCGTGTGCTAGTTCCAATAAGAATGTTTATGTTATATTTCAATCTTTACTTCATATGAATGTGTTGGACAAGTATGTTCCAGGTTAGGGACTGGTTAAAGTAAGCCCTCCAGGTTGGGGACTGGTAAAAGTAAGCCCTCCAGGTTGGGGACTGGTAAAAGTAAGCCCTCCAGGTTCGGGACTGGTAAAAGTAAGCCCTCCGGGTTGGTGTCCGGTTATTAGAGGCACTCCGGGTTGGTGTCCGGTTATTAGAGGCACTCCGGGTTGGTGTCCGGTTATTAGAGGCACTCCGGGTTGGGTTCCGGTTACAGTTAGCCCCAAGGTCTTGGGACGAGGCCTTGAAAAGTAATTAAAGTTTAGAATTATGCATTCCAACATTATGAAAGTGGTTATTGATTTTGCATGTGATTATTCGATTAGTAGAATATCCATGTGAACAAGTAAATGCCATTATTTCATTTTACTTTTGCCATACTATGTTGAAGTTCAAGTTTAAAAGGATTTTGTTTTAGTAATTCATTGCCTTAAATGTTTATGCTTATTTTTGAATGTTCCGCTATATTTTTATCCTTACTGGGCATTTGAGCTCACCCCTTTTCTATGTTTTATTTTTCCCAGGATGTGAAGATGTAAGTTATAAATGACTTGCAGGGATATTATGAGGGGATTATAGTGTGGACTGTGGAAACATTATGTTGTTGTAGTAGTTTTTCATTTTATGATATAATGTAAAACTTATGAATATATCTAGTGTTTCCAAGGCTACTAAACCAATCGGTCTTTCGAGATTTGATCTTTCTTGTGATCATGCCAATGTTACGAAGTAATGCACCGACTCTGGGTAACTGGGGTCGGGGCATTACAATTGGTATCAGAGGAAGTTTAGTACAAACCTTGGAAGCTAGATTTAGATAAACTCTGATTAGAGCACGTATACCTAAGATGAACTTTGAGGATTAGTATAGAAGAACTTCCTAGAATTTTGGTATTGTAGAGATTTTGTGAGTTTTCCGAGAAATACATCCCTGTCTGGATACGAGCAGGTAGAGGCGGCTCTGGCACAGATGTACCTAGGGGTAAAACCCGAAAACACCGCTTTGAGCTAGACTCGAACGGGAACTGGTGCACGACAACGGGCCTTGCTGCACTCTTGGTTACGACACTCCCGGGGGATATGCTTAGGATAACTCTCATTTTCTTTACAAATCATTATGAAGGGTTTATGAGTATATACTTCCTCAAAGAAAACACTTTTATGATTATGGATTATATCCATAAATAGTTCAATTTATGTTAAGTGTTTTATAAGTATGGGATTATGTATTTTGATTCATAAACTGATCTAGTTTATGCCATTGTTTAGAAATGGCGCCCAGTAGAAGGAATGAGAACTCCGGAAATGCACTTGATCCAAAGAGAAGGAAGGATCATATCTTTCATGGTCTTAAGCTAGAATTTATAAGAGAAATAGTCTCCCATGTATTATCATCATATGAAGAAATAATATCATGTATTGATAAGATAAGTAAAGAGATTACTGAGTCCTATGGCTTTGAAGGGAAGCAAGAGAAGAAAAGGATAGAAGAGAGAAAGATGGATAAAGGGAAGAGGGAAAAGAAGAATTTTCCCATATGTGGTAACTGTGGAAAGAAACACCCTGGAACTTGCCTGAAAGGAATGGGAGTTTGTTATAAGTGTGGAGGAAAAGGGCACAAAGTACATGACTGCAAGGGTAAGAAAATGGTTTCAAATGTACAATGCTTCATTTGCAAGGAGTTTGGACACTACGAGAACCTATTCCCCAGTCATCAGACTATGCCGCAAATGATGCTATTGGATAATAATCAAGTTATGATACTACCACAGATGAAGAGGAATGATTAGAGTTCTTATGTTGATTATGTCAATTGATTGTTGTATCAACAATGTACTTGTTATAATAATTATGGAGTATATAAGGATTGTACTGCAGTACTATTTCATTAAGGACTTGAGATTATGTGGAACAAAGAAAAGTGACTCAATAGCAGGATAAATTTTTGGAAAATATATGGTTGAGAGAATGATAAATCATAATATAGTTCTGATACTGAGGTAGTGATTTTGGAATAATATGTGATTGTTTTGGATAAATTATATTGGATATTCTTGACTACCTTGGAACTAATTAATGATTTGTATATTCCATCATTGTTGGGGTTTAAAACATTTTTGGATTAATGAAGTATATCCAGCATTCTATGTGGAATAGGGGAGCATGAATGTAATCAATAAGGAATATGGTAATTCAAGATGTTTCAGTTTATTAAAAGAATACAAGATGAAGGTATTCATATGCTATTGCGGGGTAAAAAGGATCTATATTATGTTTACCTTCCTTATAAATGTTGGACTGTGAGTTTGGACAGAAGTATTTTGGATAGTTCTAGTTTGGATTATTTTGGATTACCATAAAAGGAAAACCCGGAGGTTGGGCGGCAACCCGTCGCGTCCGGCAAGGCTGCGAGACTTGAACCCGCAACTGAAGGGCGACAAGGGTGTATCACCTACCACTGGCCCATGAGATGTCCTGGATTAAATAATGTTGTTTTTTTAAAGATCTGGTAGATGAATTATAAATTCATTTATTTTGGAACCCTGTACGAATAGTATAAATAAATAAAAAATTACATTCTATTATCTTTTAGAGTGAAAGATGAGTTTGTGGTAGAAACTTATTAATGGATAAAACTCTGATTATAAAGTAAGTATATCTCCTTATGATCTTATCCAATCTCATAAATAAATTCCTCAACATTAATAAAAGGAACTTAGAACAAAAATGTTTCCCTAGATGGTACCTTAAATCATCACTAATTTATGGCTTTGGGATTGTTGGCCTTTTCATAGCCATGTTCTCTACCACTCTCCATCAGATAATTGATGGTTAGATTTCTCCTCCATATCCATATTTTCCTACATGGAACCCCAGTATGTGTTATTTTCGGTAATCTTCATACTTTCCACTCTTTATTTTAAATAGAGGCCTCATTAATTCATTTTTCGATGTGGGATTTCAACTAAGATATTTTAAAATGTCAAAAATGTGTGATCCCAATACCCTATATTTTGTTGAACCGATGGTACTTCAAATCATCATAGATTGATGAGTTTAAGGACCTCAATTTTATACTTGTTTGTGATTGATGACCTCAACCACTACCTATAAATATTTACGTTTTTCCTCCAATTATATGTCTCTAATTGCCACCAATGTTCTCCTAATTGAGATCATAATTTGGTGGTGACCCTTTCATTTCTCTTTTCCTCATATTAAGACTAAATTTTAGTAAACCAATTTCCGATGTGGGTTTTCCCACAAATATATTTTCTATTTTCAACCTTTTATTTTCAAAGAACAATTTCAAATTGCGAGGACGCAATTTATTGAAGGAGGGGAGAATGTAACACCCCAAGATTTCATAGTGTGTTATTTATTCAAAATAATTCAATAACTTGCACTACACGCAACACTGAGTTCAATCACACCATGACTTACAAAAAAAAAGCCATTCAAAAGAGGTTATGAATAGTATTATCTAAATTTTAAACTTTATATAATCCTTATAATTTTAGAATCCATATTATGAGTTTCTTAGATATAATTCAAGAACAAATTCATTTTCAGTATTGCACTTTTATCAACTTTTAATAGTGAACCCTTTTTAAATACAATATTTTAAACTTTTTGACTAAATGGGGACATCAAAAATTTAAAATGAAACATTCCAAGCTTCCACGGTACACTTTCTTTGAATAATACAGTAGTGTGTGTTGTACGCAACCTTGAGTTTTAACACACACCACAACCAATCAAACTAGCCGTTATGAATAGTAATACCTACATTTTAAAATTATATATATTTTATATTTTAAAATGGACTTCATTTTTGGATTCGGAATATCGAATTTAGCCTAAGGTGAAATTTTGGTACTTTTCGGATAACTTTCATATTTTGATGAATAGTGAAAATTACTAAATTTTAATTAAAAACAACTTTTTTAATCAAAATAATTAATAGTGATAAATTATGAATTTTAGTAGTTTTAAAGTATATTTAGAATATATTTTTACCATTTAATATAATGTTGGTCATTGGACATAATTTTACAATTAAACCGAACATAAACAAGTGTCAATCTTTTGATAGTTATTATCTCTTAAAAACACGCTTTTTGTTTTGACAGCGGGAATTAATTTTAAATTAATTTCTACCAATTCTGTGTTTTGAATTTAGAAAAATGGATTCCATATTTGGAATCAGGATGTCCAAATTGTGTAAATAGGTAACTTTTATTTTTATACATTTTGAATAATTACTGTGGTAAATATTTTATTTACCATGGTTAAGGGTAAATCCGGTAAATAAGGGTTAAAAAATAATATTATAATAATACAAAATTACACTAAAACGTGTCCTAACCTTATTGGTGGACACATACCCGACCATGAGCATCCTTGGGTCAATTTGGGTACCCCTTGGAGCCACTTGTATGTGGTAGGGACACTTTATATTAATAAAGTTAAAATAAAAATAAAAATGGCATAAGCTTACATCTTTTAGAAGAACAATTTTTACATAGGGTTATACATGTTGGATTTTCGATTATAAATATTCATTAGAAATCTAAAAAGATTTCCTACATAATGATATTTTATTTATAATTTTTAGACATCAAATAAGTTAAATTATTAATGACACAATAGTGATGAAATGTTTACCTCATTAATAAATCATTTAAATAAATAAGATTATAATGATTAAAATATTATCTAAAACTTGTCCAATTCTTATTGGTTGATGTTATTTAGAATATGAGTCATCTTATCTTCGACCTCAATGATTTTTGGACCATTATAAACCGAATATAATTATATTATAAAGTAATACTTTCACTCTTTCCTAAAGAGCCCCTCCTCTCCCTTATAAAAGGAGACCACTTCTACTCATTCCACACACCTCTCATGCCACTTGTCTCGTCCAAACTCTGCCCAACTAATCTCCCCACATCCCTCTCCTCCTCCTTGAAGCTTCCCCTTAAGCAGAAAGCATTTCAAGAAGTCCTTTGGTTCCAACCAAAGTGAGTTACCTAAATTAAAGGTAACGATTTCTCTTAAATTATTTTCATTTATTTTGCTTCTCCAACCCCCAAACTCTTTTTATTTACTTTCTTTTGTAACAACACCAGTATCCTCAATATACTAGGATTTTGTTATAAGAAGTATTCAAACTACACATACACACAACTCCATCTAATGGATGATGAACATAATGTTTCTGTGGATGGCAAACTAACGCCTCACGAAACGATGATTGTTCAAATACATCTTACCGCCTCTCATGGTGGCCATTATGATGGCACTGTAATTAAATATTATATTAATGATATATATTTTATATATAAGCTTCTGTAATTCCATTTTATTTCATACCATTATGTTGTATATACATACGATAATTTCATTTGAGGAAGTGCGGACTACCGCCCCCTTAAAATGATATGACTCGTTCATACCACACATGGAACGTATAAAGGATGGTGTTAATGAAACTAAAGTAACATATATAAAATATTATATTATACTGTAATAGTAATATACCTAAGTATCATTTGGATTCAATTCTTTTAAAATAAAAATTAAATGGAAGTTGCGTTCGTGCGTACGTATGGACTACCGTCTCCATGAACGCGATGAGATTCATCCTCCATCGTATACATTCAAGTATAATTATCATTTCATGATTTAAAAATGATGTTTAAGGACTTGATACCATTCTGGATTTGAATAATATACAACCTATCCTTTACAAACATGTCTTACGTAACAAAACATACAAAAGAAAACAAGTAAGTTAACACCCGAAACAACGATAATACTAAGATATTATTATCAAATCAATATTAAAAGATCATATATGATATCATATTAATATATATGATTCTTGTATAATTTAATAACAATTATTTCACCATTATACAGGAGGTTAACCTACCCCAACCAAGGAAAATTACAAGGTAAGGGATTTTCTTATCTCACATTCAATTCCGTGAGATTTCCATTATTCGCCACTAAATTATTGAAAGTGGTGTATTGTGTACTGGAATTTGATATATATTATCATGATTATCTTTATATTCATGTTATTCTGTAAATAATTTGGTGGTTATTAACTTTTGGCCATACGACTCAGTTGATTAACGTGGTAAGGGGTTTTCATCTCACTCCTTATTCCTGTGAGATTCATGCCATATTGCCACCATTACCTTTTCTGTGGTGTATGTACTGACCATAATTATATTCTTTGTGTAATAAACTCTAATTTATGTGTACTTACATATTCATTGTATGATACCTCTTTCATGGGTTGTATGTTTCATAAGTTACCAAACTGGTAAGGGTTATTTCACAATCTCTTCATTATCTGAGGTTGTTTATACGTAATAATCTACTGGGATCTCGTTATCATCCACATCCATGTTTCTTCAAAATGTATTTCAAAACATTTTTAATATTTAAAAGAATATGGGTTAAAGTCATTTATACCCTTGTTTGACTTTTTATAAGAGGTTTATAAGGGAATCTTTCCGTCGTTTTCCAAACAAGGTGCTTTTTAACCTTTTCGACAGAATTAAGATAAGAATGTTTTTTTAATTTATACGGCGGGTGCGGTTATTTTCCGCCGTTATAAAATCGTCAAAGCTTCCCTTAAAATCTTATAAGATTATTTTCAAAGAAAATGTTTGATTTTATATGGATCTTAAATGATTTCAAAATAAAAGGAGATATTTCTTTAAAAAGAATTTTGATTTCATCTATGTCAACATCCTTTGATGGGTTTTAAGATTATTTGAAGTTGATTTATTATGATACAAAACTTCTATATTGTTTTGAAGGTTTTGTGATATTTTTGACTGTGGATGTGCTATTTTTATACCATTCATAGTTTATGGTGAAAGTATTGACATTTCGTGTGCTAGTTCCAATAAGAATGTTTATGTTATATTTCAATCTTTACTTCATATGAATGTGTTGGACAAGTATGTTCCAGGTTGGGGACTGGTTAAAGTAAGCCCTCCAGGTTGGGGACTGGTAAAAGTAAGCCCTCCAGGTTGGGGACTGGTAAAAGTAAGCCCTCCAGGTTAGGGACTGGTAAAAGTAAGCCCTCCGGGTTGGTGTCCGGTTATTAGAGGCACTCCGGGTTGGTGTCCGGTTATTAGAGGCACTCCGGGTTGGTGTCCGGTTATTAGAGGCACTCCGGGTTGGGTTCCGGTTACAGTTAGCCCCAAGGTCTTGGGACGAGGCCTTGAAAAGTAATTAAAGTTTAGAATTATGCATTCCAACATTATGAAAGTGGTTATTGATTTTTCATGTGATTATTCGATTAGTAGAATATCCATGTGAACAAGTAAATGGCATTATTTCATTTTACTTTTGCCATACTATGTTGAAGTTCAAGTTTAAAAGGCTTTTGTTTTAGTAATTCATTGCCTTAAATGTTTATGCTTATTTTTGAATGTTCCGCTATATTGTTATCCTTACTGGGCATTTGAGCTCACCCCTTTTCTATGTTTTATTTTTCCCAGGATGTGAAGATGTAAGTTATAAATGACTTGCAGGGATATTATGAGGGGATTATAGTGTGGACTGTGGAAACATTATGTTGTTGTAGTAGTTTTTCATTTTATGATATAATGTAAAACTTATGAATATATCTAGTGTTTCCAAGGCTACTAAACCAATCGGTCTTTCGAGATTTGATCTTTCTTGTGATCATGCCAATGTTACGAAGTAATGCACCGACTCTGGGTAACTGGGGTCGGGGCGTTACACTCAGCCTCAGGCCCCTTAGCCTCCTCAGGACCTCAGCCCTCGTCCTTATTGTAAGACATTAAACATCAAACCAGCTAGGTCTTCCTGACCGAGGCTCAGCCTCTGGCCCCTTGGCCTTCGTCGACTCTGGCTCTCTAATGGGATTGTACGGTGTGGTGTGGGATTACATCCTCATCCACATCAGGTTACCCTCTGTACCGTACATATACCCAGTTGAGACACATTTCTCGTCCAGAACAATGCTAAACCGCGCCTCAAGAACTACGTGTGGCTTGATTCCCATCTTAGTGGGATACGTAGGAATGCTCAGACGCCTCGTCTTGAGCCCAGCCCCAAGCTTTTCTCATCCACTATCCCCCTGGGAATATTTTCCTTAGAGGATCCTAGTGTAGCGAGGAGTAGGCTTTCTTAGCCCCGCTCATACAAGGATTGTAAGGGTTGCACCATGTGCCCACTCCCGTTATTCTATCCTCCCACGTCCTCGCCGCATGACGCTAAACTGCATGGCCTTCAAGAACTATGTATGGCTTGATTCCCATACTAATGGGATACGTAGGAACGCCCGTGAATTTCATCCGTTGGCCCAGCCCAAAAGCCAAAATCTTCCCCTCGGGTTAAGACATATGGCAGGGTGCACACTTTTTCCCCAACTCACATTGAGCAAGCCTCGACCCGGCGGCGCTTCCCCCTAGAGATGTTCACCTCTTTCGTGGATGGATACAGCTATGCTTCACCCACTCCTTGATTGGGAATCAATCATTTTTCATCCCCGGAGGGACCCCCAAGAACGACCTGGATACTACGCCCAAGGGATCTCCTACTGATACGGGCCAATGCCCCAAAGGGTTTTCAAGCAACAATCCGATAAAAGTCCCGCGTTTCAAATTTGGTCAACGGTCGATGCTCATTTGTTGCTCCCATATCAGATCACCATAAGAACGTTGTGTTTAGAACATGGTCAATAGTGTCCTAGATCTACGGTTCTACCCCAAGATGTCCCAAACATCGAGTGCAGTGATTCATTCTACCCCATCCCGAAGTGACAAACTTCCCTTCAGGTGGTGCTAGCGGTCGGGACCACAGCCCCGATTCCCCTATAATGAATGTACGGCATGGTGTAGGACTATGTCCTCATTCACGTTAGGTTACCTTCCATGCCATACACACCCCCATATTAGATACAGTTATCTCTTTCCCCGTCCTCATGTATGACGTTAAACTGCAAACCAGTCAGGCCTTCCTGACTGATGCCTGACCTTAGGCCCCTTGGCCTTCTCGGGCCCCTCTGCCCAGCCTCTTACCCGGGGTGTACGGTGTGGAGTGGGATTATGTCCTCATTCAGGTCAGGATCGTGTACCATGTCGTACGCCTTCCCTCGTGAGGCCCAGTCTTAGTCCCCTTGGCCTCCTTGGGCCCCTGGCCCTCATCCTCACTGCAAGACGTTAAACTGCAAGCAGGTCAGGCCTTCTTGACCAATGCCTAACCATCATGCCCCTGGGCCTTTTCGGGCCCCAGCCCAGGTCCTCTCTTATAGGAATGTATGGTGTGGTGTGAGATTATTTCCCCATTCACGTCGGCTTCTTCGCCATACCGTACACCTCCCTTGTTTGGGGGTATATTACTCCCCCCTCGAACCCATATGACGTTAAACTACATTTAGAGAACTACGTGTGGCTTGATTCCCATCCTCATGGGATACGTAGGACCACCTGAATTTCTAGGATTCGGGTCCAGCCCCATCTCTCGGGAATCTTCATCCCATTTTGGCCCCTTGGCCTACCCTTCCTCCATGAGAGGATCATATGGTGTGGTGTTGGATTAGGTCCTCATTCACATCGGTCTCGTAATGACCACACCATGTACCTCTCCCTCCTGAGCTGTTTTGTCGACCCCTTTTCGGCAGTTCACCAATGTGCCTAAGTGTACTCTGGTTTATTACCAGGAATGCCAAGCTTTACTCGGACACATCATCACCTGCTTTCCAGGCTTTGTGTATCCCTGCATCAGGGCTTCCATCATCTTTGACACCTGGAGGGACCCCCAAGAATGGCCTGGATACTACGCCCAAGGGCTCTCCTACCGTTACGGGCCAACGCCCCTGAGGGTTTCGGACAACAAATCGATAAAATCCCGCGTTGCGAATATGGTCAGCGGTCGATGTTTGTTTGTTGTTCCCACCTCAGGATAACGTGATATGGATGCTGCATTTCCACCATGGTTAACATTTTTCCTCTCTCGCCAAGCCAACCCATTAATCCCAAAATGTTGGGTACACAATTCACACCCTTCATCACTTCATCGTGTCCAAGTAGAGTCTCGGAACTCCTGGTACTTTTCCTCCATGCACGTCTGCACGTTGGGGAAACAAGCCGCGTCAAAGGTGTCCTTCGGGGCTCTCTACCAACTCTGCTTTGATGGACGCCCCAATTATTGCGATAAGGATGCCCCCCCTTGTTTCCCACACCGAGTTTAACTCACGTGGGCTTAGGGATCGGGTTGACGTCTGTGCTAACTTGGGAAGTTGTTACCATTCATGGTCCGAGCTCTAAGACCATAAACTAAGATCCATCTAGAACTACGTTCAGCTTGATTCCCATCCTCATGGGATACGTAGGACCGCCCGGACGCCTTGTCTTCGGGTCCAGCCCATTTAGGGAGCTAGTCTATCCCCCTTGTTTCACCTCTTACCTCTATATAGGCCCCTCAACCTAATGTCTCCCTCTCTGAGTGGTGTACAATGTGATGTGGGATAATGTCTCCATCAATTGTGTTTTATAAAACTGCGCACATTCCCCGCCTAGCATCGCCTCTGCTACGCCTGCACTGTATGACGGTAAAATGGATGCTTGGTCCTGTCACACGACCCTAAACTGTGACATTATCGTCCTGGCCGCACGACGAAAAACAGCACTGCATTGTGATCACCTTATTATGGAGGACATCACGTTGGGTATTGGTCACGTTCCATGCCATTTGTCAACGCCTATCATGGCTTGATTCTTGTGGCGACACCACGGCCTACTACCCTAGGCCTGTCACTTCACAAAAAAAACCCACTCACCTTAAAGGAAAAACAAGATTTATCAAATTCCACTTCTTTTAGTGCAAGGGCCACGCCCACACTCCCCTTTTCCCCTAGAACTGGTATCTTACCATGTCACCTTTTAGAACTACGTATGGCTTGATTCTCATCCTCATGAGATACATAGGAGCAACTGGGCACTTCCCCGCAGGCCCAGCCTAACCTTTGTGTTCAGTCCCTCGACTCGAGCATTTCCCTAGAGAATGCATGGTAAGTAGGGATTAGGTACTCATTCATGTTGGGTTTTGTTTCCATGTGTCCCCTGCTCCCTTTACCCATTCATGGTCTAAGATCCATCAAGAACTATGTGAGGCTTGATTCTCATCCTTATAAGATACGTAGGAGCACCCGGGTACTTCCCTGCGGGCCTAACCTAACTTTTGCTTTCGGTCCCTTGACCAAAAAACCTCTCCCAAGGAGGTTGTGCGGTGTGATATGGGATTATGTCCTCATTCGCGTCGGGTTGTTCACCGCACCGCACCGCACAAACCCCCTATTTCCATTCATGCCAAGTGTTTTAGTTACTCCACCATGTGCCTCTTATGTTTGCCCCCTTTATCTAATACGTCTCATTGTCGTACTTAGATGTGTTTTGACAAAGCCCGAAGTGTGGAGTTATGATGGGGACATTCCCTTCGTCCCATGACCAAGCTTCATGAGCTCGCTATTTGGATCCTCATCCTCTTCCACATCCAAAAGGACCCTCAAACGACATGGATACCAGGCTTAAGGGCTCTCCATGAATGCTGGACCTAAGGGCCCTCCAATCGTTTCGGGCCAACATCCCTACGGATCTCTGACAACATTTGTGACATGGTCCCGTGTTTCGAACATGGTCAACGGTCGACCCTCATTTGTCTGTCCCCATTCTAGGCTAACACGATATGGATGGTGGGTTTTCGCCACGGTCAACAGTTATCCTCCATCATCACGCCGCCATCATCATGATCTAAATCTCGAGCACCATGATTCACACATTTTCACTTCCTCATGTTCAAGTGGAATTCCATCATACTCATCTCTTTCTCTTCGCGCATTTAGGTGCGCAACAAGATCGTGTTAGTGTCATTGGGCTGGTATTTACCGAGCGTCCCTTTGTCCTAACCTGCCCATTTCTGTGTCGGGAAATTCCGACCACTACTTCTTGTTTCCCACACTGAGCACGACTCACATGGGCTTAGTAGTTTTGGCAGGATGTGTACCAACATAGTCGGGCTACTCCACGTCCCGCATGATGTTAAACTGAATTTTCAGAACTATGTATGGCTTGATTCCCATCCTCATGGGGTACGTAAGAACCCTCTACCACTCTACTTCGGGCCCAAACTAATCCCCACTCTTGGTCCCTCGACCTGAAGAGTTTCCTCTAGGGGTACGTGGTGTGATTTGGACTCCAAGTCCTCATTCACGCCAGTTTCATATCTACCGCACCACACGCTCCCTGGGATCTTCCCTTTTATTCCACGTCCTATCGTATGACGTTAAACTACAGGAGTCTATATGTCCTCAACGCATGACACTAAACTTCGGTTCTAACCTGAACATGCTCAGGATGCCCCATATTAATCATGGGATGCACCAGAGCCTCTACCAGAGAGGATTCCACATGTCAGTGTTGTTCTATGACTACACTGTGCTTCCATAACTACGCACGGATTGATTCCCATCCTCATGGGATACGTAGAGACACCCAGGCATTTCACCTAGGGTCCAGCCCCAGGAATCGCAAAACCCTATTCCTCCCCATTTTCGGCCCTCTGGACTGACCCCTCGGGGGGAACTATGTAGCTGAAATTTTTCCTTGAACATGTTCAGGATGCCCCGAGGTCCCATTGAGAAGTGACAGACCCCCTCGCCAGAGAGGACCTGTCCCAAAGAAGGAATGATCCATGATCAAACTAATGCACCCATATGGTGTACTCCCACCATGGTGGTGTAACTACCTAAGTGTTGGATTCTCTTCGGACCAACCATCACTCCATATTCCACGATTTGCGTGCCCCTTATTCGGACCCTCGTCCCCATTCATGTCTGAAGGGACCCCCTAACGGCTTGGTCTCATGCTGCATCGGCTCACCTATCGTCCTCGGACAACGTTCCGGAAGACTGGTCATGTTTGGAAGGACCCCTTAACGGTATGGATCTTTGACCTATGGTCCGCTAACTGTCCTGGGTCAATGTCCCGAAAGATTGACCTACAATATTTGTGACATGGTCCCATGTTTTGAACATGGTAAACGGTTGACCCTCATTTTTGTCCCCGTTACAGGCTAACTCAGTAAGGATACCGCTTCTCCTCCATGGTTAACGGTTGTCCCTTATTGTCACGCCATCCCCACAGCGCTCTGAATCTTGGGAATCGTAATTCACGCTTCCTGTTTCTGTCTGTTCGGACTGATTCCAGTGCCCCAGGTGTTGCACCGTTTGTACATGAGGGCACACCGAAGAAACGGTAATTCACATGTTCTGAAAAGTTCCTTCTCCGGTCAAGCCTCTCCCATCTTTCAGAAATCCGGACTGGTAATCTGAATCTCGGATGCCCGGTACATGGTCTCCGCTCCTATGTTAGGTGGGACGAGAAGGCAACTATCTCCTGTTTCTCACATCGGGCTTGACCCACGTGGGCTTGGGGAATTATCGCCGAACGTCACATAAACATTTTAGGGATGTAACGAGGTGATTGAAACAGTGGAAATCGTGCGCGCTACGACATTCAAAATGAAGAAAGAAGAAACTAAATCACGAAAGTACCAATAAAAGGTTTTTGGTTTGTTATAATACCCGGGGGTTGACTCCCCCCATGGACGGGTTGACCCCGTCAAAAGAGTATTGCCGCTCCGCCACCCGTTGGCTTTTGGCATCCAAGGCTTGTTGCCGCTGACTCAGCTCTTGCTCCTCCTCAGCAGCGGCGGGGCGCAGTTCGTCAGCCTTGGCTCTGGCCCTCTCTACCTCAGCCTAAATGACAACCATCTTTTCAGAATCCTGCCTCATAAGCTCCTCTTCCTCTTCCAGCTAGGCCTTTCACCGGGAGATCAGCTCAGATTGCGCATTAAGAGAGGCTGAGTGCTCATCCTCCTGGGTCTGTAGCTGTTGGATCTCGCTTTCAGCCTCCTGGAGCTTCTTGATGTTTGTCGCCTTCCTCCGCTGCCAGCCCATACTGAGCCCAAGATCATGCTCTCGGATCTTCTCAACCATAAGATCTCGGATGATCACGTGAGGACATTGGGAATTCACTCCCCCAGCGCACAGTTCGCGCAACCGCGAGCGGAGTCTGTCCATTTCAGCCAGCCATAGCGCTTGGGGGTGTCCTTGATGAAGCGCATGATTAGCTTCCATGACCGGCAGAGGACTATGCTTCTATCTTCCTCGTCGGAGGCCGTTTTGTCCTAGTCTGCGCGATTGGCAGGCTCATACGCAGGATACGCCTGCAGGAAGTCCTCGGTGGGATCTGCATCTGGCGTTGAATCTGGCGCGACATCTGGTGCCAAAGAAGGCGCGGTAGGAGTAGGACCAGCCAACTGATCCTCTTCATCGGATTCCACCTCGATGAGCTCAAGCACGACCCTGCTGGTGGTCCCGCTAGTGATGATGTGTGTTGTAGCTCGGGGAGATGGGGGGACTATCGCCACCATCACCGGCATGCCCCTAGGAGGGACATGACCAGACATCCCGACTAGTCTTGCCGCAGTAGCCCATGACAGTCAAAGAACTGTACGACAGAGAGGGATATAAACGTTAGTTGGCATAGTCTACATATGACGACAAGGAAACTGGTAGCGGAAACTTACGGAGATCGACCTCCTGGTGCTGCTCTTCAGCCGGTAGTGACGGGTCCCCAAGGTGAGGCCCTCCGTATACTTTTGGAAGGTCTGGAGATTCCGGAGGAGCCACCTCGGGTGCTCTGGTCCCACCAGACGCGGAACTGGACGTAGCCATAGGCGCGGGTTCGGAAGGCCCCGCATCATCACCCACCGAGGGGTGAGAACGAGGCCTGCGAACAAGTTCTTCCTGCATGGCTCAAACTTCGGTGAGAAGTTCATAGTGGCCCAAGAACGGACCATAAAGAAAGAAGCTCGGAATGCTACCTCGAGAGCCTCTGCAAAATCCTCAGAATCTGTGCCTTGATCTCCGACCTCACCCTCCTCAAATGGGCTCCCTCCTCCAGCCTCATCCTCCCGAGAGGAGTCCTCTGATTCTTCCACCATGGGGAAACACTCCCAAAGATCGGCGGCTGACAACTATGGGGGGACCGTTCGATTCAGCAATACCCTCATCCGGTCTGTCATTGGGTGAGGGACACCACTAGAGTGAACGTAATCCTCCAGCTCATCCAAGTATTGCTCTGCCTCCGCCGGAGACGCCATGAAACTAGCCCGGACTGGGCCTATGCCCGGTAATTCCATCCCGAGGCGATTCAGGTGGGCCCATATCTCGGGTGGGATGAGGAATTTCCGGATGACATCCCAAATGTCCCAGGCATCCGGGAAGACGACATCCTCTGCCATGTCGATATGACGCAGCCGCTTCCCCATATCCTGAGTGGATATCTTACGAAATCCCCTTGGTGGCTGCCCCTCTGGATGGCCCTGCTCTTCCGGAATCACCGGATTCGCCACTGCTGCCACACACTCGGCCGGTACGGGTCTCACCGCCATGGAAGCCCCTCCACCACAAGAGTCCCTAGCCTCCCTCCAACCCCGACCTCGAGATAGAGGAGGCCCACCGTCACTGACCTGAATAGTTGGATGCTTCAGCATCTCCCCTGGGTAAGCAGCTTCCGAACTAATGGCATACTCCCTCACCAATCCGAAAGCGGCGGTGGATGGAGGCAATGCAATTCGCATCTTCCCATCTTCCCGTGTGAACATGTGCCACAACCGCCTCATCACACACGAGTAATCCTCGTGACGCACCTCCTAGTAGACCTGCGGGGTCTGCCGCTGGAGGCACCGGAACTACCTCGCAAACCGATGCGGGGTGTACGGTTCGCAGAGTGGCTCACGTTCTACTCGTGCCACCAAAACTCCACCTCGAAAGGCCAGGAGGTAAGCCCGATGTTCTTCAGTTCCCCGCCCGTCGCCAGTAAGTATCCCCGTCGGCAATGGGAAGGGGTGGAAATTAAACTCATCCGCCCTCCACACCCGATTTAGCACCATCGGCATGGTTAGTTTGAACGGGAAGCTCCCGGCCGCATTTAGGATGGAGGGTAGGTTGTTTGATCCAGGCTGCAAAATAGGGTTTTGATACTCATAGATCCCCCTGATGTGCACTGCGATCCACCCATACAGGAGGTGGAAGGACCCGCATATCCATGGAGGCTTCTTTCCCTCGCTAATATGCCGCAACATTCTGTATAGTTTGGCGAGCATTGGAATCCCCATATTGACCTGCTGCCCTATGGGAAACATCAACGCCATAATAAACGAGCTGGGCTGCACCCCCATGCTTGTATCCCTCACCGGTAGGATCCAACCACAGATGAGAGCTGTGATGAATTCCGTCAGCCTGACTCTCGGCTGTTGTTCAGTGCTGACATTGAAACCCCAAGTCTTCCATTGGCTGTCCTCCAAGACCCGCCAATACAAGTGCCCCTTACCCCGTTGGGCCGCCCTAGGACATGTTCGAGGCCTTGGAGGGAACTCTCAATTATCTGGGAAATTCAGGAAGCACTTGAACCATCTCTTAAAGTGGACATCCCTCACTGCCTCCTTGTCCTCTCTAGGGAAGAGTGCCATCAGAACTGATGCCGGTCGTGGAATTTGCTCTGTATCCTCCCACGCGGTCATGACGGGGAGGAACTCATCATACATGGCCCCCAGGATCGGAACCTCGGAAATCTGGTGGACATCCCATAGGCTGATGCCCACCTCCCCGTGATGCAGGTGAAAGGTATTGGTCCTAGATGACCATCTGCTCAGGAATTCCGGTATCAGTTGTTTCGGTTGGTAGATGTGGAATTGGGAGGCCCACGCCGCCTCATATAACTGCACTCTTCTCAGCTCGGCCCCAAACTCCTCGCATGAGGCACCTACCCAGTAGGCCCAGGCCCAGTCATTAGTAAAGTTGCCACCCTGGCGCAGGTCCCACTCATCAGACCATCCCTTCTTCGAATCCTGCAAAGCCGCCTTCAGCATGGTACTGTAGAGAGGAGGGGGCATCTCCGGTTTCAGTGGCTTCCCATCAATATTGTTCACGTGGTTGTAGAGGCAGTCAGCGGTAACGGGAGTGAAGTCCTTTTGTGCATGACCATCGGCCGCCCTGAACCATTGGTGCTGGCATGGCATGCTCCTAAACCAGCAAACTAGTTCATCCCTACTCGCCTCAAGGATGAAGACGGCATCCCTCAACCTGAAGCCGTACAATGACAGCTTCTTACACTGCGGATAATTCTTCTGACCCTCCGATAGCAGATCTGTCAAAGAAGCATGGTCCGAGTGGCTTCGGACCATCTCCCCAAGGCCTGGACAGTTGGCCATCTCATCCCGATCGGCGGAATCTACAAGCACCCCCAATACAGCTTCTCGATGGGCCATTCCAGTTACAGCACTTAGAAAAGAATTTTTTTCAGAACGGATCGTGAAGCTCGATCGTGAAGACAGCTCGCGATGGTCGGTCGCAAGACCAATCCACGAAGTCTGGACGAGGCCGGAAAACAGGAGTTCGCTTGGCGTGGTCGCGGAGTCAGAGACCTGCGGTTCGCCACGAAGCTCGATTCACGGAGAGAAATAACAGAGTACGTGGAGCTTTGTAAAATCGAGAGCACAAAAAGACAAGAAAATCGTGTGAAGACAAAAGAGGTCGACACCCCTATTTAAAGGCGGCGACCCCGGAGCATCGCGGTGCGCCCCACCAGCACGGATCATCGCGGCGCATCCGGACCCGTGGCCCCGGTCAGCACCGCAGGCCCTCTTCGCGAAGTCGCATCGCGAACCGCCGACAATTTTGGCGATTTTCCCTCAGACATTGACCCTTCAGCCTTTCGCGGCTCCAAGTATGAGGGTGGGGCATTTTTAGGCGCCAAAATATTGCACGAACTAAAGGGACGAAAAAGACGGCCCAGACGCTGCCTCACGAAGCACCGACGCGAAGCACCCCGAGCATCGCGGTCCGACGAAGCTCTGAAGGCAGTACCTCTCCGCGAACGACTTTGACGTTCGCGAGCGCGCCGCGAAGCTCCGGAGGCAGTAACTCTCCATGAACGAGTTTGACGTTCGCGAGCACGCCATGACGCTCAAGAGGCGGTAACTATCCGCGAACGATTTTGATGTTCACGAGCCTGTCACGAAGCTCCGGAGGCGGTACCTCTCCAAGAACGACTTTGATGTTCGCGTGTGCGCCGCGAAGCACCTGAGGCGGCGCGGGAGTTCGGCTTTGTGGCTTCCCTTGCCTATAAATATTGGGCTCCCCCTGAGTCCCAGGGACAGACAATTCGACCTTTCGGCTTCTACTATCCCGAATCGCGAAGCACCCTTTGCCCTCAGGAATCATGAGCTCCGCGAGGTACTTCTACTTCGCATGATGCCTTCGCTTTGTATCGTTTTGAGCCCCACTTTCAAGAGGGATTCCCTTCGCGAAGCTCAAGGGAATTCGCGAAGGAGGGGGATTCCCAAGGGAACCCGGGCAGCTGCGGAGCGTTTATGCTTTGCGAAACACCCATCCTGTTCTAGTGATTCCTATGCTAAGGAAAGATCGCTACACATCGTGAAGCACACTGGTTCGCAGCGCCATGCTTCGCGAGGCACCTCTTCTTCACGAGGCAGTGCTCCGCGAATACTGTTCAACTTCACGAAGCACCCTCCACTCACACCTATGCCCCATGCTAAGGCCAAGGCACTCCTCTTCGCGAAGCACACTCCTTTTCTTGGCAATTCTGCTTCCCGTGCGACCCTCCAGGTATGCACGATGTGATTTCAAAGTCCAATGGACAATACTACTCGTAGCGTTTCTTCGCCTAATGCTTCTTCGCATAGGCATGCTAATGGATATTGCTTCTTCGTATAGCCACGCTAACGTGGACCCCTCGATGGTTCTCTCCACAACCCCCCTTGACCACAGACTTACTGGTACCTTCCCTCCCCCAAGGAGAAAGGGGTACCAGTTATGTAAGTCCTAGGGGTGTGGAGTGAACCCACCTCATCCGAGCTGCAGGATGTCAAACTGCCAAGCACCATGTCCTCAACACATGACGTTAAACTGTGACCCGACCTCGTGCCTCGAATGAAGGGTCCCCCCAGCTTGAACATTCTTTACGCCACTCGTCGCCACAGGCGTGGAATCACTCCCCCCACAAGGGATGATATCCTCCTTATCAGAGCGGCGTATGTTCACAAGAGAAGGGAGACCATAGTTCCCCAACGGATGGCTGCACCCCTGCATCTTCGTACTTCCCCACTACCAAGGTCAGTGGAGGGCGTGATAGGGAATGAGGCACCTCCCATCATTGGTCCCAAATCCCTCTTTTTCTGAACTTTGCCGCACTCCGGGCCTCCATCCTGGAGTAAGTCCCAGCACTAATGGGACGCCTAACGCGTAAGCCCCTCTTCGCTTCTCACGGACGCACCCTTCGCGACATGATCGTCAGGTCCTTGCTGTCTCTTGTTTCTCACACCGAGCATCACTCACGTGGGCTTAGAGTTGGAATTAGCCATGACAATAACTCATCCAGCATGACGTTAAACTGCATGCTCTCGTCCAGGATGGCGTTAAACTGTATTCCCTTGTCCCGCATGACATTAAACTGCACACCCATTTGAACTACAAGGTATTTGATCCATGTCAAGGCATGGTACGTAGGAAGCCTCCACGAGGATCAAGCCCACCCGTCATCCAATTCTCGTCGAGTTATACCTTCATCCAGCATAACATTAAACTGAAATTCCAGTCCGATGGCAAGCCGTTGTGACCAACCAGAACTACGAGGTCTTTGATCCATATCAAGGCATGGTATGTAGGAAGCCTCCCAGAGGTTCAAGCCCATCTCACATCGGACCAAGGTCCCTTATTTACGCCGGTTCGCTGACACCCACTACCATTCCGAACTATGGGGACTTTAATACATGTCAAGGCAAGGTACGTAGGAAGCCTCCACGAGGTTCAAGCCCATCGTCCATCGTTTATTCACGTCAGGGTTCACTCTCATCCAGCATAACGTTAAACTGTATTCCAGTCCGATGACAATCCCTTGTGACCAATACGAACTACGAGGTCTTTGATCCATGTCAAGGCATGGTATGTAGGAAGCCTTCACGAGGATCAAGCCCACCACTAGTGGAACCCTAGGTCTACTTTCACGTCGGTTCACCGATGAAACCCTTTGAACTATGAGGTCTTTGATCCATGTCAAGGCATGGTACGTAGGAAGCCTCCCCGAGGTTCAAACCTATCTCTCATTGGACCAAGGTCCACCTTCACATCAGTTCGCTGATGAATTCCACCATTTGAACTATGAGTTCTTTGATCCATGTCAAGGCATGGTACGTAGGAAGCCTTCCAGAGGCTCAAGCCCACCACCCATCGGAACAAGGTCCACCTTCACATCGGTTTGCCGATGAAGCCCCTCTGAACTATGTGGTCTTTGATCCATGTCACAACATGGTACATAGGAAGCCTCCACGAGGTCCATTCCCACCACCACTAGGACCCTCCTAGTCCTCCTTTTTTCACGTCGGCTTTCTGATGTCCAACCTGAACTACGTGGCCTTTGATCCATGTCACGGCATGGTACGTAGGAAGCCTCTCATAGGTTCAAGCCCACCACATGTTGGTCACTCCGACCTTCTTCACGTTGGTTCATCCACACCCGGGCAGACTAGTGTGTAAGCCCTACACCATTTGGACCAAGGTCCACCTTCGTGTCGGTTCACGGACGCATCGGACCAAGGTCCACCTTCATGTAGGTTCACCGGCACCATCCCAAACTACGTGGAATTTGATTCCCTACCATGGGGATACGTAGGAGTTATCTTCGAGGCTCAAGCCCAACTTCACCGTCGCCCTTGCGATGGTCCCTTGCCATTTCCCCCTCCACTTCATTCGTCCATCCATCATCCACCCTGATTCTCGCCCGGACCGTCATATCCTGATGAGACCATGTCGGTCCAAGACCATGTCGGTCCGCTCCTCTTCACAGCCACCCATGGGCTGGTCCCGGTATCAGCACCCCTTCAAGGGGAATCCCTCAATCCGATCCATTCTAGCTAATGCTCTGATCGGGCTGATCCGTCTCCGCTGGACATTAAACTCGCGGCATACCCTGTGTTAAACATAGGAAGCTGAGGAAAACCTCAGACATATGTCTATAGAATATAATTCCCCGTGCTCGATGTGGGATGCCTCGGGCTTCCACGCCTTCGAGAAGCCCTGTGACCAGGGATAATAGACAGACATGCCAGGCCCCCAGCATCCAGACACGCTACTGATGCCTCAACGTGACTACTCCACCGACTGAAGGTTACTGCCATGACCGGACCCTTTGGAATGTCCTGACAGAATCAGTGTAATTAACTGGCGTCCATGGAAGCATGGCACTAGGAAGAGTTTCACGAACAACGTATTAAATCTATGAGGGAGACCCGGACTAGGTGATGAGTTCTGAGGAGGAATCCACCGAAGGAAGAACCGACATCCCATCATCTCATTTTGATCAAGGAGCAGAAGTCCCTGAATAAGGAGAAAATGCCACCCGCCTTTGGAAAGCGGGAATGTGGGGCAACAGTCCAGCGCGTCCTCCTCCGCGGGCGGACGGATGCACGCGCCCCGATGAAAGCGTCCGAAACAATATTCAAAAGATAAATTTTCTCTAATAGTGATAACTTTTTGTGATTTTCTAAGGTGATCAACAATAATCCAAATATAATTATTCCCTTTAGATGTTTCAAGGAGTCTGATTATGAGATCTATGGTAAAATATTCCCATTTCCATTCTAATATGGGTAAAAGTTATAACAACCTCTTGTACATATAATAAATAGGCTTACCTTTCTTACACATCATACATTAATATATATACTCAGAAATATCTCATTTCATGTTATCTAAAAAAAAATATTCTTCTATGTTTCTATACATCTGTGTACTTCCAAGATCAATGTGGAATGGTGATCTATGAGATTCATCCAACAACTCATTCTTCAACAATGTTATTGCTGGGAAACATACTTAGTTTTTTAACCTTATCAATTTATCATGATCATGGTAAAACTCTAGAACATTCCTCACATTCTTCTATAATCCCACACCTTCCTTATATTTTCCCTTAAACATTTCATGAATTCATGGTTGAACATTCATCTCATAAGGAAATATTTATCCCTTTTACTCAAGATTTCAATATCCAACTTCCAAAAATCCATAAATAATGGATCCCTTTTAATCCTCATTAGGGAAAATCTATCTTGATATTTATGACCCAAAGAATCAGATCCATAGTTTACCTTCCCCGGGTGGTAATATATTGAGATGTCATTATCTTTGATCAACTCTATTCATCTTCTTTGGTGAATATTTATTTCTCTCTCTGTAAATATATAATTCAATATTTTAAAATTAGTATATAAACCACACCTTTAACTATACAGATAATGTATCCATATCTTCAATGCAAAAACAAATGCTTTCATATGAAAATTATGAGTTGGGTAATTATACTCATCATTTTTTATATGGTGGGTGGAATAAGCTATAACCATATCATTATACATAATGACACATCTTAGTCCCTTCATTGATGCATCACTAATGAACAAAAACCCTGGTTCTCTATAGGATAGTGTAAGAGTACAATTTCTCACCAACCCCATCTTTAGTTATTTGAAATTCTCCTCCCATTCATATGTCCACAAGAACTTAACCCCATTCCGAGTCAACTTAATGGTTTTCACTCTATTTGAGAGGTGGATAATTAGTCATGATTATCGTTTCTAGTTATTTTTTTCACTATTTCTTTGATTATCTATTTTATATTACTTTGGTAATGAGGGTATAGTCTTCCATGTGATTTATTAGACCCCCTCCATTAGTTAGAAACCTCTAGTGTATGGGGAGGTGTGCTTGAGTTCATGTGAAGAATTAGATCGGGGCACTGTTAAGTTAATTCTGGGTTTGGGACATCACAAAGTTGTATCAGAGCAGTTAGTTTCTATGATCTTAGTATTTGGGATGTTATAAGGGAGAATAAGATGTGTCAGCCATTGGAAATATGCTCATTCTTGGGAGTAGCTAACCCATATATGAGGGAAAACCCAAGTCATCCTGGTTGGGAATTATTATTCTTATTGTGTTTTGTTAAATTTGATGATATTTCTCCCTTGGGTGATGCACTTTTTGTGTGATGTGACTATTTCATAATATTTTTCACATCGTTATAACAATGGGAGGTTATGCATTCATGCATCATTATAGGAACCTAGGTATATAACTGACATGCATATTGATAGGAACACATGGGATGGGTGTATGGGGTATGAAAGACGGAATTAATTTTACTTCCTTGGGAATATAGGATAATGGTTTTTAATAAAATTATGGAAATGAGAAAGAAAAGGGAAAATGATAACTCATGGTTAAGTAATTTTGGATAATGAATGGTTGTGAGTGAGTTAAAGTGTGAATTGCAACAAGTTGTAAAATGGGGAAAATTCCTAGGAGGAACATTTTGCACTATATGTGTGGAAATTGTTATGTTTTGGTGTTTATTGTAAGACTTATAACCATTTCAGTTGATTTTACACACGTTATCTATGACCCATGGTAGGGATTGTAGAGGTTAGTTTTTTAGAAGTAATTATGACTTTGGGATAGTGTTTATGAATGGGATTGTTTATGGCTAGTAGAGATACTTGTATTATATGAACTGTTAAAGATTTATGTTATGTGATATAATGATCATGTTTGGTATTATAGAGAAATTCCACCATGAAGGATTTTTTAGTCGGGAAAAAGAAGCTGTTTCCGAGAACACTTCTCCAGTAGTGGATCAGGAAAATGTGGAGACCCAAGGTAATAGATATGAGAAGTTCCGGGAGAAATTTTCTCATTTCATGGAGATAATGAAATGACACCTAGGGCGTGTTGTGTTGATTATGTTCAAGTTAACTAGATAGTTTCAAATGCATCACCCTCCAAAATTTATTGAAGATGATGGAAAATAGGTAGCAAAATTTTGGATGGATTCTATCGAGACAATTCTTGTTCATTTAGGGACTCCTCTCGAGATGCGAGTCAAGTTAGAGGCCATTATGTTTTGAGGTTGGGAAAAGAATTGGTGGGACATCATGGTTCATATAGGTAAGGATGAGGGAATAGAATGGAATGTCTTCTATGAAAATTTTCTAGAGAATTTCTATCCAGAAACCTTGAGGCAAGAAAAGGCTGTAGAGTTTAAGAGTTTGACCCAGGGGACCTTTTCAGTGATGGGTTATGCTAGTCATCTTACTGACCTGTGTTGCTTCATTCCGGCATTAGTAGGAGATGAGGCAAATATGGTGAAACATTTTTAAGACTATATTAAACATGAGATCAGGTCCCAAGTGAATATATTTTATTTTAAAGGGTTTCTTATAGGTAGTGGACCAGGTCCCTTATCTATGATGGGAACCTGAAGGGAGATTTAGGTAGTTAACTTGTGGTTCCATTTGGATGGAAAAGTGGGGTGGAAACCTAGAGAAGAATGTGTCTTTTTGAGAGCTTCCATCTTCATGGTAGTGCGCAAAGTATCTATAAGAGAGGATCAGCCTCTCAGGGTGTAGTTCTGGTATTCTGTTATGAAAGTGGTAGGTTAGGGAATATGTGTGGTTAGTGCCTCCAAACACTATATGACTTCTCTTTTTGTGGAGGGATGGAACACATACAAATGTTATTTATAAACCCTCGACATATGGGCATTAATCGAGGTCAAAGGCAGATGCCTAGTGTAGGAAGGGGGTATGTTACCACGTATCAGGTAGGTAGTTGGAGTTCTATGGGCCATACTGGTAGGGGTAGTGAATGTGGTTCTCCAGGGAGAGAGTATCCATAACGACAGGGAAATATAGTGTTGGATACATAGACTGGGGCCTAGAGCAGAGGGGTAGGACAACTGCATGAAATTTAGTCTACACCTGGAGGTGGTGAGGTAAGTCCATCTATAGTTCGAGGTAGGATTCTTGTAGCTTCCATTCTTTCTATTCGACATAGGCACCACCCGAATTTTTATTTTTGCTCAGTTTTTTGTTGTGTTTTTTCTACCAATGTAATGTGTATATGGGGTTTTGACGATTGACACTCCATTGGTGGTGTGAGGTAAGGGTATCAGACAGTGTGAGGTTTGTGCTCCGGAGGTTGGTGGGTACCGTTTTTTATGGGACTTTTAATCCTAGAGATGTTAGGTTTTACCTTGATTTTGGGTATGGAATTAATTGTGTTGTATTATGCATATATTTATTATTACTATTATCAGGTAACTTTCACATCTCTTGAGGGATACCCCTAGGTTCTTCGTTGTGAGTGGGTGTTGTGCTAGAATTTAAGGTAATTATTTAATCACTAAAAAATTAAAAAAAATTACCATGATAAAATTAATTGTTTTATATTTTAATTTAATATTAAAAAAATAATAATCTATGTTTATCCTTATGGAAAATATTGTAGATATTAAATTCAAGAGTGTGACATTTTTTTATTCTTTTCTTAATGTAATGAAAATGAAAATATAAAAGAAAAATGGATCCAGGTTGCCAAATTTTTGTTACTTGGATTAAAATTGATGAACTCCATTCATATAATAGGATTAAGTAGAAGTTTAGATAAATTTCAAAGCATTATGCGAAAGTTTTAACCTTGTTTTACCCATTTTACCCTTACTGGGGTGATAAATATCTATCAATTTTACTATTCATAATAACCAAGAATAAAAGTGATATCTTTAACAAATTTGACCATCCTAATTCAAAATGTGGAACCAATTTGATTAAATTAAATTCAAAAATTTGTTGTAAATTAATTTAATATATAATCAAAAAAATGTAATGATAATAATCTTTTAGAAATATGCGTTTTTAAGTCAAAAAAATGAACTTATATGAAAATTGGGTAAAATAATGATTCAAATATAATTAATTATATTATTTAGAACTAAATGATACTTATGTTAATTTAGGACTAGATTCAAATCATTACGAGGTTTTTTATTTTAAAATAAATGACAGTTTAGAAAAAACTATATTTTTTCAATATTTGATGAAAAATATTTCTATTTTGAATAATTCCTAAATTTAAACATAAGATAATATTGATAAGAGGAATTCAAAAATTATATCATTGTAACATAATAATTTTTTTGTTTTCATTGTTTTTTAAAACTTGGTGTTCTGTGTGAAGCAAGATATCAAAGAAATTTATTTAAAGTGAAATATATCATAAAATATCTAGGCCATTAGTGGACCCCTTTAACAACACTTTCATTTAACGCTAATAAAAGGGGTAAATTATCAGTTCTTTTGTTAACACTAAAAAATGCCATGATAGCTTCTTCAAAAAATATATCCATGTATCATCCCTATGGCAGAACATGATTAGAAAATTTTTATCAAATTGGAATAAAAATATTACAGATATCCATATTGAAATTCAAAAATTACATTGCACAATCATTTAAATTCAAAATTTACATAAAAAATATTTACACTATTGTGATATTCATAATAAATAAATAAAAAATCCAATATAAAAAATCAAAACTCTTATAGCAGGATGTCTCTGACGATAAACCTCCACTCAAAGATCATGTTGCTGTAATAAAACTAATCTTTATTTTAGTAACGGTATATAAAAAATAGTGATATTATAATTTTAAGGTTATATAATCTACATAAGATAAATTATATTGTTATCTAGTAAATATATTAATGATATTGTTGGTTATACTATGAATTATATTATTAATGATTATATTTTTATTTTTAAATGAAATATTTATTATTTATTAGATTATTAATTAATATTTATATTATTGATTATTAATTACATTGATAATTATTAATATATATAAATTATATTATTGATTACTAAATATATTAAATATGTTATTAATAGTTAATTATCTTAATTACTTAAATAATTGTTAATAATAATATCTTTAAACTAAAATGACATTTTTATATTCAGAACACACACTTTGAGTAATATCAGGAACATCGTGTATCAGATTGACATGTGGTCAATTCCTACACATCCGAAAAAAAATTTCTATCATTTTACAAAAGATTGAAAAAATATGATCTTGTTTATTCATTTTTGACAATGTGAAATGTGTTTTGAACTAAAATGACACTTTTATATTAAAAACATGAACATGAAGCAATATTAGCAGCATTGTGTGTTGGATTGATGTGTAGTTGAATAATAAATTCTAAAAATGAAATATGGATCATTTTTTTAAAGATTTCACACAATCAGATATTGTTTAATCAAATCTGACCTTCTGATAATCGTTTTAAACTAAAATGACATTTTTATATTGAAAACATATAGTTTTTTTCATACTTACAAAATTTTGTGTAAGATTGATGTGAATTGAATTCCTATATTTCACAAATAATTTATGGATCATTTTCCTAAATTTTGAAAATAAACCATGTTTTTTCATTTTTAGATATGGAATGCAAGTTTTAAACTAAAATAACACCTTTTTATTGAAAAAACACATTTTGAGTCATATCGACCAAATCGTTTGTCATATTAACATGAATTCAATTACTAAATGTCAAAAATGAATTATATATAATTTTTCAGAGTTTAAAAATAATATAACCTAGTTTTCATAGCTTTGGCTATGTAACATGCCTTTAAAACTAAAATGATAATTTTATTTTTAAAACATTCACTTAGAGTCATACAAACCATATCAGGTGTCATATTAAAACTAGGTCAATTACTATTCATTAAAAATCAATTATGGTAGATTTTAATAAATTTTACAAACAACATAATCTCATTTTATTAGTTTTGGCAATGTGACATGCATTTTTAAAAAATGACAATTTTATATTGAAAACGCACACTTTGAGTCATATCAACCATATCATGTATTAGATTTATGTTTGTTCAATTCTTATACATGAAAAAATAAATTAAGGATCATTTTCATAAGGTTTGAAGAAACTATAGTATCATTTTCTTGGTTTTCGATATATGACACACGTTTTAAGAAAACAACATGTATTTTGAGTCATACAAGACACATTTTTGTCAAGTTGACATGATGATGATTTATACACGTCACACATAAATTATTGATCATTTTCTTAAATTTTCAAAAAAAAAATTGAGATCATTTTCTTGGTTTTGATTATTTGATTTATGTTTTAAACTAAAATGACACTTTTATTTTGAAAACATGAACTTTGAGTCATACCAACCACATTGTGTGACTCATTAACATGTGTTCAATTCCTAAACATCCCAAATGAATTATAGATAGATTTTTTAATTTTTGAATAAAATATGATCTCATTTCCTCATATTTTACAATGTGACATACATTTTAAACTAAAATGAAACTTTTATATTGAAATCAATCACTTGGAGTCATACCACCCACATCATGTATTGGATTTATGTGAGGTCAATTCCTACAAACCAAAAATAAATTATATATCATTTTTATAAAGTCTCAAGACAATATGAGATTTTTTACTTATTTTTGTCTATGTTATGAATGTTTTATATTAAAATGACACTTGAAAACATGCACTTTGAGTCATACCGATCACATTATGTGTTAGATTGACGTGTGGCAAATTTTTGTTCATCAAAAATGAATTATGGATCATTTTACTAATGTTTAAAACAATCCAAGACAATTTCCTCAATTATGGATTTGTGATAGATGTTTTATACTAAAATGAAACTTTTATATTGGAAACATGTACTTCATTCCATACTGAACACATAATGTGTTGGATTGATATCCAATAAATTCCGACAAGTCATAACTAAATTATGGATTATTTTCCTAAACTATCAAGATAATCTGATATTTTTTTCATGGTTGTGGATTTTTGATACATGTTTTAAACTAAAATGACACTTTTGATGTGAAAAAATTCACTTTGACACATACTAGACAATCATGTGTTGTATATATGAGTGCTAATTACAACATGAACCAGATTAATTATAGATAATTTTCCAAAATTATCAAGATATTTTGATCTTGGTTTCTTATTTCTGAATCTATGAAAAACAATATAATCTAAAATGAATCTATTATTGTAAAAACATATACATTGAGTCATAACAAACACATCATGCATTGGATTGACATTAAGTTTATTTGTACACATCACAGACTAATTATCAAAAGTCCTCTAAATTTTAGAAATCAATATGAGCTCTTTTACTTGGTTTTGATAATGTAATATGTGTTTGAAACAAAAATAGAAATTTTATATTGAAAAAATGTAATTGGAGTCATTGGGATACATCACTTGTCAGATTAACATGCATATGATTCCTAGAAATCCAAAAATATTATAGAATTTTTTTCTAATGTTTCAAGATAGTATGATCTAGTTTAAAATTTATTTGCAATATTAAATGTGTTTTAGAGTAAAATGATACTTTTAATGAGAAAACATCCACTCTGATTCAACTAGGCCACATCATGTGTCAAATTGATTTGTAGTAAATTTCTATTTTTTGGAGATGAATTGAGGATAGTTTTCCTAAATATTACCAACAATATGAACTTTTTTATATAGTTTTGAAAATGCTACAGGAATTTAAAACAAAATTAACACTTTCATATTGAAAACATGCACTTTGACTCATACTGAAAACATCATTCGTCAAATTTCTTATACATCAAAAATGAGGTATGGATCATTGTATTAAATTTCGAAAATAATCTGAGTTTATTTTCCCAATTTTGAATATATAACGTGTGTTTTAAATTAAAATGAAACTTTTAAATTAAAAACATGAAATTTGAGTCATGACAGTCATTTTGAATGTTTTATTGATGTATATTAGATACATACACATAAAAAATTAATTGCAGAATTTTTTCCAAAAATTTAAAAATAATCCAAGAACATTTTGTCTGTTTTGAAATTGTCAAATATGTTTTAAACAAAATTTACTTATAGATATCAACTGAAATCTCAACATTTTTAACAATGAACACTATTTCAAATTTTTTATAGTTAGTTTATTGTTTACACATTGATTATTTTATCAAGATATGGGTGGGGAATCCCTATTATTATTTAAAGTATCTTACATATTCATGTATTTTGATGAAACAAAGGTGAAATTAATATAATTCATCTTGCTTATTCATCATAAAGGTGGAAGTGATTATAAAATGGAAATGAATTTTTAAAAAACTCATAAAAATACAGAGACACCCAAAATCCTAATGCTGATTAGAGGAGCATGGATGTACCATTTCCTGCAATTGGTTATATGTCTTTATATTTTTGGGTAGAAGGATCCTTGACCCATTTCCCTCACTCTGTTGTCTAGGTTTCAGCCTTGAATTCCAATATCTCATGAGAGTGACTAGATTTGTACATGTTAGTATCTCTTCTAGAATTTATAAAGTGTAACCCTCCATGATACTTATCCTAGTGAAATATATAAAATATTTCATTATTTTTAGGATCATCACCAAATCATATTGAAGTTTCTGATAACTCATCTTAACCACTAACATTAATCAGTGAACAATTGAGAAGAAATGCACTGTTAATTAGGTAATGATCGCATACCATTTATAAGCATTTAAAAATTCTATTAACAGTAGTAATGATGAAGTACTAATATAATATTTAGTTTTATTAAATGATTCTTAAAGGTTAAAATCAAACTAGAAAACATTTATAGATGTTGATTTATTTTAATGTATTTGAAATTATTTCCCATCAAGTTATCGATTGTTATCAATTTAATTTTATTGTTTAACCTAAATGAAAAAACCTAAATAAAAATATCATACTTAATTAATCAGGTGGGGGAACAAAAAGTGAGGGAGGATCATTATCTTTTTATCCTCACTCAAGAGGGGATGAAAATATATAGCCGTGTTCAAATTCCATTGTAATAATGGGAGTATAAAATCTAAAAAACTGTTTGGTTGGGAATTGTAAATATATGATTATAATGAAAATATAACTAATATATTTCCAATATAACATTAATTTTATTTTATTAAAAACAATATATAATAAATATTATTCTAATACTAAACATCCAAAATGTATCTCTAAGTTAATAGGATTTACTAGATCATAAACATAATAGGAAATCACATCATCTTGATGTCGGAAAAAAATTTAGCACCATGTACTCAACCCAATAATCTTTAAAAATAATTTACTTCTTATTTTATGTATGTATATTGTTGGTGGTCATGTTAGTAATGAAAAAATATATAAAATAAATCATTAAAAAATATATTTAATGAAATTGTAATTACCATTAGAAATATTCTATTCAGGGATAAAATTTTGTTGATGTTATACAATATCCTTCATAAATTTTCAGGCATAATATCCACAATCATTATCACTATTTTATTTTAAAAAAATCCTAAACATTGAAAAAAATAATTAAATTTTTTTAAACTATGTTTTTATAGTTAAATATTACTATATATACCATAATTAGTTTCCATTGGAATAAATCTTAATTCTTATTGTGTTCAATCACCAACCTCATATGATTATTTAGTCGATATTTATAGATCACCATATCATAAAAAATTTCTTATTAAAACACAAAATAAAACATATAATTTAAATTTATTTATAAAATATTTATTATAGTTCATTATAAATTAAAAATGGATATTATGTTTAATATATTTGGTGGAAATACATGGATTTGATCTACAAAATAAATATTTTGGGTATCCTAATTTATTTTGATTAACATCAAGTGATTTATAGAAAGAAATGTAATAAAAGGTAAACATACATTTATATGAAAAGATTATAGGGTTTTACCCATTAATTGTTGTAATAAATGGGAGTTTATCATCTGTTATTTTCTTTTCAAACATCATTTTAGTTTATATTGTTTCTTTTCAATCTCTTCCAATTCCACAGAAAATTCTTCCATAAAATGATAGTGTGATTAATGAGTCCAAATATTACATCTCATGGTTATCCCTTTATATAGTAGTAATAAATACACCTCTAGAAATATAAATAGTTATTAATTGTCATGAACATAATACATCATTATTTGGACAAACATATTATAATAATATACCTCGTGTGAGTATTCACAAATGACACTACCAACCATTCAAAAATGATAATCTCATTTATACTCTCAAGACTAACCATGTATGTAATGGCCTCTCTAAATATTTCTTCTTCATATTAAACATAGGAAATATTTAAATCTTTTATTATTTCATCTGAATTAACATATATTATTAATATATGTTTTAGTGTAATTGGTGGGGTGAAGGTACTATGAGAAGGTCCTTTTAATTTCTTAGATGATCCACTATATTTTCGTGATTCAACCTTATGTTTCAACTTTTTTTTGTTAATCTATAATACCATACCTCATTTAACACCTTTTTTAATCAACTGCTAAAGGTTATTCATTTGAAAAAAGAATGTTAAGGGAATAGATCATGTATATTAATAATTTTAATGGTCACACAATGATTTTTCCAATAGAATTATCAACCATGGTAACATCTAGATCATTAAGTGGAATGGGAAAATAGGTTCTTAGATCAACTATTTTTTCAATCCCCACTCTCACGTGATCTTTTGGGAGTTGATTATTATGTAGAATGTATCCTAGGATATTGTACATTGTACCCCTCACAAAAAAATGATGTGTGCGTGTTGATACAGATAAATGACTTATAATTTTACCATGTATAATTTTATTAATATACAATTATCATATCTTGTTTTATTCACCTTTCGGATAAAGTGTTATGAAAAACTTATTACATTAGGTAAGGTGGGCAGTTGAGAGGAATGGCTCGTCTCAAATCTAGTGGGGTCATGAGGATCTTCATGTACTGATTTTTGTTACACAATTGGTTCAATCTGATACTTTAACATATATTAGTCCACCAATAATACCAAATATCAATATCATTTAAATATTCTATATGTTCATACATGCCTTTCATCATCTCATATATATCTCCTTTCATCTTTGCCTTCTCAAAATATTTTCATGGTGACACTCTAAAACCTTCACCTCTAACATGAACATATTATTATGGAAACTTTAAATATACTAAAAGTGTTTTTTCTCTTTGTAAATTAGATGATGATACATGTTTCTAAAACATATAAAAAATATATGGACATAAATTGATGTTTTTATGTAATCTTTTTATAAATAATAATAAATTACTATTATATCATACACACATGTGATTTCAATAATGCTTGTGTGTTTTCATCTACTAATTTTCCATATTTATTTATATGAGCCTACTTTTATAAAACATGATATGGGATGTTAGTGGATTTTGATTCTAATTCATCAATATGTATATAAACAAAGTAACATATGTTGTTTAATATCACATAAAAAATTACTATATATTCAAAATACACACCATTTTCTTTTCAAATGAAGTGTATCATATTATTGCTTTATGGTTTGGGTACATTGGTTTTGATGCATGTTTCTTTTTTTATAACCCCTTTTTTATTTCATAATATATCAATTTTTAATCGAACTTTATAAAATAAATAATTTCAAATAGAAAATTATCGACTACAATGCACAAGAAATTTTTTCTCATCACGGTAATTGTGTAAATATTTTTTTGTTTCCTAGTTTATAATGTGTTCATATGTAGAAGGTGGGTGGGGTTTTAATTTCCCCTTAACAGATCATAAATTATTATTTTTTAGAGGTGTCTGAATGGATCTATGAGATTTTCTATTGACCATAAAGAAAAACTTATTGCATAAATCATCTAAAATAAATTAAATCTACAAGGGATAAGGAAAATTAAGTCATAGTTTCTTTTTATATTTTTTCAAAAAAAATAGATAATGTCACATCTATGATTTATTTTAAATATATATTTTCATTTAATTACTATTATTTATTTGTTGTTGTGGGTTTACCATTTGGTTTTGGAGGAAAGAGTATGTTTTCATGATTTGGGCCAAACCTAGAGTCCATTTTATGTTAAAAAAACAAATTTTGTTTTTTATAAATGCTTAATTTTAAACATTTTACACTCATCCAACTTTCTAATTATAATACCTTGGTGTATTAAAATCACCATATCCATTTGTACCTCAGAGGAATCCATAATCATGAGGGATTTGGGTTTTTTTATTAAGGTATTGGGTCTTCTTCTAATCCCATTTACTACTTTAAATTATTTATTTAATGTTTCAATATCTCATTAATTTTTTAGTTTTTTTAGGGATTACACCTTCCAATAAATCCCAAAAACCTAAGGCGCACCCCCATTATCTATTTGACCTCTTTGGAGCTCATCTCCCTGGTCGATTAGTGTAATCTTTCTTAGTGTTTCTCAAATAGGCCATATTTGAAGAGGTAATATGTTTCTTTCATAAATCCTTCAATTTTCACTATTTTCCCCTAATTATAGTTCCTACATCAATGCCTCATCTTTATTCAATCATCACTTTAAATTTTGGTTGTTTTAAGATTCAGCTACTAGAGTATTTGGGGCATTTTATTCACGATATCTCAAGTATGTCGGTTTCCTCTCATGTTCCTCCCATTTTCTAAGGGTTTCATCCACTTTTCTTGAGGTTCAAAATTTTCCGTCAGATATGGTTCCTACATATGGTTTTATTTCGTGTCATTTTCGTGAAATCTTGGGGATTATGGATTTATTTCACTTTTTTGTGGTGCGATGGTGGTGTGATTGAAGTTTCACACGACTGATGGTGTTTTGGCACAAAAGATAGGTGGTTCCATGTGTAAGAAATTATTGATGAGGTATCTTGCTTGATTTATTAATTTATCATGTTCCTAATATGTTTTTTGTGTTGATAAAACCATCTTTGGTAGCATTAGTTGAACATTTAGTATTAAAGTTATATTTTTTCTTGAAGTTGTGTTTTTTTAAAATGTAACTCATGTGATATCTTTTGTGGTAGTTTTATAAAACATGGAAATGATTTATTATTTATTAAAAGGGGATTCTAATTATACTTTGGTAATGTTTTAGTGTTATTTTTTCCTCAAAACGGGTTTTTGAATGGGTTTTATGTGGAAATCCTTGTTATAATTCTTGAAAGTGTTTTATGAAAATTGTAAATGGGTTATTAAATGACACAAAGTGTGGAAAACAAGTTTATGTTCTGTTTTGGTGGGTGTATGTTTTTAAAATGGTCCATTTTGTTGTGTATGGGCTGTTATGTGATGTTTACCATCTTTTAAAAGTATTATAAAAATTCTTATAGGATTTATCGAATTGTGAAAGAGATATGAAACATGTTGCAGGCTGTTTTGGTGTGAGTATGACACAAAATTAATTTGAACAAAAGGAGTATTATGTGACATGTGTATGGGCTGGTGGTATGTGTTTGTGATTTTTAAATGGTTGTTTAATGTCAAAATGGTATTACATGTCTTGTGGAATATGTTTCATCACAAGAGGGAAAACCCATGTATCTAGGTCGGTGGGCGTGTACTAGTATGCTAGTGATCCCATGGTGTTTGGCCCCGGTTTCACGTAGCAAGTTTGACGTTGACAACACTAACTAAACTATGGTTATGATGACGTTTGGGGACCAATAGGTTATGGGTATGATCCCTACTAGTGTCTGTGTTCTTGAGAACAGATATTTGTATGGTTACATTACTGAGAAACGAGGTACTAGGGACCCACAACGAGATACTGCCTATGTTTTGTTTCCCGTTTCTTGTGCTCATTATATAATTTATACTTACCATAGACATATGGTATGTTTGGTTAAAAAATTAAATTGCTTTTAAATTCTATTTGTAAGTTTTTATTTCTTTTAAAATAGCCCACTTGAAAACTGTTTTTACTTAAAGTTACATCTCTTTAAAATTCATACTAGCATTTCATGTTACGAAGACTTGAAATCTTTTCATCTTTGAATGTTTATCACAAGGAATAATTTATTGGTGTAATACTATTGGGTTTTGGATCACACATTACTTACACCTTTGGGTGTAATTAGACTTGGTTTTTTTGTCACAGGTTTGGGTAATGCTTTTAGTGCCAATGGTTCGGGTTTCTTTCGGTCCGTCTTGGTGTAGTGTCATGGAGATGGCTTGAGGGTGGTGTCTCTTCCCATGAGAAAGTTATTAGGCTGTTCATTTTTAATTTTTTCCTTTTTTATAATCTTTGAGTTTCATTTTATATTATGTAATTCAATTCAGAATTTTTTTAAAACATGTTTTGGTTTGAAAAACCAAGATTTCGTTTAATGGATTTATTTTTTGTTTTATGTTTATAAACTTTGGTAAATCATTCCCAAATTTCATTTTATGATACTCAGTCACTTGTGGAAGCCCATGGGGATTGGGAATTTCCTTTGGGTCTTTCCATGAGCTAGGTCAGGTTTCAATTTTTATGGAGACTAGATTCAGTTCCTGACAGAGAATTTATATCATAACATTACCATAATATCTTCCCACATGGTTTTATTAAATGATGTAATGGAATTATTCCATTTATCTATATCAATTAAAACATTAATTATAATTATTTCCCCAATGTAACTAATTAACATTGAATTTTTGAAGTCAACAAGTTGGTCATGTTGATTCCAACCAATATCATATTTTATACTTTTTCTCTATGATTTGATATGTTTAGTTAAAATGGTGATGCTACCCCAATCTTATTTTTTCATCCACATGTTGTTGATCCCCAAATGATTCGGTAATTTTATCATAGATATTATTTTATTATTTTTGATTGGTAATATCAATGTGTGTAAAAGTATTTATCTATATGAATAATTAAAAATTTAATTTATATTACACAGATGTAGTATAGAACACATAATATTATGTGGCAAATATTAATATATTAAAAAACTCTTTAACCTTCTATTTGAACACAATTTTTTTCCTAAAATGTTTTTAGGGATTTGGATTCTTTATTTAGTATCTAAATCCTTTCATTTTGTTCCCTTATAACATTCAAGACACTTTTTATATTGGGACCACAATGAAATTATAGTGATCTACCAATGAAAGGGTCATCCTAAATTTAATTTTCACCTGACCCTACACTTTTTTTTGTCAATAACAGAATAATTATCCAATTATTGTTTGTCCGATCTAGGATAATAAATACTCAAATTTCTTATGATTACATTATAAATTGTTTATTTTTACACCCTTCCACAATGAAATTCAACTTCATAAAGCCCAATTCAACTACTTTAACTGTACTCCTATTGTCATCCCATTGGCAACGGAAAATAAGAACTTGAAATTGTTAATAATAAAACTCATATATCTATTATATGATGCAGAAATATGACATATTCATATAAATTGGATTTATTTCCTTGGATCCAGATACATGGATTACTTATTCCACAATTTTAACTCTACTATTTTTATCGTATTTGATTTATGATGTTTCTTATTATAGAACGTATAAGAATTAATTAAAAAAAGTAAGATATAATATTTACATTTGGTCCCATCAGTATCCATAAAAATCATTAAATAGATGAATTCTGATTTATAAATATAACACTTTAAATATAAAATCAAAACCATCCTATAAACTATTGATCCTGATTAATTTATATCCATCCTTTATCCCTTGAGAGATTCAAATATTTAAGAATTAATTTCTAGGATTTAATGTATAGAGAAACCTATACACTATTTTTTTAAACTATAAATGTGATCTAGATTCCAATATATAATGGTAATTGTGACAAAATTTCATCCAAAAATCCCTTCACCCATAAGGCACCCACTATGACAAGATTTTGGGAGACCAACGCCATCAACATCAGACAGGTAATCAGTATATAATTCAATTGTTTTTAAAAAATATGTAACTCTGCAATATAACTTTACATATGATTTTGATTATAGACATACCCTTTTAAATTTTTCTTATACCATTAAATAGCATACATCGATCTATAATGTATAGGAGAACGTAGAGGAATATCTCTAGCCAAGTGAACCATCAAGTGGACCGTTATATCCAAGAATGACGGTGGGAAGACAATATAAAATTCACATAATATGACTATAATTTCATTATTCCGGATTGGAAACATCATCAGGTCAATAAAATTTCTACATATATATTTATAGAATAATGTTCTGGATAATGTATGTTATACATTTTTAGGTAGAATGCAACATAATGCTAAAAACGTTAAATCTTTCATAAAAACATGACATCCATGTGATTTTATACCCAGTAACTTAAAAATTATTCATTGACATGACATTCTTGATGTTTGTGAATATACATCTATATCTTTTACACCATTAATGAAGTTGAATATTTGTAAATTTTATTCTCCAGAAAGACAATAACTTGTTGCAAGAAGAAAAGTTCATATTTCACCCTTTACCGATTCTATCTCTTCCATTATCCCTATGTCAATAATGTTCAATCTACCATTAATTTCATCATTTTTTTATTTGGAATATTTAGTAATGTTCCAATAACACTATCACTTTTTTTATACATGCATGATATTAAGAAAATATTTTATATACAAACAATTCTAGTAATGTAATTCAAATAAAATATATATCTTTTTCAAAACTGATTTCGAATGATTTTTTGAAAAAGGTTTACTAAAATTAGTGTCAATATATTTTAATTTATAGAGTAACTAATCACCGGTTAGTGGATATTGTGTTGTTCCTTTTTCTTTATTATAATCAAATAATGTTATCTAGGATCAATATTTATTTTTTTGGGTTAAAAACTTTTGTTTTCCAAAAAACACAGTCCATGAAGAATGTTTCAACCTAACTTAATGTGTTCCTTCTTCATAAATTGGAAACCCTAAAATTCATTTAATTTTATAGCCTAGAAAATTTTCATAAGTATGAAATTAATTTATCATCCTATAAAACATGGATTTTAGTGTGAAATCATCACGATTATGATCATCATAAAATGTAACACTTCTATCCCACATTAATTTCATATTTTGATTAATTGATGAAAATAGAAATCAATTTCATTAATATGTTGATTAGGTCCATATATAAGAAAATAAAACAAAATCTATTTATTCTTTATGCATAACCATAGTGGCAACTAAAAATTTACCAACATAACTAGTCATGTATTATGGGTTCTACTTTATACGGAAAAATGATATACTCCGTATATATATATAACTTAAGACGTATTTTCTCTTCTCATATCCAAATTTAGGATACACATAATCAATGTTCTTCACTTTGGAGGGTCTAATGGGTGATGTAGTTTATCAACTTCAATTCTTGTATCTATGTGTCATGTCAATTGTTTAGATGTTTCTTAACATCCATATACTCTTCTAAAAAATGCAATGCTAGGAAAGTACCATAAAAATTTCAAATCACTTGATTTGTGAAATTTTTAGTACTTCTTATATCTTAACAAACAATATATAATCATTTTGAAAAACATGTATTTTTTTACATATCATATCCATTGAATATAACATTTAGTTATTTTCATATGTTTGACAAGGACTATTATTTTCTTCTAGATGCATATCATTCAAGATAACAAGTACTTAGGTAAAATTGGTGTCTCTCTATCCACTATGATCTTTCAAATTATATAACATAAATACAACTATCAATTATTCATATTTAGTACAACAATATACAATAGACTCTTTACAATGTTATTTATGTTATCAAACAATTTTTTACAATTATGAAGATCATCTCCAATTATCATCATCATTTATTCCATATGCTCTCATCCATTGGTTACACTAGTATTCATATCAAATGATCTATAAATGGAAGTATTATCCCATTAATTATGTACATATGTTTCCCTATGTTTTGTTGAGAATTTATAACTTCGATCTTATCTATGACAAATAAATGTTCTTCCAAATTTTCTGGGTGAATTCATCTTAAATAACGAAAATATAAACATGAATATAGGACTTCAGAATGGTAATATTCATTATCTATTGAAAACATTATAAAATGTTTAACTCCATCCTCATACTCCATTTTTGTACTATTAGAATCCATCCATTTCCAATTAATAACCATCTCAAAACATTTAATAATATTCATTTTTTATGAAAAATAAGCAAATACATTTAATGTATGAAAATAATGTATATATACATTGATATTTAATAAAATTACTATAATTTTGAGTGTATGCATGCTATATTTTGGGAATGTTTACATAGCCTGAATATATTTAAGGTCACTACTCTAAATCTAACTCTTACTATCTTCAAAAGATAATTTATTCCATTTTGACTCTCTATCAATCCTTTATTTATTTTTCATTATTCAAATCCCGTTGTTTCCACACTCATTTACCAATAAAAATACCCAATTTGAATTGTATCATAATTTTTTTTTCAATAAACCACATTATATTATTTATAACTAGTTAATCATTTAAGTGATAATGAACTCAATTAATAACCTCCTTGAGAGACAACTTAATAACATAATATTGAACTCTTAAGTAAAAACTACTCTGAGTATCCCAACCCTTTGTAAATCATATTAATAATATGAAGAAATATAATTATATTCATTTTGAATCAATAAATCTTTTAAGTGATAAATAAATCAATTAGCAACCTCTTTGATTGAAAACATAAGAAAAAATATTGCATTTTTTTGTAAAGAATATTTTGTGAATATAAACCCTTTATAAATAATAATAATATGATGAAACCATGTTAATAAATCACATGTTAATAATATATATATAGAAATATGTGTGTGTATCAACTAGGTAATAGTTTATAGTAGACCTTTTCATGTTTAATACCATGAAAATGAATCAAAATTAATAGATAGTGTAATAAAAATATGTGATAAAATCAGATGGAGATTCATCATATTGATTTTCATACACACTCAATTATTATAGTATAACATACCTATATCGATCCTTATGGACTCTACATAAACCCACTATCAGAAAAAACTAGATCAGGCCAGAAATAAACAATCATTCTGAATTCCTAGCCACATATACATAATATATATATATATATATATACTTGTGTGTGTGTGTGTGTGTTTATATGTGTGTGTGTGTCAAAATATATGCATATACATATACATATAAATATTCATATATATAAAAAATTTATATTTCAATATGTGCATGTGTGTTCCCATGTATGTTTTTTACATGAATACACTATCAAAAAATTAAATTAAATAGGAAATATAGTACACATATGGGATTACATGATGAGAATTTTTTCTTGTTAATTTTCAACAATATAAAATTAACTTTAAAATTACATTTTAATTTTTCTATAAACATTTCCATGTGTAATTATAAACATTAAAAGTATGTTCTTCCAATAACATGTTAAGATCCACTTCCAACCTGAAAATTTCAACAACAAAAAACAAACATTGGGTATCCATACCCATTGGAAATTTAAAATAGTGGTCATATGATACACGAGCAATAAAATTTGTACCCATATGCCAAGGGGAATGGGGGTCATATGGTTAATGTGAAAAGAATAATTAAAAAGGGTGAAACAATATAAGATTGACTAAAATGAGTTGAAAGAATCACATTCCATGGATTTTGAAACAGTTTATTCATTTGATAAGTTCATGGATGAGTGGTTAAAAAGGTTTAGTTCTACGAGATCTTGAATAACATGAGAGATTGGGGTTCTCTGTTAGGATTTTATTTCAAATACAGAAACAGTTTTATCATCTCTTTCCAAAAAGTGTTAATAAATATTAGTTTTATTAGAACTTTCTATTTTATCACAGATAAAACTTATATTTATCAATGCTTTTTGGAAAGTACCATTAAAAACTTTTTAAAAAAGTTATAGAAATATTAAATGAAAAAATATTGAAAATGAATAAATTTTAAAAAAGGAAAAATATAATTAATATTTTGAATGAAAAAATAATCTTAAACGCATGAAAATTATAAATTAGTGGAATTTAATAATTAAAAATAAATAGACATCAAAAATTTTAATAATTGAATATGTTTTATTAATTAAAAAATTAAAAATGAATATATATATATATATATATCAAAATGAAGATTAACACATATTAAATATGTACACCACAAGAATATTTAAAACATTAAATATTAATGAATAAATATTTTTAAATAAATAATAAGATTGAATAAATTTCAAAAATATTAAATGAATAATTTATCAAGAAAAGTAAAAAATAATTAACATTATTAGTGAATAAAAAATTATAAATAATATTAAAGGATTTAATATTAGAAAAAGAATGAAATTTAATAAATAAAATATCAATAGATTGAAAAAAAATATTAAAAAAATAAATAAGTGTTATTAATTATATATATTATTAGAAGAATTAAAAATGAATACATGTTAAAATGATAGTGAATACATATTAATTATATTAATTAAAAACATATTAAAAACATTAAATGTTAATGAATAAACTTATAAAAATAAATATTTAACATGTATAAAATTACAAAAATATTAGACAAAGAAAATTCAAAAATGAATAAATTCTAAAAATATTAAAAAAAATAGAATTATTAATGAATAAATAGTACTAAAAATAAATAAATTTGAAAAAAAATTTAAAGTAATAAATATTATATATTGAATTAAAATTTAAAAATGAATAAATTTTATGATTAAAAACATAATATATATTAAATATATTATGTTAATAAATAAAATTCAACATGAATTTTAAGAATTTAATAAATTTCAGAAATATTATCTGTGTGTGTGTTTATATATAAAATTGAAATAATTATGTATATGTGTACGTGTCAAATTAATATAACACAATTTGACCAATGTCAAATTGAAAAAAAAAATACATTTTATTAAACATCCATCGCTCGATACTAATTAGTCAATATTTTTAATTAATATTAATGTTTAAATATAGACCATTATTCACTAAATATTTGACTTATTAAAGGTGAATACATATTTTTTGTTATGTAAATAATATTTAAGGAAATATTTTATATATTGATAGATATATATATTAAAAATATTAACTATTTTAACATATAATTCTATATAAAAACATTAAAATGAATAAATTACCAAAATATTAAATTATAATAATTTTTAAAATTAATAATCTCATGGGGTCTTAGTCGAGTGGTACTTACTGGTTATACACCTTTCTCTCCATGGGAACTGGTGCAAGCTCGAGGCCCGCCAGACATGGACATTGTGTGCATTACGTATAGGGTGATTCACAGTCATTTTCTAGATGGGGAATGTGCAGTGCACTCTAAACTTGGTCAGGGCCCCCTACTTGTAGTTGAGTTCCACTCATACACATGTTTTAAATGTGGTGGAGAATCCCATGTTGGGAAGGTTGGGTGCAACATCAGTAGAAAACCCAAGAATGGATACGGGACTCGACCTCCCGAGATGAGAAAGATCCCAAGCGCAATTGCAGGACTAGAGATGTCTGGTATACTATTTGATGGAAGATGTTGGTTGCATGTTGTGTCCAAGGGATACATCGACTTGATCTGGGGGATACTGGTTAAGGTTTTTCCTTTCCTAACTCAGGGGGCATTAGGGAAATTGTAGGTGAGACTAAAATTCCAATTTAATGAAAGGGGAAAGACACTAGTATTGGTGAAAAGCCATCGTTTTGCAGAATCATTGTTTGGGGATATAGCCTATGGAGTTGGAGGTCCCCTACTTGGTGTGGGGGAAGTGGTGGTGAATCCCAATGGTGCGGGTTTACTGAAGTCTATGTTGGAGGAAATCCCATTATCAATGCGGGAGATGGATGAGAAAAAGGATCCCCACTCAAAGAAGGGGTTCGCTGCGAAGCACCATGAGGATGAGTGGGAATCGGAAAGCAATAGTTGACTCGGGTTGTGATGACAATGTGGAAACATAGACAATGATGGTGGTGGTAGTGTTAGTCAGACAACAGGGCATTCACTCCATAACACTGGATATCTAGGATAGTGTTCAGTTTCTTGGTGGTGGCTAGGGATCTCTAGGGTGGATAGATTAAGGTTTTAAAAAACCCTTGGGACTTTGGGTATTCTCTACAATCTTTTACAATGGGCCTTGAGGCCATGTTTCTTTTTTCTGGGACTTCAGGTTATGGTGTGGTTAGTGGGCTGTTCTATTTTTTTTCTTGGGCTTTCTAGAAATGAAATTTGGGTCTATTGGCTTGTAATGGGTTCCCCTAACCCAGTTAAATAGGGGGTTCATCATTATTTAATTTCAATAAAGGGATTTGAACCCAACTCATAAAAAAAGATGAATAAATTATGAAAAACAAAAAAAAACACATACAATATTAATGATAAATAATATTCGATGAATGAATGTTTGAAATTAGTGAAATTTAATTAAAAATTATTATATTTAAAATTATTAAAAAATGAATACGTGTTATTAACTAAAAAAAATTGAATTTATGTTGAAATGAAAATGAATACATTTATTAATTATGAAAATTATAACTATATTAAAAACATAAATGTTATTCAATAAATATAGACAAATATTAAAAGTGGACAACATTTAGAAAATTTAAAAAATTTAAAAATAATATGAATAAATTTTAAAAAATATTTAAAAATTATTCATGAAAAAAAAATATTTAAAATGAATAAATTTAATATATATATATATTAAAAAGTAAAAAATATCATATATTAATAAAAATATTAAATTAATAAAAATTAATAATTAAGAACCTAATATTGAAAATACTAAATATTAATAAATAAAAAACTCAAATGGTAATATTAAAAATTTCTTATTTATGTATATTTTTCTCCCTAAAAATGAATTGTCTTCATATATGTATGCATGAAATTATTTTATGACATATTAAGTTTGACATATTTGATCAATTTCTTAATTAATAATTAAATATTTATTATTTGATATATATTTCAAATTAAAAAAACTAATCACATTGATAAAAATGTTATTAAAAAGTCTATTAATATTAATTAATCAATATTTTTAATTAATATTAATTTGTAATTTCCTTATAATCCATTTTTCACTAAGTATATGACATGTTAATATAAATATATTTCTATATAAAATATGACTTATAAATGAATATTTATTATTATATAATTCATATTTAAGAAAATAATATATATATCAATATAATTATATTTTTATATTAAATGTTATTTTTAATAATAGATAATTTTTTCTAATTATTTTATAATCTATTTTCACTAAATATCTTATATATTAAGTGTAAATGCATATTTAATCTTATAAAAATAATATTTAATAAAATATATTATATTTATATCAATATCAATATATTTATATATTAATATATTTATATATTTATATATTTATACATTTATATATTTATATATTTATACATTTATATATTTATATATTTATATATTTATATATGTTTATTAATGATATAGTTAGGTTAATTAAATATACTTTTTGCCTATGCTTTTTTAGCGCTCATAACTATTATGCTTTATCAGCTCCAAAAAAAGCAATGATAAAGTGAAGACCTTTATTATCAATGTTTTATGTTGATAAGGACCCACTTTATCAATGATTTTAACTATCAATTATAAATGGGAGTTCTGACTGTCACACGATTTGTAGAAGTGTTTTTCTAAAAAACTACATGTTATGGTTTAACCATTCATTATTAAAAATTAATCACAGTTATGATAGAAAATTATGAAGACTAATATAAATTTTGAAATAAGTTCATCTTAATTATGACGTATGATGATAATTCATCACCAAAAGTATTTAATTGAAATGAATATACAACATATTAAAATACTTTACCAAGAATTTACTTTTTGATGTTCCAAAAAATAAAAGGTTTCACAAAAATAAATTATAATAGATATGTTATCACGACCATCAAGAATTTTTTAGAGATGGAACACTCCATTGAAAATAATGTTCACTTTTGATGACTTATTACATGGATAAAAATGAATCTATATGGTAAAATGATATGGTTCATCCATTGATATGGAGACCCAAATCCTTGACCAGATGTTTTTTTAAAAACTAGAAATAAAAATGTAAAAGAATTTAAAGACCCCGACCCGAGTTGGCCAGAATTCATTACTTTATGGGATTTTCATAAGATAAATGGAATAAATTCCCAAATTAATAAATATTTTAGTTGTTCCATTATTCCCCCTTTGCGTAAACATGTATATCAATCATAATATACTACTTATAATCCTTGGAAAAAATGAATCATATAAAAAGGATGTGCTCAAATGATTCGTAAGGGTAAGCGTACAACAGAATCAATGAGTATATAAGAAATAAACAATATGTCCAGGTTTCAAACTAAAATACGTGACATTTATCAATAACTTTATCATAATGTGGTAGGAATAAAATATGATCAAATAATTCCATATAAATAATCACATTAAAATGAAACCTAACCATGAATATTATAACTAATTGAATAACCACATGGAATATCAGTAACTGAATTCATAATGATGGAATGTATAATGTCGGACATATGAAACATACCATTTATGATTCATACCGATAATATAATACTATCAAGTCTTCAAGAAAAGAATCTATCATTATCAAGGCTTCATGCCAAAAATCTAATAAATGGGTAAGGCCTTACCCAAAACCCAGTCTAGATTGTCTGATGAGACCTATCGATACACCAAGGAATTATAGAGGACAATTCCCATCACTTACTAAGTCCAATTAATTCCTCATATTAATTGGTCAAAACATAAAAAAAATATACATAAGATATGTAAATAACTTTCTCCAATCAATAAATATAATCATATACTATTTGGAGTAATATGGTGAATGTTATCAAAATTGCACATCCATAGTCAAACTAATCACAAACCATTTAATAAAATATAGTAGATGATATCATAATAGATCAATATCAATGGATTGTATTATTTAATAAATAATGTTGACATTTATGGAAATACTATAATAAAATCATTTAAAATTATTCAGAGAAATTATTCTTTTACTTTGAAATCATTTATTTAAAAGGATGCGTATTTATGAAATAAAATATTTAATTTGAAAATAAACTTGTAATCATGCAATGGATTCTTCAAAACATTATGTTTCCACGATTTCAGGAATTTTTTTAACTCCTTATAAGTTAAAAAAATATTACTTCTGTATTTTTGTTGAAAAAGTCATAAAGCACCTCATTTGGAAAATGAAAAAAGGGATTTCTCTCAAACAATTTTTTAAACCTTCAAACAAGGGTAAAAATTATTTAATAATTCATACGATAATATTGAAAATATTTTTGAAATCATTATTATAAAACATGTACATGGAAGAAAATGTTCCCCAGTTGATATTTAAACATAAATGATCTTGGATAATAATGATATTGTTAAATAACCTCTTACTTTTCACGTCCCTTTAGTTGAATGTGATTTAACATAATATATAATGGTTTAAATCATGTTATGAATTTATATAATAACCTTATAAATATTTATGATATCGTATATGATCTTATTATATTATTTCATCATCCATTTGTTTATAATATTTCATTATTACCCATGTTTCGGGTGATAACTACTTCATTTTCCTATGCATGTTTTTTCAGGTAAGTCCTGGTTCTTATTCATAGGATATTATTAAATTATTTATATAATGATATTATGGTCATATATATCTTATTTTTTCATTATATACATTATTAGAATCATTATTTAATTTTGAACATCAAAAATTAAACACATCTCAACGTGGATACGTTAGGTCGTATGTAAGCACACACAATGATATATTCCATTAATAGTAAAAGGGTAAGGAAGTGGATGGTGTATTAAATTTATAAATTAAATATCATGTCATAATAATTATATAAATCTATTATTTACATCATTATATATAACCAGTTAAAATGGTGATAAAAAAACAAATTACACCACTACATGGAGAGGGTACGTCGTACGTACCCACACACGGTGCTTTCATTTTTCATAGGAAATGTAAAAGGTGGAATATGGTTGTACCATAAGAATAATAAAATATCTTCATATATATGATAGTTTATTTATTACATTATCATGGAAACAACATATAAATAGGAATCATAAGAAGAAATGAACTTTAATGTGTTAGTAAAACGATTACCTCTTCTTCGGTGGACTACCTTTAGATATCTTTTTAAGGGATCTAGGGTTGATCTTGTTTAGAAGACCAAGACCTCCAAAAATTGTATAATGATGTTGGTAGTAGAAATGGGAATTTTATCTCAAGATATAAGTATTATATTGGAGTGAATAAGTGAGGTAGGAGGTTCCCATTTATAATTGAGGTGAGGTCACTTTTGGAACTCTCAAAATATTCAATTAATATAAATTAATTTTCAATTAAAAATAGATAAAAAGATAGTTATTTATAATATAACATAAGTATGGGTCTAAATATCCCATAAAATAATTTTTAGACATGTTTAGTTAACATTATTACCCTTATCATTTAGATTTAACTCTTATTTAAACCCTTTAACTCTTCTAATGATAACATGGATTTTACTCTTCAAGCGTTAATATTATCACTATAAAATGACAAACTACCCAAAAAGGAATAATTTATGATTTTTAGACCTTATCTATATCATTTGGATGAATTTATATTTTTATGAATTTCATATCATTTAATAAAATATAATTTATTTTAAAATATCATTAATGTCAATTTTTACACTATTCATTACATGACTTTTTTAAAATATCAAAACAACAAGATATATTCAAACCAACTATTTTAAAATATCCCCAATATGAGAAATTAATCTATAAAACTTTTTTACGACACTAATTACCAAAAATAATATTATATTTATTAATTTTTATATCATTTATTTGATACTTCCATTAATTAAACAATTACTGCATTATTATTATGTAATCCTTTAAGGTAATTTATTTTCTAAAAATTAAAAATAAATTATCATAATGAATATAAAAACATTATATTTTAAATTAATATTTAAAGTCAAATTTATGTTCTGAATAACTATATATTAAAATTTTAATACATATTAAAAACACGAGTATGACATTTTTGATTTTTCATAAAATAAAATACTATAAAAGTATTAAAGTCATCCAAGTGGATCCAAGATACCAAAAAATATGACCAAGGATTATTTTTTTTAACAATAACTCATAAAAAAAATTAGAACAAGTGTTAGGGTAATTTTATAATATTTTTAATATTATTTTTACTCTTAATTAGTTGATTTACCCTTAAGAGTGGTAATTAAAATTACTAAGTTTACTATTCATATTTTCTAAAAATAAAAGGGACCTATTTTATTAATTTAGACATTATGATTCCAAATATAAAATCAAATTTTCTAAATTCAAAACACATAATTGGATAAAACTAATTTAAATTTAATCTCATTGACAAAATGAGAAAAAATGTTTTTTAATGTGAAAACATTAAAAAGATTAAAATGTTTTAATATCCAAATATAATGGGAAATTGATTATAATGAATTAAATTAGATTAAATGATATAGAATTTATATATTTATAATTTAAACCTAATAAATAATATAATTTGTCATTATAAATTATTTAGATGAAAAATCTGTTTTCGATAAAAATCCTGTATTTTTCACTATTAATCAAAATATGAAACATATCAGAAAAAAATCCCACCAATGTTAATTTTGATATTCAACTTTAAAATAAAAAGTTTTTGTCAAATATAATTTATTAAATTTCAAAATCTATTTTTAAAATGAGCAATACATCAAAAGAAAAAAAACTACCTTTAAAAAATAGAGATTTTATGCATAAAAATTATATTTTTTTCTTGTCTTATACAGATAAAATATATTTGATGAATGTAAAAAAACGTTATTGAATATATATTATATAAATTTAATAATTTGGTTGATATTATTCGCTCCTATAATATAATAGCTAGGTTATAATAATATTTCACTATTTTTTTATGTTGGGTGTTACATGCAATGTAAGCTATAAAAAATATTAAATTGAAAATGATAAATGCCAGAAAATATGGGGGTGTTAAATTATATCATATTTGAATAAAGTAAGCCCTATAAATTTTAAATTAAACTAAAAAAATCAATTATTTATACTTGAATTTATTTTGGGAAACCTATATCCAAAATATTGTTAATAAAATATCCTCTTAATAAGAGTGTAATGGAAATCAAAATGTCACCCCAAAATTAGGATTTAGAGTAGGAAAACATTAGTGGGAAGTGAAAAAATGGACATAGAAGAGAAATATAGCTATCATTTTATGATGTAGAGTAATAGAGAACATGGTCATTAGAAATTTAACCATCACAAAACTATAAATTCATGATCAGTTAAGAGACCATTTATTTCTCATAAATAAAGGTAAACAGATAGCTTTTTTGTTCTAAAATCTATTTCCTAGAGTTTAGGGACTCTTTTACTATCCATATAATCACTTGAGAAAATAAAATTAATTGATTTATTTCCATTTCATAGGCATAATATCATCCATTAGTTTTGTTTTTCTCTATTTCCCCTCTATTTTGAATATCCATTGATATGTCATACTTTGACCACAAGAAATAATATCCAAAGTTCAACTTAATACATTCCATAAGTAGATACCTTCAGAATAATTCAAAATATATCTATCCAATTTCAAAGTCCAAGAAGGACTCTGTGTTTCAAAAATAAATCATAACATTAGATTCTCCAAACAATGTAATATATCTCATATTGTCACATACCAAATATTTGATCACCATAAAAACTTTATTGAAAACTTTTATGCTTCTATGTCCTTAAATAAGATGTACTGTAGTTTAATAATTATATATCTCATGATTTTATTACCACGTAATCATTTATTCAATAATTCTTGAATCCAAATTCATAATAACTTTTATCATTCTACTTCATTCATAAACCATTAAATATGATTCATTATCTAATTCCTTAATACCTTATTACTTTGACTTTATTCTTTAGTCTCTTAATAATCTCTAGTAAAACCATTAATCTTATAACCTTGTTGATTCTAAACATTTACCAAAACCCAAAGCAAAATCTGAAGAACACTAATTATAGTGATATTTTCATGAATAATCATTTATAGTATGCCAAAATCATTAAACTCTCTCAATATATGAATTCTTGGATTTAATCTAAGTTATCCATTATCATTACCAAATAAACAAGATAATATAATATACTAAATTTTATCCTAAAATTAATTCATAGGGTTATTTTCTCTTATCTATGTTTTATTAAATCTACTTTCCAAGGTTTATACTAAACATTCTCTAATAAAAACTTTAAAGACCCCAACTGCAATTGCCTAGAGATAGTGATTACTTCATTACATTGGCATAAGATACAAGGAATTCGATCCCAAAGAACCGAATAGTTTTGTAGTCTTGGTAATCTAGATACATATTTGAAATCCAAATTAAATTTTTAAAAAAATACCAATAAATCATTGAATCTTCCATTATTCCCCATTTGTGAAACCCTTTATATCGTCATAATATAATTTTATAATCATGGGGAAAATGGAACATATGAAAGGGGTGAGCTCCAAGGCTCATTAAGGGTAAGAATATAGTAGAATACATGATTAAATAATACATAAACAATATGGTAAGGTTTATAACTAAAACACGAACCATTTAGTAAAAAACATGATCATAATATAAAAATAATAAAATATGTTCCAATAATTCCATATAAATAATCATATGAAAATGAAACTTAACCATGGATATTATAATTTACTGAATAATCACATCGAATATCAATAAATGAATTTCTAATGATTGAATGCATAATTATAGACATTTAAAACATACCATCTATGCTTCATACCAAGAATATAATATTGTCAAGTCTTCATTATAAGAATATAACATTGTCAAGGCTTTGTACTAGTAATCTAATAAATTGGTAGGGCCTTGGCCAAAACTGAATATATTTTTTCTCAAGAGACCTAACAATGCATGAAGGGGATATTTCATGCCCCTCCTATCACTTACTACATCCAATTCATTTATCATAAGAATGGGGTGAAACATAAACAACATAAACGTACAAAAGGTAGATAACTTCCCCAATCAGTAAACACAATCACAAACTATCCTAAGTAATATGGTTAATGGTATCAAAATAGCTATCCATAGTCAAAATGGTCATAAAAAATTTAAAAAAATATGTTACATGATATAATAATATTTCAATATCAATGAATCAAAATATTCAATAAATAATGTTGACATAGATGAAAATACTTTAATAAAATCATTGAAGATTCTTCATAGAAAAACACTTTTTACTTTGAAATAACTTAGTTAAAAGGCCACACATTTATAAAATAAAATATTTTATTTTAATAGAACCTTGAAAATTTCTAAATTAAGATTAAAAATATTAATGTGTCATGATAGCAGGAAATTTCATTAATGTTGTATAATTTAAAAAACATTCCTTCCTTATTTTTGTCTAAAAAGTCATAAAGTACCTCGTTTAGAAAATAATAAAAAGTTTCCTTTAAATAATCACAAAAATTCAACCATGGTTAAAAATAATATAAACATTCATAGGATAATAGTAAAAAATAATTTTTAATTTTTTTTATAAATAATGGACATTGAATAAAATATCCCCCATTGAAGACATAAACATAAACACCTCCAAATAAAAATAAGATTGTGAAATAACCCATTACCATGCACTTTACTTTATTTGAATGCAATTTAAAATCATTTATAATGGTTTAATGAATTTTATTAATTTATATCAGGATAATATTTATATTTATTATATCATATGTTATCTTAATATATTATTTTATCACCCATTTTTTAATAATATTACATTATTACCCTTGTTTCAGGTGTTAAGTACTTCCTTTTCTTATTCACATCTTGTCATGTAAGTACTAGTTCTTGTGTATAGGATATTGTTTCATTATTTATTGAATTATATTAACGTGATAGATATAATATTTATTCATTATATACTTTATTTAAATTGTTCTCTAATGGTGAACATGTAAAATGAATCAAGCATCGTGGATACGGTAGGTCGTACCTACACACGAGCAATGGTATCATTCCATTAATGGTGAAAGGGTAAGGAAGTGAATGGTATATAAATTTTACATAACAAATATCATTTCATAGTTATAATATATAAACATTATTTCCATCATTATATCTATCCAAGGAAAATGGTGATGAAAAACAAAATACACCCCAATATGGAGACGGTAAGTTGTACGTACGCACGTGCGGTACTTTCATTTTTCATAGGATAGATAAATGTTGGAATATGATTCTTCCATAATCATAATAACATATAGGAATATATATTATACTATATTTATGACTTTATAATTGAAACCATATATGAATAGTAAGTAGAAGAAGAAATGAACTTGAATGAGTTAGTAAAAAGGATTACATGTTCTTTAGCAGACATCCCTTTTATCTCTTCTTAAGGGATCTAGGGTGGGAATTTTTGGAACACCAGGACATAAAGAATATATATATAAGGATGTAGAGAGGATAAATAGTCAGGTTTTGGTTGATATATAAGTCTAAAATTGTTCTTAAGAAGTGAGGGAGGAGATATCCCTTTATAATTTGGGTGTGGGGAAATTTTAGAAACACTCAAAATATTAAAATATTTTATATTAATTTTCAATTAAAAATCGATATAAAGTGATTTATTTCGAATATAATATGGTTATTTTACTAAATCCTATCATAAAATATCTTTTATACAGTTTTAGATCACATTATTACCCTTATCGTTTAGTTTTAACCATTATTTAACACCTTTACCTCTTACTTTTATAACATGTGTTTTAATCGTCAAGGACTAATATTTTACTTATAAAATACCAAAAAACCCATATATGAATATTGTATAAGATTTTAAAAATTATCCTAATAATTTGGTGAATTATATATTTTTATGAAATTTTTATCATCTCAAAAATGTTATTTATTCTAAAATATCATTAATGTCAATTTATTCTCTATTCATTACATAACTATTTAAAAATATCATTTAAATAATATATCTTAAAAAAATTATTTTAAAATATCTCCAATATGTCAAATTCATCTATAAAATTTATTTATGACACTAATTATCTCAAATATTATTTATTTTAATATTTTTCATATCATTTATTAGATATTTCAGAAAATTAAACAATTATTGTATTATAATTGTGTTTGCTTTTAAGGTAATAATTTATTTCCAAAATATTAAAAAAATGACCATGATAAGGATAAACCTTTTATAATTAAAATTACTATATATAGTATATGTTATGTTCTGAATAATTACATATTAAAAAATTAATACTTTTTGAAAACTGGAGTATGAAATATTTGGATTTTCTTAAACTATCATTATAAAAGGATTAAAGGAATACACGTGGCTCCAATATGAAAAAAAATATGAAAAATGATGATTTTAGCTGACATCCACTAATAAAATAAAATTATGACAAGTTTTAGGATAATTTTCTAACATTTATAATATTATTTTTACTCTTAATTACCTGATTTACTCTGATCTGTGATGAATAAAATTTTTAAGTATACTATTCATATTATCCAAAAATAAAAGGGATATATTTACATAATTTGGAACTTTTGATTCCACATATGGAATACATTTTTCAAAATTCAAAACATAAAATTAGATAAAATTTATTTAAAATTAATCATGTTGATGGAATGCGAAAAATGATTTTTTAAAGTGAAAATGTTCAAAATAATGAAATAGTTTTATCCAAATTCAATGTGAGATCGATTCCAAAAACCTAAATTATATTAAATTATATTAAAATTATCTATTTATACTTTAAAACTAATCAAAAATATAATTTATCACAATAAATTATTTAGATGAAAAAAATGTTTTCAATTAAAATCCATTATTTTTCACTATTCATGAAAACATGAATCTTATAAGAAAAATAAAAAAAAGCAACCAAAGAAATTTTTATATTCTAATTTCAAATAATAAGTTTATTTTGTGAAATATAATTTTTAAAAAAATCACAAACTATTTTTCAAACAAGTTCTCCATCAAAAGATGAAAAAACTACCTTTAGAAGAATATAATTTTTTTGCGTAAAAATTTGTTTTATTCTTATACAATGTATGTTAAATATATTAGATGAATGTAAAAAAATGATTGAATATATAATATATAAATTTAATAATTTTCATAATTCTATTCATTCTATAAATTTAACTACTAGTTTATAATAATATTTCATTGTTTGTTTAAGTTGTGTGTTGAGTGCAATGTAAGCTATAAAAAATATTAACTTTAAAAAATGACATATAATAAAATCTTATGGTGTTAAAATGAAAGGGAAATCAGGGTCCAAAAAATTATTAAATTCACAAAATAAATAAATCAAGCGATAACTTTTTATGCACCCTCTAGAACCAAAATATCAAGGATGTCAGGCTCTATCCTTTGGATATCATCCTATCAGACATGAATTGGTCATTTGAGGAAGCTCAATCTTATCATCTGATGGTGAGTCTGAGGATACCTCTAAAATATTGCAACTCTTTTACTTCTAAGAAAGATCTCAAGAAAACCAGTTCTATATTTCATTGGTAGTTATCATAAATATTATTTATAAAAAATTCTTGACTTTGAGGTACTACCTATAACAAAATATCTATAGTTCCATTTTGGTGAAGGTAACTTCTCATTGTGAATCAAACCATTTTGGTATTTCTTCCTTCAGATCCTAGGGGATCCATTCATCCACATTGTCCTCTAGGGGAGTTTTGAAAAAAAATAGCCTATGGGTCCACATTCTTTGACTAAGGCCTTTCAAAAAGGGTCATAAATGGTTTTTATAAGGTCAAAAAATTGAGATGGGTAATACTATTCCACATTTCCCAATTCATCAAAACTCACCATATAAGAATGGATTATTGATGAATAAACTATCTTTCATGGTTTGAGAATATATTTAGAATGGGTATGCATAGAAGTACCATATGGGATGTCTTACCCAGCCGCTTAATCTTGTACAGCCTCCTCTTGATCAGTACTGAACACCTTCTCCTCCATAGGAAATTCTTCAGGCTATAGAATCCTGGCCTTACTAAATAAAGGAGATATAGATGGGGTCTCAATCTAAATCGGGAGAGTATTTTTGAGTACCTAATCAATAATTTTATCCACTATTTCTATCTAGGATCAACTCTGGGTAGAAGAATATGATCTCATATTATAAGTTGGCCTTTTTGAACTAACATTCCTTTGAGTGACCAATTAGAAACCATAATCGTTGAATAAATTTCCCCCATTGGTATTCTGAGAACTTCTCACTGCCAATGACTGATCTAAACAAGGGTTGAGATGAGAAGGTTTTGGAGAACTATTCTTCTTGAATATGATGAAATAAGTTTCCACCATCTTGTATTTTCCTTTTCTATTTTCTTATGAATAAATATCTCTCTAATAATATGTCCTTATCCACCTCATCCTACACAGAATTCCCACAGTCCTATTTACTATCATAATAATCTAAAATTTAAATAAAAAAATAAGAACACTTTATAGGGGAAAATAGATTCTTGACCTCCTCGTCTACTGATATATCATTCAAGTATTTTTTTTGAGATAAAAATATGCCTCTTATTTCCTCTAACATAAGGATGAATAACATACTAAACTTCTTCCCTAGTATTTCTAATCACATCACCAATATCCACAAGCTTATGGACAGCCACAACTCCATATCTAGAAGAATCTATTGGGAATGATAAACCACCTAACATTATAGAATTATTGGAAACACGATCCTTGGAATCCATTGGAACAATAGTAGAAGGGAATACTAAGAATTAACACTAGCATACAAGGCAGCCACAACTAGTTTCTTGAATTTAGAATTCTTCATAATGTAACCCTCCTTAAGGAAATTATTTCATAGAAAATTATTGTGGATATTTTTATTGTGATGTTAAACTATTTCACATTTGTAATAGAAGAAATTTTTCTTCTCTAGAGCCATAGATATTTCAATTATAAAATAAATAACCACCAAAATCATGGTTTCAATTATGGGAGTTAGAAAATCAACCATAAAAAGGACCCTAGTATAGTTCCCAAACCTTTCTCTCTCAATTTATTTACCAATATTGAATGGAACACCAACCATGGAGGCAATACCCTAAAGGATATTTGGGTTCCAGATAAACTGACTTAACCCCTTAATCTAAAAACAAATTTGGGAAACTGTATTTTTGACTTTTGAAGTATTTAATAACAGATCCAAATTATGGATTTTCATAATACTACGTCTGAGTGAAAAAAGTTGTACCCCCATGCACTATATTTGAGATCATTAGAAGTTAAAATTATATGAAGTAATCCCTTATCTATTGATGTCTTTCTCCAATCACCGAAAACCCATAGTTGCAAAACATGTTTGTGGAGATCATCCATATTCCATGGAGGGAAATTCAGACATGATGTTACCTATGTGATGATCCAATGCTGAAATTCCTTGACTTTCTCTTCCAAAATTCCTTGAACTATTCTTCCATGATGGAGTAATATTCTTCAATAAAGGTCAACTTCCCATTCATGGTTACCTTGTAAGAAAATTTTTTGACACTGCTAAAAAATCATCATGTTTTAATTTTCAGAATATATTCATTCAAACCAAGGGTTTATCAAGTTGGCGTGATCCTATTTCCAGTTATTTCCTCTTACACTTTCATTAGACTACAGAAAACCAACTCTTGAGGATCAAAGTACCATTCCAATCCAATCTCGAAAGCCATGAATTCATATTCCCCGTTTTCGACACTAGAGGGTTATATCCCATCTTATAATGCATCAAAAATAATATAATAAAATTTAATAGTTAATAATTATTTTAATTTGGAAGGATTCCCTACCAAAACAATTATGGTGGATCGAAAACATACATCACAACAACTATTATATCCAAATAATTATTATTATATTAAGAAAATTATAATAATTTTTATATTTTTTTATGAAATTATTTCATCTTTTAGGTCAAATAAATTTTATTTATAATAAAATTTTTCCCAAATAAAAATTTAGGATATACACATTTCATATTTTTAAAAATTTATTTTACTTTAATTTTATTTATTAATTTTCATTTTTTGATGATAAATCGATAATTTTTTTATAAATATGTATATTTTTATATGAAAACAATCCCCCAATGTGTATTATATAGATTTGATTTATCAAAATAATTTGATTTTTAGAATAAAACTACTCTATATATAAATCAATATAATATTAACATAAAAATATGGAATTCTATCTTACTGAATATGAGAAATAACATTTATACAAAAATAAAGGATTTTATATTTTTTAATAAAATATTCTCTCAAATGAAATTCATATCACCCACCATAAGAGAAAAATTTAAACCAAAAAGATAAAAATATTGGATTTTTTGAGATTTAAAATAAATTTATTTGATTTATGAAAAATTTTATTTTTTACTGACATTAAATTATAAAAATAACATAATTTATATATTTTTAAATGATTTTAAAACCCTTTTATAAAACAAAATTTAATTCACTAACCATGTGAGATAATATTTTTATAAAAAAATTAACATTTTTTCAAAAATATATTATATCAAGTTAATTTAATTTTCATTAAATTATTTATAAATATATAATTTTTTTAAAACTAATAATTTTATCTCACAAGGTTTATATATTTAAGTGGGGGAAGATAGGAGGAGATTGTTTAATAATTTGAGTAGATATTGTTGTATTTTTGAGGACATGATTATTAATGTTTTTACTCTAAATTTAATCAAGTTTAATTGACTTAAGGATATATTATCTCATATAATGAAATCAAATTGAAATAATTTATATTTAAATTTTTTATAAAAAATTGATGATGATATGTTACAATCATATTAAATATTACCAAGTCATTGATGATTAATGACCATTTTATTGGGTTGGGATGATATGTTAAGATCATTATGTGTATGATCACCAGTATAGAAATAAATATAATCACTCATGGGATACTAGTTGGTGAAAATGTATTTAAATTGGACTATTATGTGTGCCAGATGGGTCATCATATGTGTTTTATTAGTCTTACTCAAGTGGGAATTATTTATGAATCATTCAACTTGAGGTTTTAAAAATGTTCCCCACATGTGAGGTTTTTTACTTTGATACCAATGTAATTTATTTTTATAATTTTACATTATTGATGTTAATTGGTTATGACACTAATCAAGTGGGGAATTTTATTAAAAAAATACTTTACTCCCATATGATAGGTTTATTATATTATGTCCCACATTTATGTTTTTACTAAATAAGTGTAAGATCATGAAAAGATAATCGCATGTGACGTAATTACATAGTTTTTAGTCAGCATAGGAATTGTGAAATGGGGATATTAACATGCCTAATTTTATTTCAAGGTTAAGGAAACATTTTTAATGAACATGTGGTATAATATATCATATCAAAAAACTTTGTAATTTTTTTATGTTGTGTTTTTAGGTTCCACTATTAGATTATTATTATGAATAAAAATCATAATCAATACCATCAATAAAAAGTAACATTGGGGTTTGATTGCGTTGTCGAGCACGTCAAATTACTTGTTTAGTTTTAACTAGAATTTCAGCAGTACAACAGCAACCCTTGGTCGTCTCTCAATGGAGGCTTTGAAAAATAATTGAAAAATTGGGTTTTTATTATGAAAAATATAAGTGTAATGCGATTTAATAAAACATTTGGTTTTATGATTAAATATTTCAATAGAAAAACTAATGAAATAAAATAAAATAGAAATGAGCAAGATTAATTAAACGTGATCAACCCAAGGGTGTATCGTGCTGGTCATCCTTCATCGCTTCAAGAGAAAGGGTATAGATATTTTAATCCCTATTTTTCAACACCTTTTACCATAATTTTACTGAGTTTATACTGGAATACCTCCTAGGGTTCAGTCGAAAACACACAATGATTCACGGGACACCACCTATGATTAGGTGATTTGTGTTCGACTTAATAACCAAAACTCACCAAGGCAATATACAAAGAACTTTATGTGTTGTCTTGGTTTGTATAACATTTCCTTGAAAGTGGTTATGTGAGTTCAATTGACCAATATGAACCACACAAATAGAGCAATTTAATGAGGGAGGAAAAAGGGATGAATGATGAGTGAAACATCACATGAAAGGGTACCCCTGAACATGATCATTTGAGTTTGAGTATAACATAATAGTATATAACATAATTAAATAAAAATAGAGGATTAATAAAAAAACATAAAACCTGGAATTAAAATTACCATTCAAAATAATACAAGTATAAATCATGGGATTATATCACATTCCTCCTCGAGTGATCACAAGGGGTTTAGAATCCCATGGGATGGGAGGAAGAAGAATATGTTGAAGTAGGAATTCCCATAGCTTCAATAACTACTAGGGATAATGGGGAGACACCTTTGGGACTCCAAAATGGAATAACATTGCCTCCAGGTCGAACTCCAAAATGGGGTGCCCACAGTTCCAATTTATAGGCAAAGTGGGAAGTGTTTTTGGGCACCATGATTTCACAAATCCTATTAGTACATGGTTTTGGCTGGTCAAAAAGTCTTAAATAATTTTGGAAAAAACTATATAGTTGTTTGGATACACCTTTCCTATGTACATGTAAAATTTGGTGGCTAGATATGGAATATAATAAGAGATATATCCAAAATACAAAGGAACATTTTTGACCCCATGAAGATCCACTTTATTGGACAGATCTATTTCTATAGTCCTTTTAATGGACGAATTGGGATTTGGTTCCTTATTATTAAATTGTTCTCATTACATTTAGGACCATCCCACAAAGTTTTAGTGCATTTGACGGCACACTTTTGTAGTAACATGTGTTTTACTCCACTGGTGTTCTTGGATCATTAGCATGTTGGCTAATATTTCTTGGACTTCATCATGGGTCCTCCAAATCACCTTCACCTACAATATAATTATCAAAACAAGTAACATTTCCCTTTTTAACAATGTTGAACACAAAATAACTGAATCAAAAAATGTAGTTAAATTTTTTATTATACTTGTAATTTTCAATACACAAATAGTTTAATACATTGGTATATGGGTGAAATAAAATATTGAATTGTGGTATGATCAAGGTTGTATATAAGATAATTCCAATTGGAATTATACAGGCCAATGTGATTTTATTTTATAGTAAAATATTTATATTTATCCAACAAAATTCTATTTATTTTTATCACATTATAAATATTTAATTGAAAAATAATTATCTTGTAGAGTATCATATTTATTCTTCTTACTATACTTTCAGTTTTTGAGATGTTAAGTATTTTATGGTGTGATTTAGATGCCGATAGTGGAATAAAGTTGATGTTTTAACTGAATTATGATCTGTAAGTGTAGTTAACAACCAGATCAATATCATTTAATAATGATTATTTGGATATAGGAGAGGAGTTGATGAAGCCTAGAGTATTGTGTAGTGGTCAATGAGGTTATGGTGTGATGTGAGGTATTGTGATGTGTAGCATAGGGAATAGAATATTCATGTCACTCATGTTAAGTATGGGTAAGTATACTACAATGTGGGATACTTATTTATGGAATGGAGGGTCTCATAGAGATTTTATTTTAATTTTATGTGATATTTGTTGCACCATGGTGATAGGGGTTGTGTCAAGGTCCTTATATAGAGTTGATCAACTTTAAGGTAGAGGTGTCAGGTTTACACTATGATTATCATGATTTCAAGAATTGTAGTGTGTCTGTTCTATATTAACCTTAATTTTATTTGTTTATATCAATTTTAAACTATTTTAATCCCCTAATATTTGTGGAGATTGTGTGGTGATTCTTTGACTAAATCACTATTGTGGCGTGACCATATCTATTGTATCCTTATATTATGTCTCTAGTTGTTTAATATAAATTTGGGTTCTATCTTAAATTATATCAAATAATTTTGACCTCCTTCAAACCCAAGCCACATTTTTTCATAGTTTTCGGTTGTCTTGGTCATCTATTAGTGGATTTTTGACATCGGTTTTATATGATTAATTGTTCATGATCTAAGATGTTCTTCTCTTGTTTTTTCTTTTATTATTTTCTTGTTTCTTCATTACTGAGGAGGATATGTTAGTAGTTTTTTGTTCATTTTTTATGGATGTTTATATTGGTATTGATAGGTAATGGTCATTCATATGTTTTTCAGTGGACTCTTGTAATTTTTTTGGTTCTTAACACCACACCTATGGTTCAATTTTCTAGTATTTATTGTATACTGTTTGTCTTTATTTTTATCCATATATTTTTAGGGACTATTTATATAAAATTTTATTTTTTTGGGGAAACATGGAATAGAGAATAGTTTTCACATGATTATAGAAAACTATGTGTCAAACTTATAAAACATTGTGTGTTAATATAGTGGAACCAGAGCACCTCCATGGTTGGAGCATGGTTTGGAAAACTATGAGACAAGACCATGTGGTCTTATAAGTGGATCCAGAGGCATCCACTAGTTGTCACACAACATGGAAAACCTTGCATCCAAACCATGTGATCTGCATTGTTTTTAAAATACTTGAAATTCCTAATCTTCCCATTACCCAATTTAGCCTCGTACAAACCATAATTTCCTCATTCCCAACCCTCCTAGCTCTAGGAATATTGTCACCTCCCCCTTATCCTCTTGGATCTATTTTGAGTTATTTTTTTCCTAGTTGTTCAGGAAACATATAAGTAAGTGACTCATATTCATTCCTTTGGTTTTTTCTCCCATCATTCTAAATTTCCCTCCCATCTAATCAATGTGAAAACCAAGGGTCTGTCTAGTACAAAATATTTGGAATGGATTTTTTTGATTATGGATCTCACTTTATTTTATAGGATAACCACTCTTATTTATTTTCAATTCTAACCAAAATCATAGTGATTTCATTGGAAAGGGTACGTCGTTTCATATTGTTCCATTGTTTGACAACATAAAAATGATTACATCTAAATTTTATTATTTCCTAAATTTTGTGGTGTATGTGAATGAGTGATTTCATTGGTAGCTTAGTTTTTGTTAAATGCTTTAAAATTTATATCCCCTATTTTAATGGTTGGAGAAGTTGTGCTTCTCCATGTGGTGATGTCATATATGTTGAAATATGAGTTTTATGGATTGAAAGAAAGTGAGAACTACTTGGTAACCATAGGTGCCAAGGTGGGTATACTAGTACAGGTACACTATATGATTTAGTAATGATTTAGACTATCATCTCTAATAATATTATGCTACAACACTAACAAGACAAATTTTTTGGCGATGGTCAAATCTCGTTTATGAGTATCATTATATTTATGTTTCGATCACCAATAGTCTGAGGATCTTAGTTCACCACTCATGCTAGATACTTAGGGATTTCCCATGGTTCTTTTGTTTTTTGTTTTTTTCCTGCTTATTAGTTTTCCTATTTTCTATAATTATCTTGTAAAGGAAAAATTATTCTTAAATAATACTATTTATTATTTTTAAACGATTATATTTTATTTTTATTAAAATGTATATGAATGAAAAACAGAGTGGTATATTACTGGGAAAGTGATCTTACACCCAACATACACCCAATAGGTTTATATAGATAATGTTTTTGATGAATTCGGTAAAACAAAGGCTTCACATGGTGGCTTCAGGTACTTTTTCTATTTGGATTTTTTGTTATGTTTTTGTAGTGATACAATAGGTATTTTTCCTTTTTGTTACAAGCATACTAACAGCTCTTTTTTTTTGTCCCCTTTATTTTTTATCCTTTCGGAACATAACCAGTTACTTAATACCTTAAACTTTTGTATGGTTCTTTTATTATAATTCTTTAAGTAATGAATATTATAATTCATGATATTTGTGTTGGTTATTGTGATAGGAAAATCATCCCCAAACGATTTCCTTGATTTCCATGAACTAGTTACTAGTATGTGGGTTTTGAGAACGCCTTTTGGACCGTGTCATGGGCCTAGTCAGGTGCTATCTTTGATATCAACCATGGATGATTCCTTAAAAAATATAATCATAGGTAGGATTTACCTTTTATTTGGTTATTTTATTGGGAAAAGTATGGATAGATGAAGTATAGGAATTTTGGGGATTGAGGTTCTAGTTTTTAGTGGGGATTCTGTCCAACACACCTCATGAAAGACCCTAATAACTATAGTATGTTAGGAATTTGTTTCCACTTATCCTTAAGGTTCAATTCATGGTAACCAAGGTATAATGAAGTAGTTTGAGTTTTTATTCTTTAATTTTGATTTATGTGAATGATTTCTAATGTTGATTACTTTATTCCGAGTGGTTTGGTGTATTAATGATTTCCCTTTTGGATTTATTTGACCTGTGTAGTACTATTCCTCCATATATACCTCTTGTATATCCATGAGAGGAGGTGAGAGAGAATTATCTATTAGTCAATGAACTAGTTTGTCATATAATTATTTTATTATTGCATCAATAAGTCTGATACGTTATTAGGGAGTGGTATAAGGTCCTACTCAGGCTAGGGAAGAAGAATTGTGGCTAGATAAGGACCGATCATAGGAGTTCTTAAATCATAATCAAACCATTTTTTGGAAGAACTGAACCCTATAAAGCTAAAGTTTGGGTGGGGAAAATTTAAAGAGTTTTTGAGTTCTTTGGAACTCTTAAATCCATTAATGTAAAGTGTGATCAAGTTACATTAGAAGTTCCTAGTTGTAGGTGATGTAAAAACAAGTTTTAGGATAGTATGTTTGAGCATATGATGTGGAACAATCATATGGATACCTTCATCTAGAAATTTTTTCTTAAGAACATGATCCTCAAAAAGTTTTGAGAGTTCTTATACCTTCATTAGGGGGATAATTAAGTGATGGAATATGCCAACCAATTTATAGAGATGGTTGACATTACTCCTAATATGATCACCAATGATAGGTTAAAAGCCCAATGGTTTGAAATGAAGATGTGGCTAGATATATGATCTCAAGTCTTCCAGGTAAAATTGAATACTTATACTAAGGTTTTAGATCGGGTTTTAATGGTAAAAATTGACTATGAAGGTATTTCATGTTTATCTGGGATGGCTTCAGTAACTTTAAAAGGATGGTCTAAATCATTTTAAAAGAAGTGGAAGGATGAGGAGAAAGGGAAAAGGGGTATCAGTAGTTGTGAATATCCACCCTGTTTATCTTCTTTAGAAGCATCAGGTGGAAAGACTGTTGTGTTCCATTAGTGTATATGGATTGAACACTTTCATTATATATGTTAGGTCCTACATAAACCATGATAATTCTATAGATTCTTGGACCCTCAAAAAAACTTATTTATGAGTGTTCCTTCCTCATAGAGTGGTGTAGGCTATACATATCCTAGAGGATTTGAATATTCAAGGTCTATTTGGTATAAATCTAGTGGATATGGGAGAAATGAAAGATATTCTTATGGGAAGAGTCAACTCAAATTAGAGTGTAAGGTTAGAACTCAACCTCATACTCATATAGAGATGAATCACCTACATTTAGTTGATCATGCACGGGTGTATTTTCATATAGCTCTTCTGAAAAAAAAATTATGATAATCAAATCATATATAATATTTAATTTATTAAATAAACGTGATTAACACAATTTCATATATACTCATCTTGATAAATTTCTAAAACTTCAGACCAAGATTGTATCATATATTATGGAGATAGTCACACCTATTTGGAAGAGGATCAAGAAGGGTTTTTGTGGATCATCTTGTGTTGTATCATTGATTAATGTTGATCTAAAGTGTAACCTCCCTCTCAAGGAGGCATACATATTATTGTAATCCTAGGAATAGATTACATGGTGTTTTTCAATGAATACATAGATTTCTAAGATTAGTTGGTGACCTTCATGGATCCCAATTGGAGAACGTGGGGCTTCCAATGAGAATGGGATCCATGGTCAAGATGAGCAGGACCTATTATTTATGTATTTATTAGTATTTATTTTTAGGTACCCTCCCTCTTACTATAATCTCAAAGAGAATCATCAAATTGCGGGTTTCATTACATGGTCATTCAGTTTTATTAAGTGTTCTCAGAGGACTTCTTGGGATCACATCCTCAGTGTGAGATAGAGTTCACCAATTATTTTCTGTGAGGGATACAATTGATAACTATGACTTCATATAATATTTCCCACACCAATTTAATGGATTTGAATATTTAAATTGATGATTTGGAGTCCAACAGTTTTGTTTATCCAAGCATGTCTCCATAGGATACTCTAGTGCTCTTTTCTGATAAATTCAATGGGTCACTTTAACAATGTATCAACTATGGGAAGCTAAAACGTTTTTTTATCAAGAATAAATACACATTTAATAATATTAATAACCTAAATGACTAGTTAAAATGGGAAAATGGTTTAAAATAATAACTTTTTTATTGGGGTATCACCGGGTTTGGGTAAAAGAAGAAAATTTTCCCAATATCAACTTCTGAAGCTGATATGACCACTTTAGATATCTAGTAATCTCATTCATTATAAAATATTATATCACATTTTTCATTAACCTTGTAAACATTATGTTCCATAGTTACCTCAACTCCTTCCTCATTTATTTTTTGTACATATTTCTATTTTACTCAAAATATAAAGAGGAAAATTGATAGTGTTTGAGGATCATTATAGGAATATTGTGAGAACAGATTTTTTTTCATGTTTACAAATGTAGTTTCTAGATTAAAGTAGTCAATTTTTTGGGTCATGTGATATTGGAATGTGGGGTTTTATTTAATCCAGATAATGTGACATAAGTGATTTATTGGGAAGAGTTGAGGAGTGTTTTTGAAATTTAATGCTTATTGGGCTTGGTGTAGTAATATAAGAAACTCATTAAAAAACATCTCTAAAAACAGATTGCATATGAATAATATTACTTTAAAATTTGTAAGGTTTTCTTAGATATTATAATTTCAAGCATCATTCAAGGAGCACAACCAGTGGTTGACATCCGCCCCTGTCATGATCTAACTTGAGGCATGTCAGGGTTATATTGTCTATTGTGATGAAATAGGAATGGGTTTGGGTATACTGCTTATATATGGTTACAAGGTGGTGGTATATGTCTCTCAGAAACTATGAAAACATGATAAGAACTATTGGACCCATGACCTTGAGCTCACAGTTGTGATTCACGCCCTCAAGTGTTGGAATACCTTTCTTTTTGGGGAAATGATTACGGTTTACTCAGACCATAAAACCCTAATATATTCTATTTTCCTAACAAATAATTAATCATGATATGGATACTATTGATATAGTATCATCAAGGGATCAAATTTAACATCATCAATACTCATTTTAAAGGAATCATAGTCACTGATTCACTAAGCAGGAAGTTGAAAACTCAGGGTTTGAAGCATTCCGATAGTGAGTAGAACCTCTTAGGTATTCTTCCCAATATGTATCGGGAACTCAAGACAGGTTAAGAGTGAATGTTTTTATATATTATGTAGTTTACACCCTCTCTTATAGATATGATCCTGTAATAGTATCTAAATGATTTGTTGTGCCATAATTCTAGTCAGATTCCAAATAGTAGGGTGGTACCCAGTGCTTGTTCTTTATATCTCAAATAAATTATTTTCATTAGAGTAAATTTTGTTCTGACATTTTTCCTAAGGAAGGTAGTCATGAAAGTTTGTCCCAGGTCATAGTGGGATGTAAATCCTTGCACCACCAATATTTTCTATGATGAGTGACATTGATTCTAGTGGCTAGGTTTGATACAGGACATTACTGAATCTATTTTTTTAGTTTTATACTTTTCAAAAAGTAAAATATTATCATTAGAGGCCCTAAGGCTTGATCCAGCCTCTCCCTATCCCTACATGGAATTGGGAGGAGGTATACATGGATTTAATCATCAAGTTTACCCATAAACTCAATTTAATTATTGTTATTTGGATGTTCATTGATCATTTGACCAAATCTTCCATTTCATTCTAATCATGGACACCACTAAAGTAGAGGAGTTAGTAAAGTTGTATGTATAGTAGGTCATAACACTATGTAATACCCCAAAGTGATAAAATATTAATATATTATTTGATATAAAATGTGACATGCAACACAGATCTTAAATAACCCACAAAATATATTCCTTAAAATTAATCTCTTCGATAGTTTGTGGAACATGCAGCCTCAATTATAAAGGAAATGTAATATAGTATACTGTTATAACATAGTAATTAAATTTTGGGGTATGAATATTACTAAATCAAATAAAAAAATATATTTATATATTTATTTTAAATAGACATATTCTTTTAAAATAATAATAAATATTTTTTGAAAAACTGTATTTTTATAAAAGACGATTTAGTACCCCTTTGAGAATATAATTTAAAATTGGTTTTTATGAATTTAGTAAATTTTATTTTAAAAAATGATATTAATTTTTAAAATAATAATATCAAAATTATATTGGTGGTATATTTTATATTTTTGTAAAAAATTCAATTTTTGATGAATAGAGAAAAATAATGAATTTTAATTGAAAACTATATTTTCATTTAAAGAATATATAATGTTAAATTATATATTTAATTGGTATTAATGTAAAACTAGATTAATTATATATATTAATAGAATTAATCTTATTGGAGTCTTTTTCATATTGAATTTTCATATAAAAACTTTTAATCATTTTAATATTTTCGATTTAAAAACCCGCATTCTCGTCGCCTATGTGGGGTTAATTTTAAAATAAAATTTTCCAATTATATGAATGAAATTTGGATAAATGGATTTCATATCTATAATAATAATAATTTAAATTTTTATAAGAATTTTAAATTAATTTTTTACCAAAATTAATTGCGAAAACAGTAAAAATGAATTTCCACGGTTAAGGTAAAAATGGATTTACCAGGGGTTAAACTAAAAATAAAAGGGTTTAAATGACATAAAATCCTATCTCAAATATATTATAAGTCCATTTTCAGACCCTATAATGAATAATTATCTAGAATAATTTATTTTTGACCCTTTTGTAATGTGAATATGGGACGCCACCTTTTTCTTTTCAAAAACATCAAGCATGCCACTCCCCTCACATATAAAAGGCCACCCCCTCTATTATTCACACCTTAAAACCCTTTTGGTAAAAAAATACATGAAAATTTAACTTAAACTCAAACCCACACTAATAGTATAATCATTGTTTTTTATTAAATCCAAACATTAAAGGCTTTGGTGAAAATCTAAGGTGTTGAACCGAAGAAGAGGTAACGTTCTTCGGCGTAATTTTTTATTTTATTTCTTCCCCCACATCCTTCAATTATTTTTAAACCATGACGATATAATAACATCAGTATATTCCATACATTTATATGTTTTTAATTTTAATGGAATGACCTAATACCACTTCCACTTCCATCAAATGGGTAACAAAATCATCATTGTTGTGTACAACAAATTACCTCTTTGAGAAATGAAGTTATTCAGTTTTCCACTACCACTTTTCACAGTTGGATGTGATGATGGATTTAAATATATGTAAAATTTTTATAATATAATTATAACTATTTATTCATTATATAATATTTATGCCTTTTTAAATTTCCATTCTGTAGGGGATATGATAATGTCGCTCGTGTGTATGGTGGACTACTGCCTCGTGAAGCGATGTGATTTGTTTTTAACTAAAGATTTACATGGAAGTTAATAAAAATATAATTATTGAATATATGTGATATAAATGAAATAATAGTTATATTAATTATCTAATTGTTTATTTTAAAATATAAAATATAATATTTTTTCTTACAATGAAAAATAATAACATCGTTCTTGTTTGTGTGGATTACCACCTTCTTGAAGCGATCCGACTATCTTTTCATTATCACACAACATTGATTATATATATAAATATATTTAAATTAATTATATGGTATATATTATATTATTATCTCTATGTAAATATAAAAAAATTACTTATATCTTTTCCATAACGATCACTGGAAAATGGAAACGTTACTTATGCGCGTGTATGACCTACCGTTTCCATGATCGTAATGTACTTCACTATTCACAACCATCTTTCATGATTGGTATTAAAATTATAATTGATATATAAATATGATTATTATTTCATGGTTATTATTCTTCGGATGATATAACTATATAATACTCATAATAAATGGATCTTTCATGAAGAAACACATATGAGAAAACAAGGCAATTGATACCTGAAACAATAAAAATAATGAAAGATTATTAACAGAATGATGATAAGATGTTATAAGAGGATCATATATGATAATATAAATATTAATATGGTTTTGGTATAAATTATTAACTTGTTTAAAACTGTTGGACTCCTCATGTACTATTCATGTTTTAATGATCACAAAACCTATTCAACTTGGTTAAATCCTGTAAATTATATCAAATCATGTGTAAGCATTCTAATTTGTTAAGAAGATCCATTAAAGATCATAATTACTCAACATTAAGTTTATGTACTTTATACTATCCTTTATTTGATTTTATAATACCTTTTTTCACAAATGATTAAGTCTAATCCATTATTTGATCATCATTTCTTAAGTATGAATACAACTATTTTTGAAAATTCTGAGACACGGTAAGTCTTCCACTAGTTATGTCTTCCTGGAAAAGTGAAGAAGACACTATGAATCAGACATCGTGAATACAAAAACATTAAACAAGACACCGTGACAATCAGACACCGTGAATCCAGACACCGTAAACATGACATCGTGACAATCAGACACCGTGACAATCAGACACCGTGAACAAGACACTGTGAACACGACACTGTGAAAAAGACACTGTGAACAAGACACTGTGAACAAGATAGTATGAAGAAGACACCATGAACGAGACACCATGACCATGAGACACCGTGATCAATCTAGAAACTGTGTGAAGGAGACACCGTTTCCATGACATACTGTGACACTATTTACGAATGTGTTTTGTAATCTTTCAAATTAATATCTAATGGTCATATTTCATGATTTTAAATGCACTAACATAATTAATGTTTTTTTGTAGGCATATCATCTAATAGTACGAGGTACGAGGTGTAGTATCGATGCAACCTATCGGCTTCAACACATGCACTCAATGATAAAAAGAGTAGTGTGTCCCAGAAACAAAATGCGTAATCTTGTAGGAAAAAAACGATACATAAGAACAAGCTGGTGGGAGTGAGAAATAGAAGAGAACACATTTTTGAGAATAGGTTCATGCAACACGACTCTACGGAAGAACACACAAACCATAATGGAATCTCGAGAACATCTTTGCACTATCAAACCTCCTAAAGAACATAAGATAAATTGAGACACTGTGTTTTACAGAAGAGGACCCCAATTTTTCATCTGCTTTTTCTCAGAAGTCTAGAGCTGCAAAGACTAACACTCAGAGCACTTATAAACCTATCTCACTATTTATGCTCTGTTGTGTATCTTTTTATTAACCTTCAATAAGTTTGTGTTTTTGTATAATAACACACTCTGTATCCTCCATAAAACTAAAGGATAAAAGATATCCTTACTTAAACATTCTTTTACTCATGTGTATACCCACAGATATGTGTGGAAGAGGTCCCTATGTGGCCTGGTTATTTATACCCATGATGAACTGTGGAAGAGGTCCCTATGTGTTCTGGACAGTCTCTGTACTCTTGTTAACACCAATCCATGGTGTGGATCAAAGTTTCTTTATATAAACTACTTGGTGGAAGGTGATCACCAAGTAGTGTGGATTTGGTCCCGGCTTGAGACTGAACCACTTGTTTCTTATCCGTTGTGCTTCTTAATTTAGTATTCTTTGTTTTATTGCTAAACTGTATAATTCAGAATTCACTAATATCACATTGATAATTAGTCTTGGAAAGAAGTTATAACTGTCTCTTCGTAGTATCATAACTTCAAAAGTAATATTAATAAATAAAATTAATATTAATGATAATTAATCAATATTTTAAGAAGTTACTTAAACAGACAACCCCTTATAACTGTATAACCTTGATTAACTGGGTTGAATTTAATATTTGGGGAAACCTTTTTAGAAATACTTTTTACAGAAGTTTTTATAGTTACACAATTCACCCATCCCCTCTTGAGTAATCTACTCCGACCAACATTTGGTATCAGAGAATTTTTATTGGGACTATGTGTAATCTTATTCAACTGTGATTATAGTTGTACATTAAAGATCTGAAATTTTCTGTTAATTCAAAATTTATAGCTCTTTTAAAGTAATAATTTATTATGGATAATAGATTGGATGGTTTTGCAACTAACAGACCACCATTATTTAATGGAACCAACTATTCTCAATGGAAAATTAAAATAAAAATGCATTTAGAGAGTATGAGTTTTGAAATTTGGTCATCCATTATAGATGAATAAAGATTACTTCTACTGATAGAATCACATGGTATGAACCTACCAAAGCATCCTACAATAACAATTGCAAAGCTATAAATTCTTTATACTTCTTCTAAGGATATGAGGAATTTAATAGGATTTCTTCTTGTAAAACGGCCCATGAAATCTGGGATACCCTATCTGTTTCACATGAAGGAACATCTAGTGTAAAACAAATGAGACTTAATGCTTATACTATCAAATATTATAACTTTAAAATGAAACCTGAGGAACCTATCTCTGACAAGTATCTTAGGTTCAATTAGATTGTCAACACAATGATTCCTCTTGGAAGTGAAGTCACTTCCAAGGAATAGATCATGATAATTATCAGATGTCTACCTAACAGATGGAGGGGAACCTCTGTCTCCATTATAGAATCGTGTGATATCAGCAAGTTCCCTGTAAAATATCTCATTGGGAAACTGATAATGTATGAAGAAGAGATGAAAGTCAACATGGAGGGGGAGGATGAACCAAAGAGAAAATATGTTTCATCAAGACCACCGCCTCTAAGAACAGAGACAAAGGGAAACTAGAAGCCTCTAAAGAAAGTTCCAGTGATAAAAAATCATCACCGGACAGTGATGAGAGGATGGCTCAACTAGCTAGAATATTCAAAAGATTTTACATGAAGAATAACTTTTTCTGAAATCCTAACTTCAAGGGAAAATATGACCAAAATGGAAGTTGGATGAAGGACTAGAAAATAAGTGAAAAAACTAATGAAATTGTCTGTTATGAGTGTAAATGAAAAGGAAATATCAAGGATGACTCTCCAAAGCTCAAGTACAAAAAGAAAAATGAGGACAATGATAGGAAGTATAAAAAGGAAATGACAGCAACCTGGAGTGATTATGAGGACATTTCAAGCAATTCAGAGACATCACATAATGAACAGGAAAACAAAGCCAATATGTGTTTTATGAAGAACTCATTTATGGTAACAATGGAATCCTCTATACATAATTCATATTATTCTAAATATGAGAGTTACTCTGAAAATATGGCTAATGAAGAAATGTTTGAATACTATAACATGCTTGAGAAAACATGCAATGAACTAAAAGAAAAATATAAATAGTTGAAGAAAGAACATGCTTTCACTATGACAGTAAAATCTGAACTCACAATATAAAAGGAAAAAAATGCCCAACTTCTCAAATAAAACAATGAATTAAAAAAGTCTAATGAGAAATTGAAGAGTGATCTAGAAAAGTTTACCAATTTGAAAAATACCCTTACCCAAATGCTAAGAAAACAAATTTCCCATAAATACACCACTGGCATTGGTTATCAACCTGGTAAAAGAAACCTTGGTAGAACAAATTTTGTTTCAAAATCTAGGATGTACAGTTTTACTCCTTGTTCCAGACACAAATCATCTAATTCAATCCATGATACATATTATATTGTTTCAAGTTTTTGTGGACCGAATAGAGTTTAGTTCTCAAAAACATTACATAATTCTTATAGGAAATCTATAAGGAAAATATGGGTTCCTAAAGAACTTATTACTAATATTACTGGACCCAAACAAGTATGGGTACCACAATCTGTTTTTTCTTAATCTTTTTCTAAGGAAGAAGATTAAACAGTTCCTACAAAAGTCTGTGGTACTTGGACAGTGGATGTTCAAGGCACATGACAGTAGACTAATCATGCCTCAAGGAGCTGATAAAAGTAGATGGATTACATGTCACATTTGGTGAAAATTACAAAGGAAATATTATTTATAACATCCTGCCTTTTTATCACATAAACATTCATTACATTATACAAAAACGAGGATCTTTAAGGTTTAGTGTCCTGGAAATCAGGAACTTACAACATGAAAACCACATAAAAAATTATTCTAATCCACTTGTAAGGCTTCATAATATGTTCATCATATGTTCAATTATTGCTTCTCATATCCTGGAGACATACATCAAAATAAAGGGTCAGTAGAAGGCCCAGTATGGGTAAATAAGGAAACAGTTTACTTGTGATATCAATAAGAACTTGACTAAAAAGATAAAGACATGACCAATGGATGTATAGGCATCTCAAAATGAAAAGAACTTGAAACATAACATGAAGATGTGGAAAAAACATTTAACTTAAACAATCATTAACATATCACCAAGTTCCATCCCCAAGGTGTCATTTGAAATTACCAAGGTTATTCACCAAGGTATCGTTAAAATCGTAATCTCTAGTGGTTACATCATTACTCAATCCATTAGAGCGATACCAAAGAGCACCCTTAGATTTTTATTTATTATCATGTGAGACACATATATCATCATCAAACATTTCATAAATAACCCATATAGCATTAAATAAATGTGTTTCATTACATAATCAAAACGTTTTAAAAACTACTTTAAAGACATGATATTTATGTCACTTTAAACCCACGGAAAAGGAAATGAGATCTTATGTATGTAAATCCCAGAATTTAAAGTAGAACATTTTTATATGTATGTGAATACCCCTATATAAAAAATATCTTTGAGTATTCACTTAATAAAATAATTGAATTTGAGAAAAAGAGAGAGACATTTTGAGACAAAAATTCTACACCATAACAGCTATGTTACAGGGTTTTAGAAAATATTGAAAAGAGAGGGGACATGGGCCAACCACTCATTAATGATCCAGAAAACATAATAGGGACAGAATATAATGGATATAAAAAAGGCTAATGAAATTTGAAAGACATACAATATGAAATGAAAATCTTGAAAGGAAGATAAAAATAAGATTTCTCGTATGAAAATTCAGCAGACCAACGACGTCACTTAAATCATCAAAAATGATTCGATGAGATAGAATATGGTATCTCATCATATTAACATAATAGGTAAGTATGATAGATATATATATCATACCCCAACATATGAAAAGGTAACCTGAAAGACTTGACATGAAAATATAACTTGAAAATGATAAGGGTGAACGAATCTGTTAAAAAAATTCGGCATCCTAACGGCGCCACTTAAACTTTCATAAAATGAAATGATGAGAGAAAGAGGGGGTATCTCATCATTTAACATGAAAAGGATAGTAATATGAATATCAATGAACACCCCCAACATAAGAACATGGGGCATAAAAGAAATGTCATAAACGAGAGTACTTGAAAAGAAAGAGATAGCTATGATCCTTACCTTAAAACGTAACTATTAAAACTCGAAGGTCGAGACCTTGATGTCTTGGGGACACCTTGAGAGGACTCCTTGGGAGGTAATGGGACCCTAACATCGTTGAGGAAGATTTTGGAATGAAATGGATGAGATAATGTCTTGTTATTTATAGGGTAAGTGAGGGACAAGGCATTAATGGCCAAGGGACACCTCATCGGTTGTATTGGCAAAACTATGTACTATTAAATGGTATTTCCTCATGGTATTGGCCACTTGGGACACCTCATACAATAATCCATCCCCTTTAGTCTTCCATACCTTAAAATATCTCATGACATCATCATGATTTAGTTATGATGTCATTAAACATACCGAAACCCTAAAACTATATTTTTACTATTCACTAAAAATTCAACTTTATTAGAAAAATCCCAAAAAATTATCTTAACATAATATCGATGCTTTTAATTTGAAAATAAACTTCCTTTTATAAAAAAAAATTTCATAAATATTTTTAATTTAATTTTTAAATAAAAACATTATTCACCGAAAAGTCATTTTTTTTCTGAAAAATCCCCAAAAATTACCTTAACATAATATCAATGCTCTGAATTCAAAAATTAACTCCATTTTATAAAAATAATTTTCTAAAAATTTTTAATTTAAATTTTAATTAAAAAAGACTATTCACCCGAAATAACTAATACTTGACTAATAATTTCTGAAACAGTTATTTACGTATTTTATTGAGTCACATTACTTAATCAAGGTGCCTATATTATATTAATACTTTGTTTAAGTAAGATTACTAATACATTTGGTCACATTACTAATCCTAAGTGTAAAATCACTATTCATATGTAACACCCCAAGATTTCATAGTGTGTTATTTATTCAAAATAATTCAATAACTTGCACTACACGCAACACTGAGTTCAATCACACCATGACTTACAAAAAAAAGCCATTCAAAAGAGGTTATGAATAGTATTATCTAAATTTTAAACTTTATATAATCCTTATAATTTTAGAATCCATATTATGAGTTTCTTAGATATAATGCAAGAACAAATTCATTTTCAGTATTGCACTTTTATCAACTTTTAATAGTGAACCCTTTTTAAATACAATATTTTAAACTTTTTGACTAAATGGGGACATCAAAAATTTAAAATGAAACATTCCAAGCTTCCACGGTACACTTTCTTTGAATAATACAGTAGTGTGTGTTGTACGCAACCTTGAGTTTTAACACACACCACAACCAATCAAACTAGCCGTTATGAATAGTAATACCTACATTTTAAAATTATATATATTTTATATTTTAAAATGGACTTCATTTTTGGATTCGGAATATCGAATTTAGCCTAAGGTGAAATTTTGGTACTTTTCGGATAACTTTCATATTTTGATGAATAGTGAAAATTACTAAATTTTAATTAAAAACAACTTTTTTAATCAAAATAATTAATAGTGATAAATTATGAATTTTAGTAGTTTTAAAGTATATTTAGAATATATTTTTACCATTTAATATAATGTTGGTCATTGGACATAATTTTACAACTAAACCGAACATAAACAAGTGTCAATCTTTTGATAGTTATTATCTCTTAAAAACACGCTTTTTGTTTTGACAGCGGGAATTAATTTTAAATTAATTTCTACCAATTCTGTGTTTTGAATTTAGAAAAATGGATTCCATATTTGGAATCAGGATGTCCAAATTGTGTAAATAGGTAACTTTTATTTTTAGACATTTTGAATAATTACTGTGGTAAATATTTTATTTACCATGGTTAAGGGTAAATCCGGTAAATAAGGGTTAAAAAATAATATTATAATAATACAAAATTACCCTAAAACGTGTCCTAACCTTATTGGTGGACACATACCCGACCATGAGCATCCTTGGGTCAATTTGGGGACCCCTTGGAGCCACTTGTATGTGGTAGGGACACTTTATATTAATAAAGTTAAAATAAAAATAAAAATGGCATAAGCTTACATCTTTTAGAAGAACAATTTTTACATAGGGTTATACATGTTGGATTTTCGATTATAAATATTCATTAGAAAGCTAAAAAGATTTACTACATAATTATATTTTATTTATAATTTTTAGACATCAAATAAGTTAAATTATTAATGACACAATAGTGATGAAATGTTTACCTCATTAATAAATCATTTAAATAAATAAGATTATAATGATTAAAATATTATCTAAAACCTGTCCAATTCTTATTGGGTGATGTTATTTAGAATATGAGTCATCTTATCTTCGACCTCAATGATTTTTGGACCATTATAAACCGAATATAATTATATTATAAAGTAATACTTTCACTCTTTCCTAAAGAGCCCCTCCTCTCCCTTATAAAAGGAGACCACTTCTACTCATTCCACACACCTCTCATGCCACTTGGCTCGTCCAAACTCTGCCCAACTAATCTCCCCACATCCCTCTCCTCCTCCTTGAAGCTTCCCCTTAGGCAGAAAGCATTTCAAGAAGTCCTTTGGTTCCAACCAAAGTGAGTTACCTAAATTAAAGGAGGTTAACCTACCCCAACCAAGGAAAATTACAAGGTAAGGGATTTTCTTATCTCACATTCAATTCCGTGAGATTTCCATTATTCGCCACTAAATTATTGAAAGTGGTGTATTGTGTACTGGAATTTGATATATATTATCATGATTATATTTATATTCATGTTATTCTGTAAATAATTTGGTGGTTATTAACTTTTGGCCATACGACTCAGTTGATTAACGTGGTAAGGGGTTTTCATCTCACTCCTTATTCCCGTGAGATTCATGCCATATTGCCACCATTACCTTTTGTGTGGTGTATGTACTGACCATAATTATATTCTTTGTGTAATACACTCTAATTTATGTGTACTTACATATTCATTGTATGATACCTCTTTCATGGGTTGTATGTTTCATAAGTTACCAAACTGGTAAGTGTTATTTCACAATCTCTTCATTATCTGAGGTTGTTTATACGTAATAATCTACTGGGATCTCGTTATCATCCACATCCATGTTTCTTCAAAATGTATTTCAAAACATTTTTAATATTTAAAAGAATATGGGTTAAAGTCATTTATACCCTTGTTTGACTTTTTATAAGAGATTTATAAGGGAATCTTTCCGTCGTTTTCCAAACAAGGTGCTTTTTAACCTTTTCGACAGAATTAAGATAAGAATGTTTTTTTAATTTATACGGCGGGTGCGGTTATTTTCCGCCGTTATAAAATCGTCAAAGCTTCCCTTAAAATCTTATAAGATTATTTTCAAAGAAAATGTTTGATTTTATATGGATCTTAAATGATTTCAAAATAAAAGGAGATATTTCTTTAAAAAGAATTTTGATTTCATCTATGTCAACATCCTTTGATGGGTTTTAAGATTATTTGAAGTTGATTTATTATTATACAAAACTTCTATATTGTTTTGAAGGTTTTGTGATATTTTTGACTGTGGATGTGCTATTTTTATACCATTCATAGTTTATGGTGAAAGTATTGACATTTCGTGTGCTAGTTCCAATAAGAATGTTTATGTTATATTTCAATCTTTACTTCATATGAATGTGTTGGACAAGTATGTTCCAGGTTGGGGACTGGTTAAAGTAAGCCCTCCAGGTTGGGGACTGGTAAAAGTAAGCCCTCCAGGTTGGGGACTGGTAAAAGTAAGCCCTCCAGGTTAGGGACTGGTAAAAGTAAGCCCTCCGGGTTGGTGTCCGGTTATTAGAGGCACTCCGGGTTGGGTTCCGGTTACAGTTAGCCCCAAGGTCTTGGGACGAGGCCTTGAAAAGTAATTAAAGTTTAGAATTATGCATTCCAACATTATGAAAGTGGTTATTGATTTTGCATGTGATTATTCGATTAGTAGAATATCCATGTGAACAAGTAAATGGCATTATTTCATTTTACTTTTGCCATACTATGTTGAAGTTCAAGTTTAAAAGGCTTTTGTTTTAGTAATTCATTGCCTTAAATGTTTATGATTATTTTTTAATGTTCCGCTATATTGTTATCCTTACTGGGCATTTGAGCTCACCCCTTTTCTATGTTTTATTTTTCCCAGGATGTGAAGATGTAAGTTATAAATGACTTGCAGGGATATTATGAGGGGATTATAGTGTGGACTGTGGAAACATTATGTTGTTGTAGTAGTTTTTCATTTTATGATATAATGTAAAACTTATGAATATATCTAGTGTTTCCAAGGCTACTAAACCAATCGGTCTTTCGAGATTTGATCTTTCTTGTGATCATGCCAATGTTACGAAGTAATGCACCGACTCTGGGTAACTGGGGTCGGGGCGTTACAGTTGGTATCAGAGGAAGTTTAGTACAAACCTTGGAAGCTAGATTTAGATAAACTCTGATTAGAGCACGTATACCTAAGATGAACTTTGAGGATTAGTATAGAAGAACTTCCTAGAATTTTGGTATTGTAGAGATTTTGTGAGTTTTCCGAGAAATACATCCCTGTCTGGATACGAGCAGGTAGAGGCGGCTCTGGCACAGATGTACCTAGGGGTAAAACCCGAAAACACCGCTTTGAGCTAGACTCGAACGGGAACTGGTGCACGACAACGGGCCTTGCTGCACTCTTGGTTACGACACTCCCGGGGGATATGCTTAGGATAACTCTCATTTTCTTTACAAATCATTATGAAGGGTTTATGAGTATATACTTCCTCAAAGAAAACATTTTTATGATTATGAATTATATCCATAAATAGTTCAATTTATGTTAAGTGTTTTATAAGTATGGGATTATGTATTTTGATTCATAAACTGATCTAGTTTATGCCATTGTTTAGAAATGGCGCCCAGTAGAAGGAATGAGAACTCCGGAAATGCACATGATCCAAAGAGAAGGAAGGATCATATCTTTCATGGTCTTAAGCTAGAATTTATAAGAGAAATAGTCTCCCATGTATTATCATCATATGAAGAAATAATATCATGTATTGATAAGATAAGTAAAGAGATTACTGAGTCCTATGGCTTTGAAGGGAAGCAAGAGAAGAAAAGGATAGAAGAGAGAAAGATGGATAAAGGGAAGAGGGAAAAGAAGAATTTTCCCATATGTGGTAACTGTGGAAAGAAACACCCTGGAACTTGCCTGAAAGGAATGGGAGTTTGTTATAAGTGTGGAGGAAAAGGGCACAAAGTACATGACTACAAGGGTAAGAAAATGGTTTCAAATGTACAATGCTTCATTTGCAAGGAGTTTGGACACTACGCGAACCTATTCCCCAGTCATCAGACTATGCCGCAAATGATGCTATTGGATAATAATCAAGTTATGATACTACCACAGATGAAGAGGAATGATTAGAGTTCTTATGTTGATTATGTCAATTGAGTGTTGTATCAACAATGTACTTGTTATAATAATTATGGAGTATATAAGGATTGTACTGCAGTACTATTTCATTAAGGACTTGAGATTATGTGGAACAAAGAAAAGTGACTCAATAGCAGGATAAATTTTTGGAAAATATATGGTTGAGAGAATGATAAATCATAATATAGTTCTGATACTGAGGTAGTGATTTTGGAATAATATGTGATTGTTTTGGATAAATTATATTGGATATTCTTGACTACCTTGGAACTAATTAATGATTTGTATATTCCATCATTGTTGGGGTTTAAAACATTTTTGGATTAATGAAGTATATCCAGCATTCTATATGGAATAGGGGAGCATGAATGTAATCAATAAGGAATATGGTAATTCAAGATGTTTCAGTTTATTAAAAGAATACAAGATGAAGGTATTCATATGCTATTGCGGGGTAAAAAGGATCTATATTATGTTTACCTTCCTTATAAATGTTGTACTGTGAGTTTGGACAGAAGTATTTTGGATAGTTCTAGTTTGGATTATTTTGGATTACCATAAAAGGAAAACCCGGAGGTTGGGCGGCAACCCGTCGCGTCCGTCAAGGCTGCGAGACTTGAACCCGCAACTGAAGGGCGACAAGGGTGTATCACCTACCACTGGCCCATGAGATGTCCTGGATTAAATAATGTTGTTTTTTTAAAGATCTGGTAGATGAATTATAAATTCATTTATTTTGGAACCCTGTACGAATAGTATAAATAAATAAAAAATTACATTCTATTATCTTTTAGAGTGAAAGATGAGTTTGTGGTAGAAACTTATTAATGGATAAAACTCTGATTATAAAGTAAGTATATCTCCTTATGATCTTATCCAATCTCATAAATAAATTCCTCAACATTAATAAAAGGAACTTAGAACAAAAATGTTTCCCTAGATGGTACCTTAAATCATCACTAATTTATGGCTTTGGGATTGTTGGCCTTTTCATAGCCATGTTCTCTACCACTCTCCATCAGATAATTGATGGTTAGATTTCTCCTCCATATCCATATTTTCCTACATGGAACCCTAGTATGTGTTATTTTTGGTAATCTTCATACTTTCCACTCTTTATTTTAAATAGAGGCCTCATTAATTCATTTTTCGATGTGGGATTTCAACTAAGATATTTTAAAATGTCAAAAATGTGTGATCCCAATACCCTATATTTTGTTGAACCGATGGTACTTCAAATCATCATAGATTGATGAGTTTAAGGACCTCAATTTTATACTTGTTTGTGATTGATGACCTCAACCACTACCTATAAATATTTACGTTTTTCCTCCAATTATATGTCTCTAATTGCCACCAATGTTCTCCTAATCGAGATCATAATTTGGTGGTGACCCTTTCATTTCTCTTTTCCTCATATTAAGACTAAATTTTAGTAAACCAATTTCCGATGTGGGTTTTCCCACAAATATATTTTCTATTTTCAACCTTTTATTTTCAAAGAATAATTTCAAATTGCGAGGACGAAATTTATTGAAGGAGGGAAGAATGTAACACCCCAAGATTTCATAGTGTGTTATTTATTCAAAATAATTCAATAACTTGCACTACACGCAACACTGAGTTCAATAACACCATGACTTACAAAAAAAAAGCCATTCAAAAGAGGTTATGAATAGTATTATCTAAATTTTAAACTTTATATAATCCTTATAATTTTAGAATCCATATTATGAGTTTCTTAGATATAATGCAAGAACAAATTCATTTTCAGTATTGCACTTTTATCAACTTTTAATAGTGAACCCTTTTTAAATACAATATTTTAAACTTTTTGACTAAATGGGGACATCAAAAATTTAAAATGAAACATTCCAAGCTTCCACGGTACACTTTCTTTGAATAATACAGTAGTGTGTGTTGTACGCAACCTTGAGTTTTAACACACACCACAACCAATCAAACTAGCCGTTATGAATAGTAATACCTACATTTTAAAATTATATATATTTTATATTTTAAAATGGAATTCATTTTTGGATTCAGAATATCGAATTTAGCCTAAGGTGAAATTTTGGTACTTTTCGGATAACTTTCATATTTTGATGAATAGTGAAAATTACTAAATTTTAATTAAAAACAACTTTTTTAATCAAAATAATTAATAGTGATAAATTATGAATTTTAGTAGTTTTAAAGTATATTTAGAATATATTTTTACCATTTAATATAATGTTGGTCATTGGACATAATTTTACAATTAAACCGAACATAAACAAGTGTCAATCTTTTGATAGTTATTATCTCTTAAAAACACGCTTTTTGTTTTGACAGTGGGAATTAATTTTAAATTAATTTCTACCAATTCTGTGTTTTGAATTTAGAAAAATGGATTCCATATTTGGAATCAGGATATCCAAATTGTGTAAATAGGTAACTTTTATTTTTAGACATTTTGAATAATTACTGTGGTAAATATTTTATTTACCATGGTTAAGGGTAAATCTGGTAAATAAGGGTTAAAAAATAATATTATAATAATACAAAATTACCCTAAAACGTGTCCTAACCTTACTGGTGGACACATACCCGACCATGATCATCCTTGGGTCAATTTGGGGACCCCTTGGATCCACTTGTATGTGGTAGGGACACTTTATATTAATAAAGTTAAAATAAAAATAAAAATGGCATAAGCTTACATCCTTTAGAAGAACAATTTTTACATAGGGTTATACATGTTGGATTTTCGATTATAAATATTCATTAGAAAGCTAAAAAGATTTCCTACATAATGATATTTTATTTATAATTTTTAGACATCAAATATGTTAAATTATTAGTGACACAATAGTGATGAAATGTTTACCTCATTAATAAATCATTTAAATAAATAAGATTATAATGATTAAAATATTATCTAAAACCTGTCCAATTCTTATTGGTTGATGTTATTTAGAATATGAGTCATCTTATCTTCGACCTCAATGATTTTTGGACCATTATAAACCGAATATAATTATATTATAAAGTAATACTTTCACTCTTTCCTAAAGAGCCCCTCCTCTCCCTTATAAAAGGAGACCACTTCTACTCATTCCACACACCTCTCATGCCACTTGGCTCGTCCAAACTCTGCCCAACTAATCTCCCCACATCCCTCTCCTCCTCCTTGAAGCTTCCCCTTAGGCAGAAAGCATTTCAATAAGTCCTTTGGTTCCAACCAAAGTGAGTTACCTAAATTAAAGGAGGTTAACCTACCCCAACCAAGGAAAATTACAAGGTAAGGGATTTTCTTATCTCACATTCAATTCCGTGAGATTTCCATTATTCGCCACTAAATTATTGAAAGTGGTGTATTGTGTACTGGCATTTGATATATATTATCATGATTATCTTTATATTCATGTTATTCTGTAAATAATTTGGTGGTTATTAACTTTTGGCCATACGACTCAGTTGATTAACGTGGTAAGGGGTTTTCATCTCACTCCTTATTCCCGTGAGATTCATGCCATATTGCCACCATTACCTTTTGTGTGGTGTATGTACTGAACATAATTATATTCTTTGTGTAATACACTCTAATTTATGTGTACTTACATATTCATTGTATGATACCTCTTTCATGGGTTGTATGTTTCATAAGTTACCAAACTGGTAAGGGTTATTTCACAATCTCTTCATTATCTGAGGTTGTTTATACGTAATAATCTACTGGGATCTCGTTATCATCCACATCCATGTTTCTTCAAAATGTATTTCAAAACATTTTTAATATTTAAAAGAATATGGGTTAAAGTCATTTATACCCTTGTTTGACTTTTTATAAGAGGTTTATAAGGGAATCTTTCCGTCGTTTTCCAAACAAGGTGCTTTTTAACCTTTTCGACAGAATTAAGATAAGAATGTTTTTTTAATTTATACGGCGGGTGCGGTTATTTTCCGCCGTTATAAAATCGTCAAAGCTTCCCTTAAAATCATATAAGATTATTTTCAAAGAAAATGTTTGATTTTATATGGATCTTAAATGATTTCAAAATAAAAGGAGATATTTCTTTAAAAAGAATTTTGATTTCATCTATGTCAACATCCTTTGATGGGTTTTAAGATTATTTGAAGTTGATTTATTATGATACAAAACTTCTATATTGTTTTGAAGGTTTTGTGATATTTTTTACTGTGGATGTGCTATTTTTATACCATTCATAGTTTATGGTGAAAGTATTGACATTTCGTGTGCTAGTTCCAATAAGAATGTTTATGTTATATTTCAATCTTTACTTCATATGAATGTGTTGGACAAGTATGTTCCAGGTTGGGGACTGGTTAAAGTAAGCCCTCCAGGTTGGGGACTGGTAAAAGTAAGCCCTCCAGGTTGGGGACTGGTAAAAGTAAGCCCTCCAGGTTAGGGACTAGTAAAAGTAAGCCCTCCGGGTTGGTGTCCGGTTATTAGAGGCACTCCGGGTTGGGTTCCGGTTACAGTTAGCCCCAAGGTCTTGGGACGAGGCCTTGAAAAGTAATTAAAGTTTAGAATTATGCATTCCAACATTATGAAAGTGGTTATTGATTTTGCATGTGATTATTCGATTAATAGAATATCCATGTGAACAAGTAAATGGCATTATTTCATTTTACTTTTTCCATACTATGTTGAAGTTCAAGTTTAAAAGGCTTTTGTTTTAGTAATTCATTGCCTTAAATGTTTATGCTTATTTTTGAATGTTCCGCTATATTGTTATCCTTACTGGGCATTTGATCTCACCCCTTTTCTATGTTTTATTTTTCCCAGGATGTGAAGATGTAAGTTATAAATGACTTGCAGGGATATTATGAGGGGATTATAGTGTGGACTGTGGAAACATTATGTTGTTGTAGTAGTTTTTCATTTTATGATATAATGTAAAACATATGAATATATCTAGTGTTTCCAAGGCTACTAAACCAATCGGTCTTTCGAGATTTGATCTTTCTTGTGATCATGCCAATGTTATGAAGTAATGCACCGACTCTGGGTAACTGGGGTCGGGGCGTTACATCATAAATTACTATTCACCAAAAATTATGTTAATCTTATTAGACTCCAAATTTCTTATTGAACACATTTGCAGAAGAAAATTTTTTGAAAATCATTACACATCATTAATTATTTAAGGATTACATAAATATTTTAAAATAACATTTTTTTCGAAATTCATCAATAATATACATCCTACATTTATTCAGACATTTTGAAAATTCACAAACTTCTCCATAAGAAAAAATCACAATTTTTTTAACTCAAAGGATTACATAAGGAAGATAAGGTATCATTATATAGCCCCTTATAACAAAATCACGGGATCTAAGTGTAAGGTGTGCTAAGGTGATAGAATCTTGGAGAGGCTCGGCCAACATTGCATGAGTGTTGATTTCTATCAGCTTGGACTTCTCGCAATGGTGATTCCGTTCTATCTTCACACAATGAAGTTTAGTTTGGGTTTGGTCCAGAGCAAAGCCTAGTGGTGCTACCTTCTTCCCATGATCTGTTATATCGGATTCGTTCGACCTGAGACTACTGGATGAGGCCATTGAATCTTCTCTCTATATTAATTAACCAAGATCATTTGTATTTAGAGATAATAGTCACAACATTTAGTTTCCAATGGTCATACTGACCAACAGTCACATATTGTCGGAACCCAATGGTATCATTTTAATTATACTCATTTTATTAAATGAAATAGTTTTGTTGAGTATAAAATAAAATAACACACAAAATTAGGAAACAAAATTTATTCAAAATTTCTGGTCATTACATTCTTCCCCCCTTAATAAATTGCATCCTCATAATTTTTAAAATTGGGCTTGGAAATTTCATTGAAAGTCCCACATCGGAAAAATTGTCAGTAAAACTATTACTTTAAAAGAAATAGAGGGAAGTACAAATGTCACCCGAGACAATGGATACTAGGATTCCATGAAAAACATGGATATGGAGGAAAAACAAACCATCAAGGTCTGATAGAGAGTGATAGAAAACACGATTAGGATAAAGATAACCACCAGAAAATCACAAACTTATGATGGGTTAAACGGTCTTTGATTACCCAGTTGAAAATGTAAACCAACAATGTTTTTGTATAACATTCTGTTTAATAATTTTGATAAATTCATTTACTACATTGAAAAAATACATAAAGAAATATACTGACCTTTAAGTAGAGTTTCATCCTTTAATAAGTTTCTACCAAGACTACTCTTTTATCGAAATAAAGAGCATTCAAAAACACTTTGTCCCATCAAAATCACAATAATCATCTTCTAGAGAATTACATAATCCAAAAAATACTACCTATCTATTTCTTCTATTTTTAAACATTATCCCAAAAACAGAATGGGTAAGATAAAACAACTCTTAAAAAAAGAACTCCATATGAAGGGAAACTACATTTAATCTTCAAAATTCCACTGTACTACCCAACGTTCATCATAGACCATTCCAAAATAACTTCCCTTAAAATTCCTCAAAATAAACCACACTAATATTGAAACCCAAATATAAGAAGGATTCGATAATATAGTCTTTCAAAATAAACTTTATCGTTCATCTCCAAACAACATCAACCACTCCTAACGTCTTATAACAAAAGTAACTAACCTAAACTCATTTACCATAAGATAAGTTAATCATTTCCATAAGTAACCAATATTACCATAAGTTCACCTCAAATTTATCTATTCTCCAAAATATAATTCAACATTTAATTCTCAAAGAAAAACAAATTGTAGTAATCTATTTACCTTGATCATATAGGGTTCCCAAATTAGTGAACGTCTTCCAAAATAATATTCATCTTTTAATCCCCTAATCATTTTTTTTCAAGAATAATAGCTTCACAACATCAACATGAGATACATAACAATATATTTTTTACTTAATGATATAAAACCATCTTAGGTAGTGACTCGATGTTCTTAGAAAACATTAAAGATATGCTCATAGAGCATGAACTAAAATACAACATGATAAAGACAATTATTGTAAAGAAGTTACATGTACTTCAGTCATCATGGTCCATCTCAGCATAGGACTTGCATTATTCCCTTATCCTTGAAGATTGTTGATGCTCATCAGGCTTCTCATCCCTCCCACGAGAGCATTGCCTTGGATAATTTCCAACTTCTCCATATTTACGACCTTTAAAAGTATAAGGTACATTAGACTGAACCTTATCTCCATTCATCACATTATCCATTTTCTAAAGCAATTGGATACTTTATTCCCTATAATCCCGAACATAAAATATCTCCCAGATCCTTTGTGACATTTTCATTGGTTCCTCTTTCCACACTTTTTTCACAATGAAAATTGGGTCTTCTTTTCCTTGTCAACTTTATTATATGAACATTCATGAGACTATGTCTTCCTCTTCCTTGATGAATTTAGGCATTCAACAAGGTTCCAATTATTAATTGTGATTTTGATAGATGGTTTGGCATAAAAACAATACGTTCAACTTGATCTCCCATTGCCTCTGTCATATTAATAGGTCAATCATCAAATTTTTGATCACATTGGTTGTGGGGACATGTTCTTCTATTTCCTGCCATTATCTAAGAAAAGAAAGTATAATTAGGGGGCTTAAATAATTAGACAATAATCATGAAAAGGAAACATTAATCATGGAAGGATAAAATTGTAGAAGAAATGTATATCCTAACTTGTGATCCCCTAGGTTTCAATCGTGGTCATCCATGATCATATATTCTTATTTTAATTGTTATTTTATTTTATCTTTGATCCTTTAAAAATGGTTGATACTATGTTTATGAATTTACCAAAGCATATCCCCCAGGAGTGTCGTAACCAAGAGTGCATCAAGGCCTGTTGTCGTGTACCAATTCCCGTTCGAGTCTAGATCAAGCGGTGTTTTCGGGTTTTACCCCTATGTACATCTGTGCCAGAGCCACCTCTACCTACTCGTATCTAGACAGGGATGTATTTTCATGATAAACCACTTACTCAATACTCACCAAAATACCGAGAAGATTTACTATATTTAAACTTTTCTATAGGGTTATTCCTAATGTTTTCATATCCCAATTTCCACAAATAACTAAACTATCCTTTTATACCAACTGTAACATCCCACCATTTTATCACATAAACTTTCATTAAATTATACAAAACTGAGGATCTTTAAGGTTTTGTGTCTTGTAAATCAGGAACATAAAACATGAAAACAATATAAAAAATTCTTTTAATCTACATGTAAGGCTTCATCATTTTTTCATCATACGTTAAATTATTGCGTCTCATATCCTGGAGACATACATCAAAGTAAAGGGTGAGCAGAAGGCCCAGTAAGAGTAAATAAGGAAACAATTTACTTGTGTTTTCAATAAGAACTTGAATAAAAACATAAAGACATGAGCAATGGAAGTATATGCATATCAAAATGAAAATAACTTAAAAAATAACTTGAAGAAGTGGCTACAAAATCTAAATTAGACAATCATGAACATATCACCAAGGTCCATCCCCAAGGTGTCAATTGAAATTACCAAGGTTATTCACCGAGGTATCATTAAAATTGTAATCTCTAGTGGTTACATCATTACCCAATGCATTGGAGCGCTATCAGGGAGAAACCTTAAATTTGTCTTTATTATCATGCGATCGACATATATAATCATCAAACATTTCATAAATAACCCATATATCAAAAAATAAATGGGTTTAATTTCATAATCATAACGTTTTAAAAACAACTATAAAGACATGATCTTTATGTCACTTTAAACCCACAGAAAAGGAAAGCGGGTCTTATGTATGTAAATCACAGAATGTAAAATAAAAAATATTGATATGTATGTGAATACCCCTATAGAAAAAAGAGATTTGAGTATTCACTTAATAAAATAAAGAATTTGAGAAAAAAAGAGAGACATTTAGAGACAAAAATTCTGCAGCATAATGGCTATGTTACATGGTTTTAGAAAATATTGAAAAGAGAGGGGACATGGGTCAAACACTCATAAATCATCCATAAAAAAGTAAAGGGATAGAATTTAATGTATATAAGAACATGGTAATGATATTTTAATGACATACCTTGTAGCGACTCGGGTTTTTGGCCCTGTCAGACTTTGGAATATTTCTAAGAATAATTCCAGAGCTAGGCGCGAAGACGGCGTGCGATTCCGAGGCCCGGTGTGCCCAGAATTAATTTTATAAAAATATTAAGTATTTTTATACTATGCACGTGGCGGGGGTGTGATATCTCCTAAACGGTAGCTCAGAACGGAAATATGAGGGCATGGTTGCGTCCGGAACATGCCGTTTACCCTAGGCGGGGTGTAATCTTTGCGGGCGCGGGCCTGCGGTGAGAAACGCCACCAGGGGCGTTTCCATCAATATGTGGCAAATTTGTGTGCGAGCGCCGGCTCAAATAACTTCTGAACGGAGTCTTGGATGGAAAATCTGAGACCGCCGTTGCGTTCAGAACGGCGCGTTTACCCTAGGGGTGACCTTACTTTTGTTCGCATCGGGCGTCGGGCCCGAGGCGGGTCTGGCGCCGGCGGGCCGCTGATATAAATATCAGCGCCCCCCCCCCCCCTTTTAATCGTTCTTAGTCATTCTTTGCCGTTCTTCGCCGTCACTCCGCCGAATCGAGCAAACCGAGCGCCCACGAGCTCAGAATTCGACGGCGGACGTTCCAGGAGCGTGCAGCGGAAGCTCGGGAGCGTGGATCTGAGGCAGAACGTCGGCGTTTCGTCCGCGAGGTAGGCGGTTTTGAGTTTTAACCCCCGATCTCGTTTTTCTGCGTTTTTCTGTAAAATTAAGTCGTAGCAGTGTAGATCGGGTCCCGAGGGTCGCGTAGACGCCTCCGGATCGCAAAACGGACCACCGGGGTGCCCCCGGCGGTCCGCGGATGGTCCGCCGGTGCGGCGGCGCACGGCGGCCCACGGCGGAGCCGCGGCGGCGCGCCGGCGGCGCGCCGGCGGAGCGCCGCCGGCCAGGGCGGGCCGGCGGCGGCGGCCGGTCCAGGCCGGCCGGACCGGCCAGTCGGGGGCGGTCCGGCCATTTTTTCGCATACGGGGGGTCTTTAAACCCCCGTATCTTGTACTCCAGGAGTCGGATTCGCGCACCGTTTGCGGCGAAGCGACCCTAACAACGAGGCGAACCCTCCGGTGTGGGTTTGAGGGTTTAAAGGTTCGGTATCGTGGCCCGGGAGCTAGAAACGTTGTATAAAATAATATTATTATATTATTTTACGACTTCGGGCCATTGTAACTTCTACCCGGAGCGTCCGTTTGACGTGCCGTCAGTGGCGTTGGGACCCTGATGGTATGACGGACTTTTTGAGATGGTTTCCGGGTGTTGGGACTGCGAATGGGGTGCGGGCCCCACGAGGCCGGGTTTTGGCGTTTGCGGGGAAACGCAGCTTTTACACCAGGAGTCCGATTTTGGCGGATGAATAGTCGATCCTGTGTGTTTTTCCGAGAGGATCACAATGGCGTGATCCGTTCAACGAGTTTCGGAATCCAGGCGTGGGCCCCACCCGAGCCGGCCTTCGGTGAATAGTACCTTTTTCACCGGGTGTCCGTTTTGGGCGAGCGAGTAGTCGGTTCCGCTTGTTTTTCCGAGGGGATCGCCGTGGTGTGATCCACCCGATGGTTTTCGGGATCGTTGTGTGGGCCCCGCACGAGCTAGCTACGGTGAATAGTGTCGTTTTCACCGGTGCTCCGTTTCGGGCGAGTAAACAGCCTATCCTGCGTGTTTTTCCGCATGGAACGCAATGGTGGCCTCGGTTTTGGCCTAGGAGGTGCGTAGTGTGGCGTTGTGGCAGGTCGCTCGGGTTAGCGACGTTTGGACCAGCAGTGGTTGAGTGTTCTCCCTTGGTTCGTTCCCACGAGGGTTCGTGTGGCATCACAACCTTCGTATGGGTTTGTGATCGTCTCGATGGGATGTTTAAACTGTTAGAGTTGTGGTATCCCTCCGGTGGGCCCGGAGTGGATCCTCTAGCATCTTTATCTAGATCGGGTTCTTGGTATCGCTGTGACAGCTTATTTACGGGCGGCGATCCCCTATCTAGCAGGTTAACCCTGTAGCGTTTGTGGCATCATCGGAAATATGATCCCCTACGCGGTGGGCCGTGCTCAGTAGGGTTGTGGCATCGGCGGGTATACGATCCCGTACTCAGCATGTGGTTTATAGTAGGGTTACGGTATCGTTGGCTATGCGATCCCCTACTCAGCGCATGGTTTCGGTAGGGTTGCGGCATCGTCAGTTCGATCCCCTACATCGCGAGTTATACCAGATAGGGTTCCGGTATCGTCGTGACCATCTTTATATGGACGATGATCCTCTATCTGAGTGTGGAGCTTCTGTCGAGCGCCAGATCGGGTTGTGGTATCCCCCAGCGGATCCTGGGTGTGATCCCCTATCTGTGAGAACTACGTATGCCAGATCGGGTCGTGGTATCCCCCAGCGGACCCTGGGAGTGATCCCCTATCTGTGAGCTACGTATACCGGAGTGGGTCTTGGTATCCCCTAGCGGACCCTAGCGGCGATCCCCTATCCGAGGAGTTTGGTGGTTATGGTGTTTCGGAGATGATTCCTCAGTGATGTTATCCGACGAGCGTTGTCTCTCGGGTGAGCGTCTGTGATGTTTGCGAGTATCCCGATGGAGTGTATCTCTCAGATGAGTGTCATCTGGTATGACAGTGTTCGTGGTGTACTCTCCTGGTTGTGGACAGTTGCTGGTGATGAGGTCGGTACCTCTTGTGGCTTTATGGCGTGAGCTGTGTATATCTGGATTGTTCAAGGTGTATGTATGGGCATACACCTGAGCTGAGATGAGCTGACTTGTTGTGTTTAGCCGAGGATGGTCACGAGATGGAGTTTCTCTCTCGTCTGGGTTCCCTCCGGCTGGGTTGAGCGGACTGTCGCCTTTCAGTTGCTCCCTTGGGTTCTGGGTTTTTGGGGTGCCTACTGAGTATGTTTATACTCACCCCTGCACGGGCTTTGCCCGCACATGTTTGTGTCTTGTGCAGACCACAGGCCTTTTGACGGAGTCCCAGGAGGACCCGGAGCAGGCGGAGCTTAGTGAGCGTGTTGACTGGGGTGTTTACCGGAGCTGTGCCGAGGGAGCTTTCCGGAGGGTGTTTGTGGCAGCGTTTCCCTTCTTCAGAGCAGGTTGGATGCGCTTTGTATTTTTCTTTTGGTGGGCCCTGTTTTCCCTTGAACTTTTGTTGTTGCACTCTGGTTTGGGATAGATTGTATGCATGCATTTACTTTCCAGTTTTCTTTATCTCTGCAGTGTTGCATGGAGGTGTTTGTGGGTGCGTGTGTACAGGTACCTTAGGCTAATGCCTCCCATGTGTGTGATAGCCTACTCGGCGCTGGTCGCCAGCCCCTGGCCTATTGGAGGTGGGCTTGGGGAGTTGCGGCTCGAGCCCCGTTGGGTCGGGTCGTGACAGAGTGGTATCAGAGGAGGTTCCACCTTTGGGATCTCAGAGCGTAGCTGGTCTAGCTGCGAGCTTGGTTTGGGTTGCATAGCGGCAGTGTTAGGGTGTTTCGAGCTCGGCTTTCAGGCCAGGGACTCTAGTGTTGGTGCGGCGGCCGACTTATCCATACACCAGGACTATGATAACCTGCCTTTCGACTCGGGACAATCGTACACTGGTCGCGGGGACATAATGGTACATGCATCATATAGGACTGGGTTTTTGGTTTTTCCTTGTCCTTCTTGAGTCAGCTCTCCAGATATACTCTCTGACTGTGGTGTGTCTTGAATGTATTTCAGGATGCCTCCACGACGACAACCAGCAAGGGTTCCGCAGCAGGATTGTGCTGATGACCCGCCCCGTGTAGTGGCTGTGGAGCAGGGCGCAGGTTCTGAGGTTGCACCTCCAGGTGGTCTTCCAGTTGAGCCACCACCTGTTGAGCAGCTGGTTGTGCCGGCGGTGCAGGACAAGGTTGCACGCAGGCTGAGTGTGCTACACGAGTTCCAGAGGCAGCGACCTCTGAGGTTCCAGGGTGATCCAGACCCCCAGGCAGCTGATGACTGGCTTGAGGCAGTCACCCGAGTTTTCTGCCTAGTGAGGACACCTCCAGATCAGATGGTGGTCCTAGCGGCGAGCCTTCTGCATGGTTCGGCCGGGAGATGGTGGAGTTTGGTGATGCAGTCCCATGACGAGGAGACGCTCATGTGGGCAGAGTTTGAGCGGCTCTTCAGGGAGGAGTTCTATCCGGTGACGCTGAGGTCAGTGCGGATCCAGGAGCTTCTACAGCTTCTTCAGGAGAGCCTGACTGTGTCGGAGTACTCAGCGAGGTTTACAGACCTATCGCGCTACTCCCTGGATATGGTTCGAGACCCGTTCTTTAGGGCTCGAACCTTCGAGCAGGGCTTACGCAGGGACATCCGAGCAGGTGTGGTTTCCTTGTGCCTGCCCACCTATGCTGGAGTGCTGGAGAGAGCGCTGGTGGTGGAGAGCTTTCAGGCCGAGCAGATCTCTCCTGTTAGTGCTGGCCACGCGAGAGCTGAGACTTCGTCGGTCGGATCGGCATCTGGTAGCCGACGACAGACTCAGGGGTCTGGATGTGGCCGACGTTTCAGGAGGCGACCCCAGGATGGGGGATCTGAGCCTCAGAGCTCACAGGGCTCGCAGGCCAGTTTTGGTCAGCCGCAGGAGAGGCGGTGTTACGCTTGCGATGGTCGGGGACATCTTGCTAGAGATTGTCCGACCCGACGTGCTGCTGAGAGGGAGCCGGTCGATGGACCGCCTTGGCAGAGGCAGCGTCTCGAGCAAGGAGGTCCGCAGGGCGTCGGACGTGGCGTCGGAGCTGGTGCAGTGGGAGGCGGTGGTAGACAGTACCAGTTGCCACCACCCCCACCCCCAGGTGGTCCACGCCAAGCTCAGGGAGCTGGTGGTCGAGGGCGAGGACAGCTGCATGCCCTGGAGGCAGTCGACCCAGAGGCACCACAGATGGATAGAGGTACGCCTTGTGTCTTTTCTACTTACTACAGTAGTTTGTCAGACACTGTTTAGCAGTACTCTTTTCTTTTGTTGGTTGCTCGAGTTTTGTTCAGGGCGTTGGTAAGACCCTGAGTGGTTGTTGTTGGTGAGCTCGCTGGTGTGTGAGACCCAGTTGAGAGTCCAGTCGCTTCCCTTGTGCATAGGGCTTTTCGGGGACGAAAAGTTCTAAGGGGGGGAGGATGTAGCGACTCGGTTTTTTGGCCCTGTCAGACTTTGGAATATTTCAACGAATAATTCCAGAGCTAGGCGCGAAGACGGCGTGCGATTCCGAGGCCCGGTGTGCCCAGAATTAATTTTATAAAAATATTAAGTATTTTTATAATATGCACGTGGCGGGGGTGTGATATCTCATAAACGGTAGCTCAGAACGGGAATCTGAGGGCACGGTTGCGTCCGGAACGTGCCGTTTACCCTAGGTGGGGTGTAATCTTTGCGGGCGCGGGCCTGCGGTGAGAAACGCCACCAGGGGAATTTCCGTCAATAAATGGCAAGTTTGTGTGCGAGCGTCGGCTCAAATAACTTCTGAACGGAGTCTCAGATGGAAAATCTGAGACCGTCGTTGCGTTCAGAACGGCGCGTTTACCCTAGGGGTGACCTTACTTTTGTTCGCATCGGGCGTCGGGCCCGAGGCGGGTTTGGCGCCGGCGGGCCGCTGATATAAATATCAGCCCCCCCCCCCCTTTTAATCGTTCTTCGTCGTTCTTCGCCGTTCTTCGCCGCCACTCCGCCGAATCGAGCAAACGGAGCGCCCACGATCTCAGAATTCGACGACGGACGTTCCAGGAGCGCGCAGTGGAAGCTCGGGAGCGTGGATCTGAGGCAGAACGTCGGCGTTTCGCCCGCGAGGTAGGCGGTTTTGAGTTTTAACCCCCGATCCCGTTTTTGCTGCGTTTTTCTGTAAATTGAAGCCGTAGCAGTGTAGATCGGGTCCCGAACGTCGCGTACACGCCTCCGGATCGCAAAACGGGCCACCGGGGTGGCCCCGGCGGTCCGCAGAAGGTCCACCGGCGCGGCACCGGTGCGGCGGCGCCGGCGCCGGCGGAGCCCGGCGGCGCGCGGCGGACCGCCGCAGGCCGGACCGGCCGGTCGGGGCCGGTCCGGCAATTTTTTCGCATACGGGGGTCTTTAAACCCCCGTATCTTGCACTCCGGGAGTCGGATTCGCGCGCCGTTTGCGGAGACGCGACCCTAACAACGAGGCGAACCCTCCGGTGTGGGTTCGAGGGTTTAAAGGTTCGGGATCGTGGCCCGGGAGCTAGAAACGTTGTATAAAATAATATTATTTTATTATTTTACGACTTCGGGCCGTTGTAACTTCTACCCAGAGCGTCCGTTTGACGTGCCGTCAGTGGCGTTGTGACCCTGATGGAATGAAGGACTTTTTGAGATGGTTTCCGGGTGTTGAGACTGCGAACGGGGTGCGGGCCCCACGAGGTCGGGTTTTGGCGTTTGCGGGGAAATGTAGCTTTTACACCCGGAGTCCGATTTTGGCGGATGAATAGTCGATCCTGTGTGTTTTTTCGAGAGTATCGCAATGGCGCGATCCGTTCAACGAGTTTCGGAATCCAGTCGTGGGCCCCACCCAAGCTGGCCTTCGGTGAATAGTACCTTTTTCACCGGGTGTCCGTTTTGGGCGAGCGAGTAGTCGATTCCGCTTGTTTTTCTGAGGGGATCGCCGTGGTGTGATCCACCCGATGGGTTTCGAGATCGTTGTGTGGGCCCCGCACGAGCTAGATACGGTGAATAGTATCGTTTTCACCGGTGCTCCGTTTCGGGCGAGTAAACAGCCTATCCTGCGTGTTTTTCCGCGTGGAACGCGATGGTGGCCTCAATTTTGGCCTAGGAGGTGCGCAGTGTGGCGTTGTGGCGGGTCACTCGGGTTAGCGACGTTTGGACCAGCAGTGGTTGAGTGTTCTCCCTTGGTTCGTTCCCACGAGGGTTCGTGTGGCATCACAACCTTCGTATGGGTTTGTGATCGTCTCGATGGGATGTTTAAACTGTTAGAGTTGTGGTATCCCTCTGGTGGCCCCGGAGTGGATCCTCTAGCATCTTTATCTAGATCGGGTTCTTGGTATCGCTGTGACCTCTTATTTACGGGCGGCGATCCCCTATCTAGCAGGTTAACCCCGTAGGGTTTGTGGCATCATCAGAAATATGATCCCCTACGCGGTGGGCCGTGCTCAGTAGGGTTGTGGCATCGGCGGGTATACGATCCCCTACTCAGCATGTGGTTTATAGTAAGGTTACGGTATCGTTGGCTATGCGATCCCCTACTCAGCGCGTGGTTTCGGTAGGGTTGCGGCATCGTCGGTTCGATCCCCTACATCGCGAGTTATACCAGATAGGGTTCCGGTATCGTCGTGACCATCTTTATATGGACGATGATCCTCTATCTGAGTGTGGAGCTTCTGTCGAGCGCCAGATCGGGTTGTGGTATCCCCCAGCGGATCCTGGGTGTGATCCCCTATCTGTGAGAACTACGTATGCCAGATCGGGTCGTGGTATCCCCCAGCGGACCCTGGGAGTGATCCCCTATCTGTGAGATACGTATACCGGAGTGGGTCTTGGTATCCCCTAGCGGACCCTAGCGGCGATCCCCTATCCGAGGAGTTTGGTGGTTATGGTGTTTCGACGATGTTTCCTCAGTGATGTTATCCGACGAGCGTGGTCTCTCGGGTGAGCGTCTGTGATGTTTGCGAGTATCCCGATGGAGTGTATCTCTCGGATGAGTGTCATCTGGTATGACAGTGTTCGTGGTGTACTCTCCTGGTTGTAGACAGTTGCTGGTGATGAGGTCGGTACCTCTTGTGGCTTTGTGGCGTGAGCTGTGTATATCTGGATTGTTCAAGGTGTATGTATGGGAATACACCTGAGCTGGGCTGAGCTGACTTGTTGTGTTTAGCCGAGGATGGTCACGAGATGGAGTTTCTCTCTCGTCTGGGTTCCCTCTGGCTGGGTTGAGCGGACTGTCGCCTTTCAGTTGCTCCCTTGGGTTTTGGGTTTTTGGGGTGCCTACTGAGTATGTTTATACTCACCCCTGCACGGGCTTTGCCCGCACATGTTTGTGTCTTGTGCAGACCACATGCCTTTTGACAGAGTCCCAGGAGGACCCAGAGCAGGCGGAGCTTAGTGAGCGTGTTGACTGGGGTGTTTACCGGAGCTGTGCCGAGGGAGCTTTCCGGCGGGTGTTTGTGGCAGTGTTTCCCTTCTTCAGAGCAGGTTGGACGCTCTTTTTAGTTTTCTTTTGGTGGGCCCTATTTTTCCCTTGAACTTTTGTTGTTGCACTCATGTTTGGGATAGATTGTATGCATGCATTTACTTTCCAGTTTCATTATCTCTGCACTGTTGCATGGAGGTGTTTGTGGGTGCGTGTGTACAGGTACCTTAGGCTAATGCCTCCATGTGTGTGATAGCCTACTCGGCGCTGGTCGCCAGCCCCTGGCCTATTGGAGGCGGGCTTGGGGAGTTGCGGCTCGAGCCCCGTTGGGTCGGGTCGTGACATACCATATATGAAAATCTTGAAAGGAAGACAAAAATAATATTTCTCTTATGAAAATTCGGCAGCCCAACGACATCACATAAACATCAAAAAATTATTTGATGATATAGAATATAGTATCTCATCATATGAAAATAATAGGTAAGTATGATGGATATATATATCGTACCCCAATATAAGAAAAGGGATCTTGAAATACATCACATGAAAATAGAACTTGAAAATGAGATGGGTGAAAGAATCTGTTACAAAAATTCACCAGCCTAACGGCGCCACATAAACATTCATAAAATGAAATGATGAGAGAAAGAGGGGGTCTATCATCATGTGAAAACGAAAAAGAAAGAAATATGAATATAAAAGAACACCCCAACATAAGAACATGCGGCCTAAAATAAATGACATAAACGAGTGTACTTGAAAAGAAAGAGAGAGGTAAGATCCCTTACCTTAAAACGTAACTCTTAAAACTCGATGGTCGGGACCTTGATGGCTTGGGGGGACCTTGGGAGGACTCTTTGGGAGGTAATGAGACCAGAACATTATTGAAGAGGATTTTGGAATGAAATGGATGAGAGAATGGCTTGGTATTTATAGGGTAAGTGAGGGGACAAGGCATTAATTGCCAAGGGACACCTCATTGGTGGTATTGGAAAAACTATGTACTATTCAATGGTATTTCCTCATGGTATTGGCCACTTCGGACAACTCATAAAATAATTCATCCTCTTTAGTCGGCCATCCATTAAAATATCTCATAAAATCATCATGATATAGTTATGATGTCATTAAACATACCGAAACCCTAAAACTGTATTTTTACTATTCACTGAAAATTCACCTTTTTTAGAAAAATCCAAAAAAAATTATCTTAACATAATATCAATGCTCTGAATTCAAATATAAAATCCATTTTATAAAAAACAATACTCTAAATATTTTTAATTTAATTTTTAAATAAAAACACTATTCACTGAAAATTCATTTTTTTCAGAAAAATCACCAAAAATTACCTTAACATAATATCAATTCTCTGAATTCAAAAATGAACTCCATTTTATAAAAATAATTTTTTAAATAATTTAAATTTAATTTTTAATTAAAAAACACTATTCACCCGAAAAAACTAATACTTGACTAATAATTTCTGAAACAGTTATTTACCTATTTTATTGAATCACATTACATAATCAAGGTTCCTATATTATATTTATACGTTCTTTAAGTGAGATTACTAATCCATTTTTTCACATTACTAATCCTAAGTGTAAAATCACCATTCATAAATTACTATTCACCAAAAATTAAGTTGATCTTATTAGACTCCAAATTTCATACTAAACACATTTGTAGAATACCATTTTTTGAAAATCATTACACATCATTAATTATTTACGGTTTACATAAATATTTTAAAATATCCTTTTTTTTGGAATTCATCAATAATATACATCCTACATTTATTCAGACATTTTTAAAATTCACAAACATCTCGATAAGAATAAATCACAATTCTGTTTAACTCAAAGGATTACATAAGGTAGCTAAGGTCTCATTACATAGCCCCTTATAACACCAACATAGGATCTAAGTGTAAGGTTTGATAAGGTTATAGAATCTTGGGGCGGCTCGGCCAACATTGCCCGAGTGGTGATTTCTATCAGCTTGAACTTCTCGTGAAGGCGATTCCATTCTAGCTTCACACGATGACGTTTGGCTTGGTTTTGGCCCAGAACAAAGCCTAGTGGTTCTACCTCCTTCCCATGTTCCATTATATGGGATTCGATCAGACCGAGACTACTGGATGAGGCCATTGAATCTTCTTTCTATATTAGTTAACCAAGATCACTTGTATTTAGAGACAATAATCACAACATTTAGTATCCAATGGTCATACTGACCAACAGTCACATAATACTCAGAACCCAACAGTCCCATTTTAATTATACTAATTTTATTAAATGAAATAGTTTGGTTGAGTATGAAATAAAATAACACACAAAATTAGGAAATAAAATTTATTCAAAATTTTGGGTCGTTACATTATTGGCCTCGGCCAAATCGGCAACTCTAACTCAGTTTTAATTTCTAAAGTATTGTATATTGATGGTTTAAAATATAATCTGCTTAGTATCTCACAATTATGTGATGATATATTTCATGTTTGATTTGAAAATGAGGCTTGCAATGTCTTTAATTCTAAGGAATAATTAGTATTTTCTACTTTAAGAAATCAAAATGTTTACTCTGTTAACTTATAATCCTTAGCTTCTCTATATGATTCATGTTTGAGTGTATTTATTAAAGATTCATGGCTCTGGCATAGGAGACTTGGACACTGTAATATTCACACCCTTATAAAGATAACTAGAAAATTATTTGTTAAAGACTTACCCAAACTTGAGTTTCCAAATGAAAAAGTGTGTAATCCCTGTCAAAGGGAAAACAACACAAAGTTTCCTTCAAACTAAAGAAATAAGTGTCAACTTCTCAACCCCTCGAACTGGTTCACATGGATTTTTTGGACCATCTATAGTTTCTAGTTTAAATGGAAAGAGCTATGATTATGTTCTTGTAGATGACTTTTATAGATATACATGGACCTTATTTATGGCTCACAAAAGTGAATCTTGCTCTTATTTTAGTAAATATGCCATGTCTTTAGAAAATCATAGTGGAATTATAATTAAATCCTTAAGAAGTGATCATGGATGTGAGTTTGAAAATCAAGATTTTGAATCATTTTTCTCACAAAATGGATATAGTCACAATTTCTCTGCCCTTACAACACCTCAACAAAATGGAGATGTAGATAGAAGAAATAGAACCCTGCAAGAAATTTCTAGAACAATGATTAGTGAATATGACCTACCTATTTATTTTTGGGCTGAAGTAGTCAATACAGCGTGCTACATAATCAATATAGTTTTGATCAGACCTATTCTCAGGATGACTCCTTATGAGTTATGGAAGAATAGAAAACCCAAAGTTAACTACTTCAATGTTTTTGGTTGCAAAGTCCATATCCTTAATACTAAAGACCATCTTGACACATTTTCATCCAAAAGTGATGAAGGTATGTTTTTAGGATATTACATGTCTAGTAAAGCCTATATAGTGTTCAATAAAAGAACTATATTTTTGGAAGAATCATTCCATGTCAAATTTGATGAAACAGATCCACATGAGCCTAAAACATCTCTAGAGAACCTGGAGGATGATGTATCAAATCTGAACATCAATTTAAAATCCTCAAATCCTTCTATGACAGAATCTATGAAAACTTCCAGTTCTGGAAATTCCTTAGAATCAAGTCATAATGAACCTAAACCTATTGATGAAATTGAAATCACTAGTCCTTCATTTTCTAGAGTTGTTAGAACTCGTAAGAACCATCCTTTAGATGTTGTTGTAGGAGACCTAGACAATGGAACTCAAACTATAGATTCTATTAGAAATCAAGTTGAACATCAAGCCTTCTTGTCACAACATGAACCTAAAAGCATTAATGGGTCTATTAATGATGAATTTTGGGTGATTGGTATGCAAGAAGAACATAATCAGTTTGAAAGAAAAAATGTTTGGAAACATGTTGAAAGACTCAAGGACACATTCACCATAGGCACTAGATGGGTGTTCAGAAACAAGGTAGATGAGGCTGGTAACAAAGTTAGAAACAAGGGTAGATTTGTTGCACAAGGTTATAGTCAAAAACAAGGAATTTACTATGAGGAGACTTTTGCACCAGTAGATAGAATTGAAGCCAATAGAATCCTACTTTCCTATGTTGCACATCTTAATTTTAAACTATATCAAATGGATGTTAAGAGTGCATTCATAAATGGGTATATTGATGAGGGTGTTTTTGTGGAACAACCCCCTCGTTTTACAAACCCCCACTTTCCAAATCATATTTTTAAACTTTCAAAAGAATTATATGGTTTAAAGTAAGCTCCAAGATCTTGGTATGATAGATTGAGTACTTTTCTTATTTCTAATGGTTTTAAAAAAGGAATAACTGATCCTACCCTTTTAATACAATGAATTTCTAATGTTGTTTTAGTTGTTAAAATATTTGTAGATGATATTATTTTTGGATCTTCAAAAAAAAATTATGTGTTGATTTTTATAAAATGTTGCAAAAGGTATTTGAAATGGGTTTAATGGGTGAACTGAAATTCTTTCTTGGATTTATAATCTTTCAAAATAATTATGGAATTGTTTTAACTCAAAGTAAATTTACTAGATATCTTCTAAAATGTTTTAGTTTGGATAGCACTAAAAGCAGTGACACTCCCATGAGTACAACTTGTAAGCTGGATCTTGATGAGGATGGAAAATCTGTTGATCTAACCACTTATATATGAATGATTGGAAGTTTACTCAACTTAACTTCTAGTCGACATGAAATTATGTTTAGTGCATGTATGTGTGCTCTCTTTCAATAAAATCTTAAAGAATCTCATTTAAATATGGTAAAGAGAACTTTCAAATACTATAAGCATACACCCAATCTAGGACTATTCTATCCTAAAGGAAAATCATCTGAATTAGTTAGTTATTCTGATGATGACTATAGTGGCTATAAGTTGGACAGATAAAGCACCTCTAGAACATGTCACTTTTTAGGCAAGTCACAAGTATCATGGTTTAGTAAGAAACAAAATTATGTTGCATTGTCAACTGCAGAAGCTGAATACATAGTTGATGGAAGTTGTTGTGCACAAATTTTGTGGATGAAACACACATTACTAGAATATGGATATCAATTCAGGCATGTACCTATAAACTGTGACAACACAAGGGCTATTAACATCTCCAAAAAACATGTTTCACATTCTACGAAAAAGAACACTGATGTAAGACATCACTTTTTGAGAGGTCATTATCAAAAAGGTGATATCACTTTGGAATTCATTGGTACTGAATATCAGCTTGCTGATATATCCACCAAACCATTAAATTCTTCGAGAATCGACTACATCATACATGAACAAGGAATGTTAAACCTCAAATAGATATCTTATTATTTCATGTCTTACTATTCAATATCTTACTATTTTATACTATACTATTTCATGTTTATGGTCTCATAGTTAGTATTTTATGATTACTGTATGACAGTTACTGTCTCACCGTAATGCACATTCACTGTCTCACCGTGAAGTTTGTTTATTGTCTCTCTGAGAAGTTCGTTCACTGTCTCACGGTAACGTGCGTTTACTGCCTCACCAAAATGACCAGACATAGTCTCACCGTAAAAATTCTTTATTATTTTTTTTAAAAACCCATATCGATGTAATTACATTCTCTCTCTTTACTTTCCCGCGCTTTTACTTTTGTGACGTTTGGTATTTCTAAATGATAAAATAAAGAAAGTATTATTTGATTCTTCACTCAGGATTTATTCTATTTTGTCTTCAACCCTTAAACCTTTCTCTCTCTCTCGAACCCTTGGTGAATTCCTAGGATGAAACGCCCTTCATCATCAACTCCTGAGAAACACAACTCAAAGAAGAAATAGATTACACCTAATCTAGAACCCAAAGGACCTCTAAATCCAAATATAGAAAACCGAGTTTCCATACCTGAGAAATAGATTTCCCCAAATAGATTCTATCTAGTAACTCTTTGGTTTTGAATGTTTTAGAACAGCAAGGCTGGTTAGATTGGTTTTCGAAGGAAGATACACCTATCTACCCTTAGTTAGTAGTTCATTTTTATCATTATGTACAGTTTTCTTTTGATTCTAAAGATGGTTCTGTCATGAGAAGTTGGATCAATGGGAAAAGATGGTCATTCTCTTCGAGGTTATGGGTTGCATGCCTTAGGATGCCTCATGAAGGAATCTATAAGGATTATCAGAGAGGAACTCCACCTTAAACTGAATTCTTTTATCTGGAGGATGCTTTGAAATCCTTAACTAGAAATAGAACCAAGAGGAGGGCCATTTCTGCTAAACTAGAAGGGGAATCAAGGCTCCTGTTCAAGTTTATTCAGAATCTGGTTAGTCCCAGAAAAGGTGATTTTTCTGTTTTGAAATATCATGATCTGTTTCTGATCCCCCATATGAAAAATGGGAAAATGATCAACCTGTGCAAGTATATCATACACTATATGTGCGATCTGATCAAAGACACATCCAATTCAACCTCTCTATTTTACTCTCAGCTTATCTCAGCCATGCTTAATGCCAAAGGATTAGTTGGACCTGATGAGGAAGTTATCAAAGATGTTGAATTCTACCTTTCAAAATATACTATCAATAAAATGAAGATTAATTGGAATCCTTGGAAAAAGGAATTTGTGGAATACAATGATAGATTTTATGATAAATTCAATCCTGTGGAATATCCCTAAAGTCTGAGAAATGTTTCTGATCCTAGATTGGAACCATATGAGATTGTAGAGTACTCTTTTGAAGAAGATGAAGAAGAGGTTGTTGTGCCTCCTAGAGAAACTATTTATGTTGAGGAAGATAGTATTCATGTTCCTCATGAAGTTCTTGAAGTGGAAATACCTACTCCAAAAAATGTTGTTAATCTGGTAGATCATCCCGAGCTTGAAACAGAATCTGTTTCCAAAGAAACTGAAAAGAATTCCTTGGAAGAACCTATAGTGGAAGAACTACTTGTTATGCAAGAAGCTAACCTTGATGAACTCCCTGTGGAACAATCTATTCCTGAAATCATCCCTTCAACTAAAGAGAGGATGGAGCTAGCTTTTAGTTGGCTAGACAGGAAATGGGTGAGGAACTACGAGATGATTTTGTAAAATTAGATCCAAATCCTCATCTTCTCAGTACTGAGAAGGATGCAACCGTTGAGGGGGAGCAACCACCAAACCTGGAATCTGCTGAAGCACCAAATACGGTTGTTAAAGTCTTGTAGACACTCAGTTTATGTTCCCTAGTTTCTATGATGTGGATGAATCTCAGCAAGTCTCAGAAAAAGGCCTTGACGTTTCCCCGTTGTTTTAGTTGAAATTTGTATCCAATATAGCCCTTGAAATAGAACTTGAAACTGTATAAATACATCTATATGAACCATCATATCATACCAATCATCCTCGGTGAGTAAGGATGATCTAAAAGAATTTAGTGCTACCCCCTTATCTAGAGTTGAGAAACTCTTGAATATCCAACCTGCTCCTGTGACCAATTTAAGTGAGATAGATGCCTCACTATTGTTGGAGAAAGTAATTTAGAAAACAAAAACAAAAATTAATCATGAGATTTAGGATGTAAGAGTTGAGAATTGGCTTCTCAGTAATGAAGTGAAGACCTTAAGAGGTATGATTGAGGAAACAAAAAAAGAGATGCACAAGAGATCAGATCTTTCTCCTACTATCGAACCTATTGCTCCTCAAACCCCACTGGTTGTTGTGTCCCAATTCAACCTTGTTTATATACCTTATATGAGAAGTTCATTGAAAGGAACAAACATATTATGAAGGATACTCCATAGCTTGTTGTAAATCTTAATAAACTCACTGATGAGTATACTGGGTTTCTTCAAAAGGTGATAAACCAACTGAAATCTATCACCACCACTGTCAATGATTCTAAAGCCTCTGGATAATTCTCTAAACCATCTTTAGACAGTGACCTGCTCAGAACAGTGCTCAAAGAAGAGTTTCAGACTACAATTAGTGGTTTCAATACAACTTTTCTATCTGATGTTTTCAAGAACAGTGACAGAGTTCTTGACCTAGTCCGAATCTAGTCTAAAATTGATAATGATGATTAGCAATGGATTTATAATAAAGTGGACTTCTACTTCAACCGAATATTCTCCAAAATTGATATGAAAAATCATTTCAAGTATCTTTTGCAAAATCTGAGGATTCCTTCTATGACTCAAGATTTCAGGACCCAAGTCCAAAACCTGACAGAGTTTACTCGATTCCTGGACAAGTTTATGGATAACAGGGATGATTTCTAGAAATACATGCAGTATGGTGGAGAGATCAATAAAGATTTTATCATGCTTTTGAGGCCATATCTTCATGTCCAGAGCACAACCATTGTTGATCCTGAGGCTGCAACTCTCAGACCTGGGCTTCCTACCTTCACCTCTACCCTAGCCTTCATCACTTTGTCTGTTAGCCAAGCATTGAGTCAGATCAATCATGTGATCCTTGATCATCAACTGTCATTATCTTCTACTACTCCTACTATTGATCCATCAGTTTTGGGAGGCCTGCCCTTACCTTATTTATCAACCACCTCACTCCTTTCTTCTACCTTGACCTCTACCCCCCATGGCTTCGACTTCTTCTCCTACTACTAAATTCAAATAGAAGGCCAGCCTCTGAATAAAACAGTGATTACTCCTTTTTGATAGGAATGCTATTGCTTTTTTTTCTGTTTGTAGTGATCCTTCTTTACTTTAATGACATGTGTATTTTTTCATGTCTTCTCTTATTCCATCTTTTTGATAATCCCAAAATATGTAAAGACCCGTAAAATTCAATGGAAATATTTTCATAATTTTTTTTGGGGATTTTACAAGAACGCGGTTTCTGACGGCACTTGATTCCGAGGCCCAGTGTTCCAGGAATTTGTATCTGAAGATTAGCTCGTGTACGTTCAATGAACAAATGAGCGGGTTTTTCTAACTTTTGAACTGGTGCTCGGAATCAAATTCCGAGGGTACCGATGAATTTGCAGCGCTGGTAATTGCTTAGGAACACCTTTTCTGGAGTTGCATTTTCACAAGAGAAGTTGTTAAAATTTGTGGAAGTTAAAATAAAAATTGAGTTACAATTTTTATTTCTTTTTAAGTGGTTTAACCATTGAGTGGAAGTTGGGGTAACCACCCAACATCACATGGGAGGTTATGAGAGTGTTGGGGCCCACATGATTCCCACCCCCTTCATCTTCCCTAACCTTCTATAACCCTCCATTTATTAAGTCAAGATGAGTTAATTAATTGAATGGATTAATTCAACTTTTGAATTTCAAATACTTAAGTTATGTTAATAAAATAAGTGAAGTACTTATTTTATTTGGGTTGAAACTTGTTGCATTGAGAGGATTTGGAGAAAATCTAAGGGGAGGCTTTAAGATCTTCATATTCTTCACCGAAGAACGCGAAGAACACGAAGAACGTGAAGAACGCACTGATCTCCAATGAAGAACACCGAATCCTTGGAGATCGACTACGCGACACCATGTACCGCGATGCCAACGACCCTTCTTCCATGATGCTTCTTCCGTGATGTTCCTTCTCCCGCGACAATCTTGAAATCATCAACCGCTCGAGGTAGGGGAATTTTATTGTTGATGATATTCATTTTTTTCTTCCGTCAACGTTACTCGTTCAATTGAACCGTTTGCTTTCGTTTAACGGGAGGTGGCCAGACCACAAAAACATGACCGACACTCTTCTATTATCTTTTGTGTTTATTACGGTTCAAAGGAAAGTGACGTGGTGCTGTCGCACCGCGCGGGAACGACCGGCGGCGTTGCACTGCGCAATTGAAAATCGAACCAAGATCGTGGCACCGTCGCACCGCACCGGAGAACCCCGAAGGCACCGCGGCTGGAGTGGGGCCGCGACGGAGGGGCGCGGCGCAATCGCGCCGCGCTGGACGGTCCAAGGCTGTGGCCTAGGCCGCAGCAGAGTAGGGGAACCGGCGGCCGATTCCGGGCTGCTGGCATCGGAGTAGGGGGACCGACCCATTACGGTCTCGTGTCAGTAGCAGCCGGCCGACCGGAGCCGGCCGACCAGTCAGAGGAAGAGCCGGGGGTTGAACCCCCGGTTGGCCGGACATGATCGGCCCCCCACATGGGGGCCGTGTATTACAAATGGGCGGGGGGCAGTGCCCCCCCCCCCCCCCCGCACCCCTATCCCCTCTGCCAAAACGACCGAGCCACCTGGCTTGCGCCAGCGCGCCAGCACGCCGGGCCGGCTGCCCAGGCAGATCCGCCAGGCCGGGCCGCGCCCAGGCCGGGCCGGGCAGTGCCCAAGTCGGTCCGGGCTGTGCCCAAGCGGGCCGGACCCAGAACCAGGTCGGGTCGACCCGGTTCGGGCCGACCCAGGGGGAACCGGGCCGGGTCGGACCGGGCCCGAACCCCGTAATACCAGACGTTTTTGGTCTTTTGTTCATAACTTTGGTTAATGAACTCCGATCGACGCACCATCAGTTGGGTAGTGATCCTTGGATCGAGACGGGCATTTCAGTATATTACAATCAAGTTTTCGGAGAACTTTGAGTATAGCTGGGTTGGTTCGGATACGAATCCAACCGGGACCCCGGAGCGGAAACGCTTATATCTCGAGCTCTGGACGTCCGATTGACGTGCCGTCAACTTTGTTGGATTCCTCGTGATGAGAAGGAACTTTTGGAATGCTTTGCCTGAGTTTTGGAGGCAGTTGGATAATGGCCGGGTTGGATTGTACCCAAAATCCAACCGGGCCCCTAGAACGGAAAGACTGATAACTTTCGGACCGGACGTCCGTTTGACGAACCTTCATTGGCGTTGGTGATCACGTTGAGAAATGGTCCCTATGAGCATACCCTATTAGATTTCGGGGTACAGTCGAGATACGGTCAGGTTGGTTCGCACACGAAACCAACCGGGCCCTTGGGACGAAAAGGCTAGTAACTCACAGACCGGGCGTCCGACTGATGCGCCGCCTATTGCGTTGAGACCCCTATGACGAGTTGGTACTTTGAGATACTTCTTTGTGGAACTTTGTGATACTTGGAGTATTTACTAGTAGCTCATGGAGCGGACCCTCCCGGTGACAAGCTAGCAGAGTGCAGAGTCCTAGTAGCTGGCTGAGACTTGACGACTGCTGATCTATCGACTCAGTGTGTTTAGGATAGCCCAGTGGGGAGCGCTTGGTTGTAGAGTCAGACCCACGGAGGAGGAGTGCTTGGTAGTAGCGGCAGACCCGCGGTACTCAACAGAAGAAGTACCTCTGGAGGCTATGAGGCGGAGCGCTTGGTTGTAGCGGCAGACCCACGGCGGAGGAGCGCTTGGTTGTAGCGGCAGACCCATGGTGGGAAGCACTTGGTTGTAGCAGCAGGCCCACAGTACTTAACCGGTGGAGTACTATAGAATTCCAAGGAGTCCGGCGCGCTTGGTTGTAGCGGCAGGCCCTCTGAACTTGACAAAGGAGGAGTTCGGCATGCTCGGTTGTAGCGGCATGCCCTCTGAACTCGACAGAGGAGGAGTTCGGCGCGCTTGGTTTTAGTGGGAGCCCCACTGTACTTGACGGATGAGGAGTTATCCAGTAGCCGTGGTTTCGACGTCATGAATAAAATCATGGTTGAGCTGAGTCTATAATCTTTGTGTTTCCTCATGATTGAGATGGCTTACTTGATAACTTAGGTATATGTATGGGCATATACCTGGGTAGAGGTTATTCATTGATTTCATAATCCTTGTGTTTCCTCATGATTGAGATGGGTTACTTTAAAACTTGGGTATATGTATGGGCATGTACCAAAGTAGAGGTTATCTGTTGAGATCTTCTTTGTGGTTATCCATTCTGGATTTAATGAGACCTTGAGGGTCTCGGGGTCCCTACTGAGTATTTTTATACTCACCCCTGCACGGGCTGTGCCCGCACCTCGTTGTGTTGGTTGCAGATGACGGGCAGCACAGATAGAGGCTGAGTGTTCGAGGACTGGACGGTACCCAGAGGTGGACCTCACGATGAGACAGTATCCAGTGGTGGACTTCATGACGAGGCGACACTCAGTGGTGGTTGATGGGCGAGAGCATTATGGAGGCTATCTGTACCTACCCTTCAGGTAGGATCTGTGGTGGACGATTCAGGAGTTGCGCTATCTATACCTACCCTTCAGGTAGGATCCAAGGAGGAGGAACCATGAGCTGCTTCTATCTTCTTCCAGCTACATGTCCTTGTTGTACTTTATTTCAGTTGTAGCTGTAATTTCGATTGGGTTTGTATTCTGGCCCATTTACTTTTCAGCAGTTCCTTTTTGTACATAGTGTTTTACTTCTGCTTGTACTCTGTGGTGTTTTGTTACTTTAATAAAGGCAATGCCTTCCAGTTATTGGTATTTTTGCCTTTGGTGCTAGTCACTAACCCCTGGGCTATGGAAGGCGGGCTTGGGGTAGTCACGGCACGGGCCCCGAGGATGGGTCGTGACAAAAGAAGGTGAAATCTCAATATGTTAGAAATTTATCTCTATATATATAGTAGAATCCACTTTACACTTTAACCTTACATGATTTTTGATCATAAAAAAGGGGGATATTGTTGGACTCATCATGAACTAATCATGTTTTAATGATCACAAATCCTATTCAACCTAGTTAAGTCATGTAAATTATATCAAATCATGTGTATGAATTCTCATTATTCAAGAAGTTCTATTAAATATATTAATTACTCTACATTAAGTTTAATTACTTTATACTATACTTGATTTAATTTTATAATACCTTCTTTGACAAATGATTATATCGAATCCATTCTATGATCATCATTCCTTAAGTCTGAAGACATATATTTTTAAAAGATTTGAGACACCGTAAGTCTTCCATTGGTTATGTCTTTCCAAGAAAGTGAAGTATACACCATGAAGTAGGCACAGTGAAGCAGACACCGTGAAGCCAGACATCATAAACAAGACACCATAATAATCAGACACCGTGAAGCCAGACACCATAAACAAGACACCGTTATAATCAGAAACCATGAAAAAGACACGGTGAACAAGACACCGTGAACAAGACACAGTGAACAAGACACCATGAACAATACACCATGAACGAGACATCGTGACCACGAGACACCGTGATGAATCTAGACACTGTGTCGGAGACACTGTTTCCATGACATACTGTGACACCGTTTCCTAATGTGTTTTGTCGTCTTTCAAATTAATATCTAACTGTCATATTTGATTATTTTAAATGCACTTACATAATTAATGTTTCTTTATAGATATATCGTCTGGCAGTACGAAGTACGAGGTGCGGTATCCATGGATCCTGTAAGCTCCAACACATGTACTCCAAGATAAAAAGAGTAGTGTGGCCTAAAAACAAAATGAGAAAGCTTATAGGAAAAGCACAATACATAAGAACAAGATGGTGGGAGTGAGAAATAGAAGTAACACATTCTTGTGAAGTGGATCATACAACACGACTCTATTGAAGAACACATGAAGCATACTAGAATCCCAAGAACATCTTCGCACATTCAAACCTCACATAGAACACAAGATAAATTGAGATATTGTATTTTATAGACGAGGAGTTGAATTTTTCATCTACTTCCTCCCAAAAGACCAGAGTTGAAAAGATTAACACTCAGAGCACTTCTAAACCTATATCAATCTTTCTGATCTGTTGGGTATCTTTTTATTAACCTTTGATTTGTGTGTGTTTCTGTATAATAACACACTCTGTCTCCTGCATTAAACTAAAGGATACAATATATCCTTACTCAAACATTATTTTACTCTTGTGTATACCCACAAATAAGTGTGGAAGATATCCCTGTGTGGCTTGGTTATTTGTACCCACGAAGAACTGTGGAAGAGGTCCCTGTGTGGCCTAGATAGTCTGTGTACTATTTCTAACCCCGATCCAAGGTATGGATCAAAGTTTATTTATATAAACTGTTTGGTGTCAGGTGATCACCATGTGTAGTGGATTAGGTCTCAGCTTGATACTAAACCACTCGTTTGTTATCCAATGTGCTGCTTAATTTAGTCTTCTCTGTTTTATTTCGTTACTGTATAATTCAGAAATCACAAATTTCACTTTGATAGTTAGTCTTGGAAAGAAGTTATAATTGTATTGTCTTAGTAGAATAACTTCAAAAGTAATATTAATAACTCAAATTAAGATTACTGAGAATTAATCAGTCTTCTATGAAGTTCCTTAAATAGAAAAACTCTTATAACAGTATAACCTTGATTAGATGGGCTGTATTTAATCTTTGGGGAAACCTTTTTAGAAATAATTTTTACAGAAATTTTTATAGTTACTCAATTCACCCCTCCCCTCTTGAGTAATCTACTCTGGAAAAAAACCACTATATATGAGGTTAAATCGCATTAAAAAAACAATTTTTGAATTAATTGACTTCATCTCAATTTCCCATTCATTGAGGAATATTGTAATGATATGTAACTAATTTCTTTTATATGGTGTAGATATTGTAACTTTTGTAGGAAATATCATGATTAATTAATAAATAATGTTATTTTAATTTTTAATTTTAATTATTTCATATAGGTTTAGTTGACTTAAGACTTATCATGTGGTAAATAATTTCATAGATCAATTTCTTTTCATTGGGTTGTATAACTTTTTTATCATATTTGATATTCTAATATTATATGTGTAATGTATTTTAATTAAATTATGGTGTTCCTGCACTTATTTTATATGGATTTATAGTTGAAACATATAATTTATCCATATACTAATTCTCACTTCAATGTTATGATCATTGTATAGGTTTATTTCACAATCTCAATCTCATCAAGATTGTTTATTTTTTAATTTCAGTTAAAGGAAATTAATTGATCATTGTCTCATAAACCCATATAATTTTCTCCTAATATAATTATTGATGTGATTTTCAAGTAAAATTAAAATTTTCTCACTCATTAGTACTTAATATAATTGAGAAAATGTTTTTAAGAAAATCCAAAGCCATTTCACTCTTTAATCAGAAAATGTCTTCCTCAAAATACATGTTTTCAATAAATGTTTCCAAAAAAATGTTCTTAAAATTTTATAATTGATTTATTATTGACATGTTTTCCAATTTTTATTTTTTTTTAAAATTAAATGAATATTAATTTCATTTTTGAAACTATTCTCATTTTGATTTTACCAAAAAAGTGAAAGGAATATTTGTTTTAACGTGCACGACATGACAAGAATTTTTAATCATCATGACCACCAAGATAAATCAAATATTATTTCATAAGTTTCAAAGGTTATTTTCAAAGTAATTAGATTTCAATTTTTTGTGAATTTGTAGCTTTAAAAGTGCTATTAAAAATGAATACAACATTTTACTCAATAATGTTTTAAAATACCCTTTTATGGTATTTCTATTCATCAACAACAACAACCATTTATTCTCACTCTAATGTGTATATATTATATTGGTACCATACTTTTTCATCTTATACATGGATTATGATCATTTTAACCAATAATTTTATTGATATTCACTTCCTTGAATAATTATTGTAGTCATTAACATTCCCTTGAATTAGTCATTTTCCTGTAGACATTAAATTTCTCCTAAATATCCACATTATTTATCATGGATATGATTATTTTTTAAACTGTATATAGTTTCTAAATATGGTGTTTTATATTAATAATTATTTTTTTATATGATTAAATATTAATAATATTTTACTCTTTACTCAATATAGATATTTTATGATAAGGAACATTATTCTTAAATTAAATAGCTTACTTGATACATGAGGAATGCTTTGGAAATGCAAAAATAGGTGTGGCCCAGTTATAGATAGCACCATAATGCATTAATAGGTCTGATGAGATGAAATTGTTGTCTGGAATTAGTTAAATGAGTTTCTACACATAATTTTTATAATATAACAATGATAGATCTTGATGGTAGAGTTATCAGGTGTTTGAGACATGAAATCTAATAATCAAGTGTTCCCTTCTTTCAATGTTAAATTATTATTATCCATTATATTTTTACAATGGTATTATCTATAGAAGAATTTCATTCTCAATTTATTTATTATATGGAACGTGTTTTCAATTATTTACCTTTCCATGTTGATTATTCATTATATGGTTATTTTAATGGCATGTGTGTTTAGTAATTTACCTTCCAATATTGATAATGAATTGTCCAATAATTTAAACGGCATGTGTGTTATGTTATTTACCTTACCACATTGAATATTAGTTATCCAATTATTTATATGGAATGTGTATTTATTTATTTAAATTTCCATTTCTATTATCATTATTAATTCATGATAGATTTTGTTGTACTTAACACTTACTGAGAATTTGAGCTCACTGTTATTTTGTTTAATTTCTCAAGAATCTATGAAGTGTGATATATTTGATATGAAATGATATGAAAGACGGAATGTTGTTATCCATGAATAAAAAGTTATTATATTTGTTTTCAAATGTAATATGGGAATCATGTATGTATCTAGTTTACAAAAAATACTAAACAATTTGGTCCTTCATGATGAGTTTCCATGTATATTATTCAAATGTAATAAAAATGACATCGACTCCATGTTAATGGGGATAGGGTCACTTTAGTTTATAATAGAGGAAGTTTAGTTAAAAAATTAGGAAATAAATTTAGTAAAACATAGATTAGGGATCATAACCCTATGATAGACAGTGATGTTAAGAATATAAATTTTTTTTGGTAAGGTATAGATTGTGTGGTTTTTCTGTGAAATACATACCTATATGGATACTACATATAGATGTGGTTCTAGAGAAAATGTCCATATCTCTAATGACTCTGAAATTGGAGCTTTGATATTGACTTAATTGTCACCTGATGCACAAAAATAGGCCTTAATGTGAACTTGTTTTGACTCTATTGAGGGATATTTTTAGGATAATTGACATTATCTTCACAAATTTTTATAAAGGATTTGAATTTATAATGAAAATGAATGACCTGGGTAAACCAAAGGTGATTTAATTTGTAGAGAAAGTGTTTTAATTAAAAAAGAAAAAGATTTATATGTGGAAACAAAAGGCGTAAATAAAATAATTTTTGAGTAAAAATGAAGAGTTTTACAAGAAGAAATTAATCTCATCATGGAGATCTATTTATATTTTTTTGTCTAAATTTGGGTTATTAAGGAATCATTCAATTCAATTCCAAATTTTAAAGGTTAAAACCTAGAACAAGGATAAACCTATATTAAAATAAAAAGTTTTAAGTATTTATTGGGATTTCATAATTATATTGTAGAAACATTTTTACCAATGGTATTTTGGTTATCAGAATCATGAAACATATAAGGATTGTGTTAAATTTTAAAATAATACATGTCTTTATTAACTAAATATTTATGAGCACCACAATCGGTTTATTATTCTAACATTGATCATAACTTAGGAGTCCTAAACACCCCTTTTTAGGTTTTATGTGATGGGATTTTAACATAATTTTAGATATTTTGGGAGATTTATGGAACGTATATGTTTTAGTGGAAAATTTATTTGAGGAATAATAAATTTACATCTTATAACCTCTAGGATTGATATGATCATTAATGACAACGTAACAATAGTCAAATGATATTATTAGACTCTTTGAAAAAAGGGTTTTATTGAAAACCATAGTAAAAAGGTTATTTAATGATTAATTTTATTTTTAAGTGTGTTAATCATATTTATTTTGGGAATGTTATGGGTAATATATTAATATATTTTATAAAAAAGGACAACTCAAGTGTTTGGTGACAACCCATCACATCTGGAAAGGTCACGGTGGTTGAACTCATGACTAAATAATGATAAGATTTTTTATTCTATCACTAGGTTATACGATGTCCTGGTTAATATATCATTGTTTTTAGTTATAAAATTTGAAAATAAATATTAAGGTTGAGATATTTGTGTTAATTTTGAGGTTTAGAGAATAATATTTTATATTTGGTAACATGTGTTAACCAAATTAGTTTTGAAAAGTATTTAAAGATAGATGAGAGGAACTGTCACTCATTTACAGATATCACAATACATTAATTGTGAATTTTTCTTCCTCAGGGAAAAAATGAATTTTTGGTTATTCATTTATTTAAGGGTTGAATTTTATATTTATTGAGTCACAACAAATGGATGAAATTGTCCTTGTGAAATATAAAAATATAAAGTAAGTATATTTTTTATATTCTTAGATAATAAAATAATTCACCAAATTTATGAAAATGATATTGAAATAAAATAATTATCATATTACATTCATATATGATGAATAAAATGGTCTTTTAAATCATCATATATTTATGTTTTTTAGTCCCTTAACATTCCATTTATCATTCCGTTTTTTATGATCAATGGCCTTAATCAATCTCTATAATTATTTATGATTTTATTCAATGTCAAAATCATTACTTTCAACTAATTATACCATACTTGGAAACCTAGTTATGTGTTATTCCATAGGACCTCGGTACATCCCTATATCTCTTATTAAGAGGATGTTTTATTAAATCTTTTTATTATATGGGTTTTCAACAAAATAATTCTCGAATATCAAACCCTTGATTACCTAGATCTCGTTTAAATTGCGAGGACGTAATTTATTTAAGGTGGGGAGGATTTAAAACCCTAAAATTCTAAAATAAAACATTGTATTTGACCCTTCATATGACATGAAATACTGAGCCTAAATAAAACAAAAAATGTATTTCTTTAAATTTAATTGCTTCATTATCTTGCAGAACAAACAACCCTAACTCTAAATGAACTGTAATATAATATAAAATTATAACTTAATTTTTAAATTGGTGAGTATTAGTAGTGATAAATAAAATACGAAGATTATTTTTATCTATTTATTAAAAATTTAATAATAATCATTTAAAATAGAATTAAACATTCTCAGAAAAACTATATTTTTCTGAAGGATGGTTTAGTCACGCCTTTTACACATAATTGAAAATTAATTTTTACTATTTTTTGAAAATTTGTTGGATAAAATGGAATCTATTTTGGAAATCATAATATCCAAAAAAAATTATGGTGAATTTCCTATTTTTTCTGAAAAAAATATTTTTTCATTGAATAATGAAAAATTCTAAATTTTAATTGAAAACTATATTTTCATTTAAATAATATGTAATATTAAATTATATTTTAAATTACATATAATGTAAAATTAGTTAAATTATATATATTTTAATCCAATTTTGGTCATAAAAATCATTTTCATATTGAATTTTTTATAAAACCATTGTAAACATTTTAACATTTTCTCATTAAAAACTCTTTCTCCTCGCATCTGCAAGATGAATTATAATGTATAAGTTTCCATTTAAATAAATTTAATTTGGAAACATTGATACCATATTTTGAATCAGAATAAATTATATTTTATAATAATATTTAAGTAATTTTTGTCAAAAAATATTAGTGAAAACATCAAAAATTAATTACCACAGTTAAAGTAAAAGATGATTTTTCGGGGGTTAAAATAAAATGATAAGTGTTAAAATGAACTAAAACTTATCTAAAATATATTTTATGAACATATTTATACCTTATAATGATTTAGGATATTAAATAATCCATTTTTTACCCTTTTGGGGTGGTAAAATGTGGGCACACTTTTTTGTTTTCAAAAATTACAAGTGTTTCACTCACCTCACATATAAATGGCCACCCCCTCTCCTCTCTTATTCACAAATTAATATCCTATTAATTTATAAAATGACTTAAAAAATCAGTTCCCAAATTACCTCCCATAATCAAATAGTCATTATTTTTATCATAAATCCATCCTTGAAATTATTTGGGTCAAACCTAAAGAGTTTACCCAAATAAGAGACAACATTCTTCCATTTGAGTTCTTATTTTATTTCTTCCCACACCTCCTTAATTTATTATTAAAACATTATGATATAATTTATTAATTATCATTACTATAATAATATTTCTATTTATTAATCTCATGACTGAAAACCATCTCTAGTTCAATCAAATGGGTTACGAAATCATCATTCATTTGTACGTTGGACTACTGCCTCAGGAATAGATGTAATTCATTTTTTGATCACCACATATCTTGGTTGTGTATGGATATGGCCATAAAGTATATATATTATATTTATAATATAATTATAATTATTTATTTATTATATCATATATATACCTTTTTTACTTTCCATTTTGTAGGGGATGTTATAACATCGCTCAAGCATATGATTGACTACCGCCTCACGAAGCGATGTGATTAATTTTACATTAAAACTTTACATGGTAGGTAATATGAATAAAATAAATGAATATATGTTATATAAACGAAATAATATTATATTAATTAAATATTTATCAGTATAAAAATATAATATACTATTTTCTTTATTACATTGAAAAATGATAACATCATTCATGTATGTGTGGACTACCTCCTTTACGAAGTGATGTGGATCACTTTTCATAACCACAACATATGGATGATATATATAAGTATATTTAAAGAAATAATATGGTATATATGATATTATGATAATTATTTAATGATAAAATATTACTTATCTCCTTTCATTAAGGATTAATGAAATGTATAAATTTTACTCAAGTGTACACATGACGAACCACCTCCATGATCATAACGTACTTCATTTTTGAAAACCATATTTCCTGATTCATTTAAAACGTATAATTTATTTATAAATTTTATAATTATTTCAGGATTATTAATATTTTATTATATATATATAATATTTTCAATAAACAAATTTTTCATTATGTAACATGCTTTAGAATACTTGGCAATTAGCACCCAAAATAGTGAAAATACTGAAACATTATTAAAAAAAGATAATAAGATGTTTTAAAATGATCATATATGATATTATAAATATTAATATAGTTCTATTATAATAAAATAACATGTTTAAATCCAATCTAAATTAGGTTATATCTCTTTCAACCAAAAGGAATCATGAGGTAAGGGACTTCATCTTAATTTTACTTCATTAAGGCATATTGTAATGTTATGAAAATAATTTCTTTTATATGGTGTATATACTACCCATTTTACATGTAATATAATTATTAGTAAATAGTTAATGGTATTTTATGTTTTAATTTTAATTATCTAATCCAATTTAATTTGACTTAAGATTTACCATGTGATAAATAATTTTATAAATCAATTTCTATTCATTGGGTCATATTACTTCTTCAAAGTCTTTGATATTCTAGGATTATGTTTGTAAAGAATATTAATTATCTTATGATTTATTTACCTTATTTTATAATGATTTACATTTGATAAACATAAACAATTCATTTACTAATTCTCACTTCAATGTTATGATCATTTTAGGGGTTTTGTTTCACAATCTCATTCTCATCAAGATCATTTAATCCATATTTTCAATTGATGGAAATTATTTGATAATTATCTAATAAAACCATATAATATTATCCCAATCTAGTTATTAATTAAATTTAAAAGAAATAGTATAATTTTTTTACTCTTTTTTATTTTCGATAATTGATAAAAAAATTTCAAGAAAATCGTAATTCATTTCTCTCTTTGGTTGGAAATCTATTTTCTTCAAAAAACAATTTTTCAAAAAAAAATATCAATTTTTTTAATCTTTTAAAAATGATATATTAAGGAAATTTTTACCCATTTGTTTTTACAAAATTTTTCTAAATTCATCTTCATGTCGTTTTGAAAACAATTCTCATTTGGCTTTTATGGAAAAAGTGAATGGAAGCATCACTTTAATGTGTATAGAATGAATAAAATATCTATATGTCATGAAAACTCAAATTTTTTAATCATTATTTTATAAGTTTCAAAGATCATTTTCAATGGAAATTATTTTCAATTTTTTTAACCTTTAGTTTTAAAATTAATTTTCAAAATGAAAAAGACATTTTCCTCAAGAATTTTTTAAATATATTTTTATGGTATATCTATTCATTAATGAAAAACAATTTATTCTTAATCCAATGAGTATATGTTATATTAGAACCATCCTTCTTCTTTCTCTATATGTTTTATGATCATTTTAACCAAGGAAAGTATTGAAATTCACTTCCTTGATTCGTTTTTGTAGTCATTAACTTTCCTTTGAATTATTCACTTTCCTATAGACATTAAAATTCCCAAAAATATAAATATTATTTATCATGGATATTTTTATTTCTAAAAATATATATCATTTATATGTATTGTTTTATATATTGAAATTTATTTGTTTATATTGGGAAATATTGATAAATATATATTCTTTACTCAATACGGATATTTGATGATAACAAACATTTTCCATTAATTAAATCAATTACTCAATATATAAGGTGTGATTTGGACATGTAATCATGGGTGGGGACTAGTTATAGATATCCCATAAATGCATCAAGAGTTCTCATGAGATGAAACAGTTGTCCAACCTTACTAAAATGGGTTTCTACCCATCAGTTTTAAATTTTCTTGATGATAGATCTTACAAGTAGAGGTATCATGTACCTAAGACATGATGTAAAATAATTATGTATTGACTTCTTTCATAATTATGTTATTATTATCCTTGACATTTTTGTAATGATATTATATCTGGATGAATTTCATTCATATATTATTAATAAAATGGTATATGTTTTTAGTTATTTACCTTTCCATATTTATTATGCCTTATCTGAATATTTAAATGGAATGTATGTTCAGTAATTTACATTTCCATACGAATTATTCCATCCCTAGTTATTTAAATTTAATGTGTGTTTTTTATTTACCTTTCCATATTGATTATTCCTTTTCTAATTATTTATATGGAATATGTTTTCAGTTATTTTCAATTTTGAGTAGATTATACTTATTGATTCATGAAAGATTATGTTGTACTTAATCATTACTGAGCATTTGAACTCACCATTATTTTTTTATTTTATCAGGAATATTTAATGTGTACTATGTTTGATATAGAAGGATATGTTAGAGGGAATACTATTATTCTTGAAAAAAATTATTTTTTAATTTTTTTTCAAATAACATATGTGAAACATGTATCTATCTAGTTTTCCAAGATTAATAAACTATTTGGTCCTTCGGGATTTTTTTTGAAGGTGGTGCCTCGGTCAAAGACAAAGAAAAAATTATTATATTAAGAAAAATTTGTTACATGAGCCTGAAAGATGGAATATTTTTACAATCGTTATCATAAAAAGGGAGTAAATCAACATGAAGGTCATCCAGCCAGGTTATGTCATAGTTAACTCCCTTATTAGAAAGACCATCTACAACCAACTTTGCTTAATGAAAGGTATAAGTGACAATGTAGCTGATATCTAGAAGCGAAAGGAGGTAGTTCATCCAACAGTTAGTAAGTGTCTAGGAATGATGTACCATAGCATTCCAAATAGCCTAGACAATAGTGGTTAAATCACTTTCAATCAATATATAGTTCCAGCCCTGTTGCTTAGAAAAGGAAACTGCATGGATCAAACTCATCATTTTTGGTTCTAGCGATGATAAGATTCTTCAGCTTCCAAAGAAGCATCCAAGACAATTACCAAGGTGGTTTCTAAAAACATCACCACAACCCGAGGGTCCTGGATTTCCTTTATAAGTGCCATCAACATTCAAATTAATACAACCTAGGAGTGGGGCATACCAGAAAACATAAAAAGTGTGTCTAGTTTGAGGAAACATTCTATCAATATGAAGTTGTCAGAGGATCCCAAAGTCTTTACCAGTGTTCTCACAATTATCCTTCTTAATTGAGTCAGTTTCCCAAGCAATAATGAGAATCAACATCCGACCCACATTAATACTGGATGAGATATTAATATGAATAAGAGAATTTATATCATGCCAGATCACATGAAGAAGCTCAGAAATAGAATTTAAGAAACAATTATTGATTTACTGAGATGTTTCTATATCTACACAATACATTTTAAATGAGATGATTGAATCAATAAGTAACCATTTACAATCAAAAATGTCAAAAATATATTTCGAAAGAACTGAAGCCATAGCACAACAAAGAAAAATATGGTTAGTATATTCTATAAGTTGGTTACAAATATGAAACTTGGATAAAAGATGAATTCCAAAAGATTGAAGACCAATATTAGTGGGGAATCTATTATAAGCTATACGCTAGACAAGAGCAAGTCGTGAGGGAATAACCCATGGTTAGTTAAAAAAGTAACCAGTAGAAAATATTCTTAGAATTTTGAAAGTTTTTGTTGAAAAGAAATTGGTGTCTAGGATGCTATTATGAGCAGGTTCCCAGATTAGGAAATCATCAAAATTGGAATAGTGATAATTTTCAATAACATGAATAATGATTTTTTGATGTCTAAAATTACTAGAATTTAAAAACATCATTGATAGTGTAGTTGGTTTTCTCCGGTAGAATACTGGGAGGCAACATAGAGATTAAAGGAACACCAGTCCAGTTTTCCAACCAAATGTTCATGGAAGAGTCGGTACTAACCATCCATCTAGAGTTATTCATGATGTTAGAAAATGATTTTCTAATGGACGACCAAATTAAAGAGATAATATAATTCATTTTGAATTTCTTTAACTTGTCAATTAATATATATTTTTAAGAAAAGAAATTGAATCATAGTTATTGTGAAGCAGATTCCAAGCGAGTCTGGCTTGTAAATAATCATTAATTAATTTCAGGTTTTTAATTCCTAGACCTCCCTTACCTAATTTTTTCCAACAAGTAGTCCAATTAGTGGTCACAATTTTCCTTCAATATTGCTTTCGGTCCAAAAATAATTTTTGATATAAGCATTTATTTATTTAGAAGACTAGTTGGCCATTTTTAAACCATCAATGAGTAGACCATTTTTGAGACAATTATAGATTTTACAATATAGATTCTTTTACACATAAAGAGGGCTTTACCATTTCAAGAAAAATGCTGATTGAGGATTTGGTCAATAGTTTTGGAAAAGTAACTAGATTTATTCATCCCCCAAAAAATGGATAGATCAAGATAAGTAAAAGGTAAGGATCCACCTTTGATACCTAAGTCATTGATAAAATTACCTTTTCTATTGGAGGGAAAAAATTTCCCAAATAATAAAAAGGATTTATTCTAGCTAATGGTTTGACCAAAGATATTTTCATAATGATACATGTCACTTTTGATACTTTGAAAATTCATTTTATCTCTTCCTAATAATAAGATGATGTCATCAGTATATATAAGATGTGTGGGTGCATTTAAGTTTCCTGAAGACTGAATAGGTTTATACTTGTTCCGATCAAAAATATGAGTGAGAAATCTTCTTAAATAATCTTACTCAATTGAAAAAATAATGGAAAATAGGGGATCACCTTGTCTAACTCCCTTGGTGCATTTAAAGTATCCCTTAGGGGAACCATTGACAAGAATGGATATGGAATTATATTTGAATAATGAATTTAGTACGCTGATGAAAGAATCATTAAATACAGAGATCTTAAGAACAATGAAAATAATACTATAATAAATGGTATCAAAGAAATCCCTAAAATCATCTTTTATAGAAATATTTCCTCCCTTGGTGGATTTGTTTAAGGTGTTAGTGCATTAAGACGCAATAAAGATGAAATCTTGTATAGAGCTAACCTTGATAAAGCGAAATTTATTCCATGAGACAATTTTATTACATAAACCAGAAATTCTATTAGAAAGAAATTTTGTGATGATTTTGTAGATAATATTAATAAAAGAAATAGTTCTTAAGGGATAAATCTCAAAAGAATTGTCCGCTTTAGGAATTAATGTAAGGAATTGTTCATTTAACCCATGTGGAAGCACACCATTTGAAAAAAATGATTTGAAATGTTTTCAAATATCCATTTGAATAACATCCCAAAAGTGTTGTTAGAAACCATTATTTAAACTATCTAGTCCTGGAGCACTATCAAGAATATGGATAAAAGTAGTTTCTTTGATTTCATGATCAAGATGGAATCTTAAAAGATAAGCATTATCTTCCTCACTCACCATATCCATAATGACATCAAGAAGAAGTTCTTAGTTGAAATCCAAGACATTAAAAAATATTTTCATAATAAGAGACAACATGATTAGCAATTAAATCCTCAGTATGAATAATGGTGTCCCCATATCTATGAAATGTGAGTAGTTTATAAAATTTTCTTTTTCGTTAGAGAGATTTGTACAATTAAATGTTTCTATCACCATATGAGATCCATTTAGTCTTAAATATTTTCTTACGCAAGTTTTATTTAAGGATGTCCAAAGCATTGAGTTTTATATAATTGTTTATTTCATGTTGAGGATCCATAGTGAAAAAATATTATAACACCCCATGCTTACACTGTACGCTTCTCTTTGAATAATGCAACAGCTTGCATTGTACGCAACTTCGAGATTCTAACACACCATGACCAATCAAACTAGCTGTTATGAATAGTAATACCAACTTTTTGAAATTTTATAAATATTATTTTTCAAAATGGACATCATTTTTGAATTTGGAATATCGAAATTATCATACAGTGAATTTTTTGTATTTTTCTGAGAACATACAATTTTTGATGAATAGTGAAAATTACTAAATTTTAATTAAAAACAACTTTTCTAATCAAAAAAAATTATAGTGATAAATTACACTGATGAGTTTTATAAAGTATAATTAGATTATATTTTTACCATTTAATCCAAATTTGGCCATTTGATGTAATTTCACATTTAAACTGGACATAAACAAGTGTCAATTTTTTGATAGTTATTATTTCATAAAAACACGTTTTTTGTTTTGACAGCAGGAATTAATTTTAAATTAATTTCTATGACTTATGTGTTTTGAATTTATAAAAATGGATTCCATATTTTGAATTAGGATGTCCAAATTGTGTAAATAGGTAACTTTTATTTTTAGACAGTATGAATAACTATTTCGGTAAATATTTTATTTACCGTGATTTAATGGTAAATCAAGTAAATAAGGGTAACAAAATAATATTATAATAATATAAAATTACACTAACACGTGTCCTAACCCTTTTGGATGATACATTCCCAACCATGGGAATCCTTGGGTCGATTTTGGGACCCCATGGATCCACTTGTAAATGAAAATGACACTTTAGATCAATTGATTTAATGTAAAGGAAAAATTGACATAAACAAAAATCTTTTAGTAAATTAATTTTTACATATGGTTATATAAGTTGTCTTTTGGACTATTAATATTCATTAGAAATATAAAATTATTCCCTAAATCATTATAATTTTTTTTATAATTTTTAGACATTTAAAATTTTAATTTATTTATAACACAATGATGATGCAGTAAATACCATATTAATGAATGATCAAGATAAGTGATATTATATATTCCCACATCAATGTAATTTTAGCCTTTTTATGAATTAAACTAATTTTATAGGTTAATATGACATGTTATTATTGATTTAATTATCTTTTTTGAAGTAATCATGCTGTTATAATTTTCTCAAAATTTAAATTCCAAATAGTGTCAAAATTGACATAAAAGAGTTTTTAAAACAAATATGATATTATTAATTGATATTATATTCCAAAAAAACCAAGGATCGGCCAAGGGACTTATATAAGAATAGGAAAATTATTAATGAGCCACTTGGGGTTCTCTTGGATGTATATAGTAAGTTTATTAACCATATAATATAAAAATAAAAAGAGACATAGTAAATGTGAAATTAATTAACTAAGAGTTAAATATAAACGATAAAGTTAATATAGTGACCCAAACCTGTTTAAACCTATTTTTTGAGAGGATTTCGAATCATCTCCACCTTATCCTAGAATTAAATCAATTTTGTCCCATTATAAAATGAATTTAAATTTATTCTAAAATAATATTTCTAGATTTTCCTAAGGTGCCACTCACCCCTTTTATAAAAAGGGCACTCCCCCTTCTCTCAATTTCAAACCTTCAAAGCCAGTTGGGTCAGCCAAACCCTGCCCAAATACTCTCTAAAATATCATAAATTCAATCTAGAGGCCTTATTTTGATCAGAAATCCTACCTAATGAGCCTTTTTTATCAAATCAAAAAGAAGAACCCGAAGAAGAGGTAATGATTTAACCACCCTCTTTCAAGTTCTTTTCTTCATCCACTTCTTCTTTCTTTGTTATTTCCATTATAAAAAAATAACTTAAGTATCTTCTATATAATTTTATTTTATTATAAACATGTTACAATGATATTCAGTATTCTATCCATCATTTGAATGACATATCACCATATGTGCGTACGTACGGCTTACCGTCTCCACGTCGTGGTGTAATTGTTATTCAAAACCTTATTATTTGGATGGGTATGATAATAATTTTTAATTGATGTAAATAATAAATATAACATGATACTTATTATGTATATATGATATAACATCCAATTATATATTATTTTAATATCAAAATAATGATATTGTCGCTCGTGCGTACGTATGGAATACCGTCTCCATGAACGTGATGTGATTCATTCCCCATCATATCCATCCAAGAATAATTTTCATTTTATGGTTAAAAATAATGTTTAAATAGTTAATATCATTCTAGATAAGAATAAGATACAACATATGCATAACAGATACAGCTTATGTAATAAATCATATAATGGAAAACGAATCAGTTAACACCCAAAACGACGATAATACTAAAATATTATTAACAAAGAATTATTAGAAGATCACATATGATAACATAATTATGTATATAGTTATTTTATAATTTAATAACAATGTTTTAACTATTATTCAGGAGGTTAACATACCATCTACTAATGAATTGTACTAGTTAAGGGTTTATTTCACGATCTCTTCCTTATCTGAGTTTCTTTATACGTATTTATCTATTGGGACCTTATTATCATCCACATCCATGTTTCTTATAAAAAACTTTTAAAACATTTTTACTATTTAATAGACAATGGGTTAAATCAATTTATACCCTTATATGTTTTTGAAAGGAATCTTTCAATAATTTTCCAAATAAAGTACTTTTTGACCTTTTCGAAAAATTTAAGGTAAGAATGTTTTTTTATCTTAAATGGCGGGTACTGCTATTTTCCACCGTTATAAAATAGTCAAAGATTCCCTTACGATCTTATAAGAATATTTTCAAAATAAAGGTTTTCTTTTTATAATTATGTGACCTTTAAATGATTTTAAAAAAGAGATATTTCTCTCAAATAGTTTTGATTTCATCTATGTCAACATCCTTTAATGGATTTTAAGATTTTTTTAAGTTGATTTATTGTGATACAAAAAATCCATATTGTATTTAAGGTTTTGTGATATGTTTGACTGTGGATTTGTTATTTTTTATACCATTCATGGTTTATGGATAAAGTATTGACATTTCATATGCTTGTTTTAATATGAATGTTTATGTTATGTTTAAACCTTTAAATATGAGAAATGCATTCGACTTAGTAAGTAACGGGTGGAGCCCGCTATAGCTCCTTGATGCATCGGTGGGTCTCAAGAGACAAACTAGTGTCTTGGCACAAGGCCTTGACAAAATCTTATTTGTAGTCTTGGAACAAGGCCTTGACTAAGTGGTTATGATAGTCTGTCATTATGCATTCCATTATTATGAAAGTGGTTATTTGATATTGCATGTGTTTATTCGATTAGAAGAATATCCATGTGAATAAATAAATGGAATTATTTCATTTTATGTTTGCAATAATATGATGAATTTAATGTTTAAAAGTATTTTATTTTAGTTATACATTGCCTTAAATGTTTATGTTTATTTATGAATGTTTCTGCTATATTGTTATCCTTACTGAGTATCTGAGCTCACCCCTTTCAATGTTTTATTTTTCCCTAGATGTGAAGAAGTATTTTATGACTGACCTGTAGGGATAGTCAGAGGGGATTTGAGTGTAGTCTATGGATACTATGTTGTTGTAGTTTTTCACTTTATGACGTAATGTAAGACTTTTGAATGTATCTAGTGTTCCCAAGGCTACTAAATCAATCGGTCTTTCAAGATTTGATCTTTTATTATCATGCCAATGTTGTGTAATAATGCAATAACTCTGGGTAACTGGGGTCAGGGTGTTATAGTTGGTAGCAGAGGAGGTTTAGTACAAACTATAGAAGCTAGATTTAAGTAAACTCTGATTAGATCACATAGCCCTAAGATAGAATTTGAGGATTAGTATAGAAGAACTCCCTAGAATTTTGGTCTAGTAGAGATTTTGTGAGTTCTACGAGAAATACATCCCTGTCTGGATATTAGTAGGTATAGGTGGATCTGGCATAGATGTACCTAAGGGTAAAACCCGAAAACACCACTTTGAGCTAGACTTGAACGGGAACTGGTGCACGACAACGGGCCTTGCTGCTCTCTTGGTTACAAAAATTCTGGGGGATATGTTTAGGATAATTATCATTTTCTTTACATAGCTTTATGATGGGTTTATGAGTTTATACTTACTTATAGAAAACATTTTTATGATTATGGATTATATCGATAAACTGTTAAATTTATGTTAAGTGCTTTACAAGTTTTGATTTATGTATTTTGTTTCATAAACTAATCTAGTTTAAGCCATTGTTTAGAAATGGCGCCTAGTGGAAGAAATGGAAACTATATCAATTCACACACTCCATGTAGGGATTTACCTCCTACTCAAGATAATTATAGTGGATCTGGTGAAACAACTGGTGCTGATCAGCTTATCACTATACTAGGACAACACACTCAGGTGATGAATAATAACCTTACCCATATGGAGCACCCAGATCCACAGCGTGGAGGATCAATGTTAGGTCTCTTCATGAGGCAAAAACAACCAACATTCAATGGGAGTATAAATCCATTGGTAGGTGAGAAATGGATAAGTTCCCTAGAGAAAATATTTTAGGCTTTGGGGAGTAATGAAAGGGAAAAAGTTGTCATGGTAGTTTATCATCTCCCTGGAGATTCTAATCAATGGTGGTCATTGATTCAAAATAAAAAGGAAGATGTAGAAGTATCAAGTATGGAATGGAGTGAGTTTAAAGAAATTTTCTTAGAAAAATACTTTCCTCATGACCATCGAGAAGATATGGAAAAGGAATTTCTAAGTTTGAGGCAAAAGGAGTATGAGAATGTTGCAAAGTACAAAGCTAACTTTACAAGGTTAGAAAGGCATGTTGCAGATTATATACGTAACCCAAGAAGTAAGATTGATTGTTTCTTTGATTGGTTAAAACCATTTCTCTGTCGAGCATTAGTCTCACAATCCTTCTCGTCGTACGAAGACATTATCTCATGTGCTATCAAGACAGAAAAGGAATTCTCTAAGTCTTCCGACTTTAAAGAAAATCAAGAGAAGATGAGATTTGTTGATCACTCTAGGAATGGAAATAAGTGGAAGAAGGGAAAAGTTGAATATCCATCCTACAATAAATGTGGGAAGAAACACCATGGTACTTGCTTAAAGGGAATGAGATTCTGTTACAAGTGTGGTGAAAAAGGCCACCAAGCTCGTGATTGCAAGGGGAAGAAAGAAGATACTGATGTTCAGTGCTACAATTTCAGGGAGATGGGACATTATGAAAAGAAATTTCCTAAGCGTCGGGGGAACTTACCTTATAAAAGGCCAAGGGATCAAGGCCAAGCATATGATATCACTAATACTGAGTTTAAAGCTCCTTAAGACGTGGTGGCAGGTAATATAATGGTTTCTTCAAGTTTAGCAAATGCTTTATTTGATTCTGTATCATCGCATTATTTCATATCTTCTCAGTTTTCTAAGAGAATTAGATATTTCCAATTTGATTTAACAAAGGATTTGTTAGTAAAAACTCCTAAGTGAAGTATCATTGCAACAAATTTTTGTCAATCAGTTCCCATTAGAGTATATAAATGTTCTTTATCTCCTCATCTCATGGTTATACCCACGATTTAATTTGATATAATCCCGGGTATGGATTGGCTTTCGGACCATGATGAAAAAATTTATTGAAAGAATAAGGAGGTTACAATTTCTTATGATGATGATAAGGAGTACCTTATCTTTAGAGAAGAAACGTCATCACCTAATTCTTTTCTAGATCCACCCCCAGAAGCTCAACTAAATTCAATTATTGGGGAGGAAGAGAGTTAAATAATTGTGGATGGGGAAAGAAATGTTCGAATAGAGGATGTACCTATTGTGAATGAAAATGTTGATGTTTTCCCAGAGGATTTACCTGGATATCCTCCAGAACGAGAAATTGAGTTTTCCGTTGACCTAATTCCTGGTTCAAGGCCCATATCGAAGACCCCTTATAGAATGGTCACTGTGGAATTAGTGGAACTAATGAAACAACTAGAGGAATTGAGTAATAAGGGATTTATTCGCCCATGTGTTTCTCCATGGGGATCCCCTATCCTTTTTGTTAAAAAAAATATGGATCTATGTGGTTGTGCATCGACTACAGGGAGATCAATGCTGTAAAAATAAAGAACAAGTATCCCCTACCTCACATTGATGATTTATTCGACCAACTTCATGGAGCTCAATACTTTTAAAAGATTTACCTTCGATCTGGATATCATCAATTGTGTGTGAAGAAGGAAGACATTCCGAAAACATCATTTCAAACCAAGTATAGGCATTATGAGTTTACAGTAATGCCTTTTGGATTGACTAATGAACCCTCTGTCCTCATGGATATAATGAATAGAGTTTTCAAGGAATATCATGATGACGTTGTAGTGGTATTTATTGATGATATCCTGGTATACTCCAAAAGCTACGAAGACCTTGAAAATCACTTGCGCATTATTCTAAATACTCTTAGAAGACATGAATTATTTGGGATTTTAGCAAGTGTGAATTTTGGCTTTAGGAGATTTCTTTTCTTCGCCATATTGTCTCTAATGATAGAATCTACATTGATCCTTCTAAGACAAGAGCAATCCAATAATGGCCAGCACCAATGAGTATAACCGAGGTATGCAGTTTTATTGGTTTAGAAGGTTATTATCGACGTTTCGTCCAGAATTTTTCCCGATTGGCTAACCCATTAATGAAGCTCACACGTAGAGGGGTTAAATTTATTTGGGCCAAAAAGTGTGATGAATGTTTCTAAGAACTGAAGAGAAGATTATTCAATTCTCATATCTTGACTCTACCATCGGGGAATGATGGGTTTGTTATATATAGCGATGCATCAAAGAAATGTAACGCCCCGACCCCAGCTACCCAGAGTCGGTGCATTACTTCGTAACATTGGCATGATCACAAAAGATCAAGTCTCGAAAGACCGATTAGTTTAGTAGCCTTGGAAACACCAGATACATTCATAAGTCTTACATTACATCATAAAGTGAAAAACTAATAACAAAGTCTTCATAGTCCACACTCATATCCTCCTCTGACTATCCCTGCAGGTCATTCATAAAATACTTCTTCACATCCTGGAAAATATTAAAACATTGAAAGGGGTGAGCTCAGATGCTCAGTAAGGATAACAATATTGCGTAAGCTTTCATAAATAAACATAAACATTTAAGGCAATGTATAACTAGAACAAAAGCCTTTTAAACATGAACATCAACATAATATGGCAAAAGTAAAATGAGATAATGCCATTTACTTCTTCACATGGATATTCTACTGGTCGAATAATCACATGCAATATCAATAACCACATTCATAATGATGGAATGCATAATGCCAGACATTCTGAAACATTTTGTCAAGGCCTCGGCCAAGACGTCTAAAATGATTAAGGCCTCGGCCAAATCCATAAATAAAATTGGGAAAGGGCCTCGGCCAATTCCACGTCTAGTTGTCTCATGAGACCTACCGATGCATCGAGGAGCTAAAGCGGGCTCCACCCGTCACTTACTAAGTCCAATGCATTCCTCATATGAATGGGTTTAAACATATCATAAACCATAACATAATTGTATCACATAAAACATGCATAAAGGAAACATAACATTTCCACATTTCAATCACAAGATATCAATACAACACATTGATATAATAAAAACACTTTCAAAACCATTTTCAATACCAAAATAAAAGAAAGTTTAAAACTGTGTATTTATTTTTCATTAAAAAAATGATGGCTTGTAGAGGAAGCCGAACTCAAATAATGGTCACGGTGGCGGAGAAGTCGTTGTCGCCGCATAAGTACAGAAAGAAAAATATTCACTTTTTGTCGTTTAGTAAAACGCTTCATATGAAAAAGATTCCTTTTGAATAAACGTAAAAGTCAAAGGGGTTTATACCCCGTATAAAAGAAAGTTGTGTATAAAACCAAATATGCCTCAATGAGAGGGGATTGGGACGAAGTCCTTAAAAAGATAATTTTTAAATAAAATATATCTATTATGTGTATTCACTATATTTAAACATAAAGAAAGTATAAATACAATATACGACATAATAATATCATGACATAATTTGAAAGTAGGAGATTAACCCAAAGAATAGAAATTGGGTTAAGAAGTTCCCTTACCTCGTGTCTGACTTGACTCAACCGTTCTTTAACCTCCTGAATAATAAACTAGAGTTAATATATACCTTATTAAGAACCATTTTCAATTTCATTATCCTTATTATATCACTTATTACAATGATATGAACATTATGTAATTATTTATGTTAATAACGGTCGTTTTGTCGATCTTTGGTACTTGAGTCAACAATAAGCTTCTTATAATTACAAGTTGTTTATGTGGTGAAATATCCATTATATCCATAATTATATTCATGATTTAAATGTCATATATATCTTATATATCCAGTATATACATTCATTTATAATATTACGTAACATTTAGAGGTAAGAAATGAAATGCACCGTTCATGGAGACGGTAAGCCGTACGTACGCATGAACGCTACTTTCATTTCAATTTCATATTTAATGGAACTAAATCATAATGATATAAATGTATAATATAATTCCAGTATAATATAGTGTATAATACCATTTACTCCATCCTTTATACATCCCACATATGGCATTAACGATTCAAATCACTTTGAGGGGGCGGTAGTCCGCACTTCCTAAAATGAAATTATCGAGTTTTACCCATAATGGAAATCATAAATTATGCCATAAATGAGAAATACAGAAGCATAATTAAAACATAAACATATTATATATCATATATAAAAATAGTGACATATTAATGGCCACCTTTGAAGGTGTTATATGAGTGTTGAACAATCATCGTTTCGTGAGGCAGAAATTCGCCATCCACAGAAACTGTATGTTCTTTAACCATTAGATGTAGGTGTGTGTAAGTGTAGCTCGAATCCTTATTATAACAACATCCTAGTATATTGAGGATATTGGTGTTGTTACAAAAGAAATGAATAAAAAGAGTTTAGTGGGTTGGAGAAGAAAAATAAAACAAAACAACATTAGAAAAGACATTACCTCAAAATCGGGTAACTCTTTTTGATTTGAGCCAAAGGCTTCCTTGGGAAGCGTTCTGCCCAAAGTGAGGCTTCTAGGAGTAAGGGAGGAATGTTGGGAGAGTATTTGGGCATATATTGGCCGAGAAAAATGGCTTGAAAGTGTAAATTAGGTGGGAGAGGTGGGGGCCTTTTATAAGTGGAGAGGAGGGGCACTTTTGGAAAGATTGAAATGTTACATTATTTCACAATGCTTTTCGGATTCTAAAGGTCCCACACTTATCTAATTCGAGGATAAGGTGATAAGGTTTCTACATCTCCTCATCCAATAGGCTTTGGACAAGTGTAAGCCTTGTATTTTGCTTTATCTTCTCATTTTATTTAAATCGTTAAATAATGAGGTCATCGCTGCATCATAATGATGTCATAAATAATTTAATTTATTTAATGTCTAAAAATTATAAAAAAACTACAATGATGTAGGAAATCTTTTTAGATTTCTAATGAATACTTATAATCAAAATTGGTACTTGTGTAACCCCACGTAAAAATTGTTTTAGTAAAACATTTTATGTTTGTGTCATTTTTTACTTTAACATTAAATAAAAGGTGTTTATGTCATTTTCTAACTAAAGTGGCTCCATGGGGTCCCAAAGTTGACCCATGGGTTGTCTTGGTCGGCCATGACTCATCCAATAGGAGTAGGACAAGTGTCATGCTCATCTCATATTATAAAAACATTATTTGTACCTTAAACTACACTAATTACCTCTAATCGCGATTAAGAACTTAAAAGTTACTATTCACCAAAAAATTATTTTAATCTCATTGAACCACATTTTACTTCTTAATGACAACCATGTATGTTGGATTTTTGAAAATCAAATCACAGAAGTGTTAATATTTCATTTAAACGAAAAATCAGTTATTTAACTACCACTTAGTGGTTTCACTATTCATCAAAAATTGAAGTTTTTCAGAACAATGCCAAAATTTCACCCTAAGCTATAATTGATATTCCAAATTCAAAAATGATGTCTATTTTACAAAATTCCAAACATATAAGTTGCATTAATTAATTTTATAATTAATTCCCGCTGTCACAACAAATAGCGTGTTTTTAAGAAACAATTTATATCAAAAGATTGGCAATTGTTTATGTCCAATTTAAATGTCAAATTAATTCTAATGACCACCATTGGATAAAATGGTAAAAATATATTCCAATTATACTTTAAAACCACTAAATAGTATAATTTATCACTATTAATTATTTTTATTAAAAAAAGTTGTTTTTATGTATTTTTCACTATTCATAAAAAATTAGAAGTTCTCAGAAAAATACCAAAAATTCAACATAGGCTAATTTCGATATTCCGAATCCAAAAATGAAGTCCATTTTGAAATATAAAATTTCTATAATTTTAAAAAGTGGTTATTACTATTCATAACGGCTACTTTGATTAGTCGCGGTGTTTTAGAACTCGAAGTTGCATACAATGCAAGCCATTGCATTATTGAATGAGAAGCGTATCGTGGAAGCTCGGGGTGTTAAATTCTCCCCTCCTTCAATAAATTGCGTCCTCGCAATTTGAAATTTTTCTTTGATAACAAAAGGTTGAAAATAGAAAATACCTTTGTGGAGAACCCACATCGGAAATAAGGTTAATAAATATATAACATTAAAAGAAAGCAGGATAAGTACAAAGGTCACCCGATATAGCCCATTCTAGGATTCTATGAAAATATGGATATAGAAGAAAAACAAACCATCAAGGTCTGATGGAGAGTTATAGAAAACAGGATTAGGAGAAAGTTTAACCATAAGAAAATCACAAACTTGTGATTGGTTAAACGGTCATTGAATCCCCAGTTGGAAATTTTAACCGACAACATTTTTGTTTTAAGTTACCTTTTATAATGTTGAGGAATTTATTTAGGAGATTTACTAAGAACGTAAGGGAATATACATACTTGTTATGTATACTTTCATTCGTTAATAAATTTTTACCACAAACCCAACTTTTACTCCAAATGGTAACGGAACTCAAAAATATTCTATTTATCCTAATTGTATAAGGTTCCAAATGTTAACACATACCATTTAGATTAGTAAAACGATTTTGTAATAACCAGGGACATCCTGTAGGCTAGTGGTAGGAAATAAAGGCTTGTCGCACTATGGTTGTGGGTTCGATTCCTGCAGCTTTGTCCGACGCGATGGGTTATTCCCCACCCTGCAGGTTGTCCTTTTCCTAAAAATATAGTACTATACTATTCCAAAAATAATCTTCATAAATGTTTTAACCTTAAACAATACTATCCAAAGTTCAACTTTATCCACTTCAACCTTTATAGTTATCCAAAATACCTTCATCCAGACTTTCTCTAAAAGGTCTCTAAATACCAAAATCAACTGTAACATCAGATTCCCCAAACAAAGAAAAGTTTCTCTTATTGTCACATACTAAAAATATGATTACCTTAATCATATTAAAACCATACTGAAATCAAAAAGTACTGCAGTACAATCCATATATATATATATCACATTATTCATATAACCAGAATATAATCCTTGAGTCCAAAAGCACCAATACATTAATTATTCTGCTTCAACTGTAGTCACAGCATAAGATTGGCCTTGATCTCTTGGCCTTTTCTGAGGTAATTTTCCCTGACTCTTAGGACATTCATTTGCATAATGCCCTGTTTCCCTACAATTGTAGCATTCAACTTTGACAGCCTCTTTCTTTCCCTTGCAATCACGAGCCTGGTGACCCTTTTCTCCACATTTATAACAAACTCCCATTCCTTTTAGGGAAGTACCAGGGTGATTGTTCCCACAATTATCACATAATGGAAAATCCTTCTTTCCCTTTTTCCCTTTATCTGTCTCTTGTTCCACCTTTCTCTTCTTCTCTTGCTTTACTTTGTTGTCATAAGACGTAGAGAATTCCTTTTCTCTCTTGATAGCACACGAAACAATATCTTCGTATGATGAGAAGGATTGTGATACTAAAGCTCGACAGAGAAATGGTTTTAACCCATCAAAGAAACGATCAATCTTACTCCTTGGGTTACGTATATAATCGGCATCATGCCTCGCTAACCTTGTAAAGTTAGCCTCATACTTTGCGACATTCTCATCCTCCTTCTGCCTCAAACTCCGAAATTGCCTTTCCATATCTGCTCGATGGTCACGAGGAAAATATTTTTCTAAGAAAAGCTCTTTGAACTCCCTCCATTCCATATTCGATACGTCATCATCTTCCTTTGTGTTTTGAATCAGCGACCACCACTGATCGGCATCTCCAGTGAGGCGGTAAACTACCATGACAACCTTCTCCCTTTCACTACTCCCCAAGGCATGGAATATTTTCTCTAAGGAATTTATCCATTGCTCAGCTACTGTAGGATTTGTACTCCCATTGAAGGTTGGTGGTTGTTGCCTCATGAAACGGTCTAGCATTGATCCCCCACGTTGCGGATCAGGGTGCTCCGTACGAGTAAGGTTATTATTCATAACCTGAGTGAGTTGTCCCAGTATGGTAATAAGTTGATCAGCACCAGTTGTATCTCCAGATCCACAATAATTATCTTGAGCAGGAGGGAAATCCCTACACGGAGTGCATGCATTGATACGGTTTCCATTCCTTCCACTAGGCGCCATTTCTAAACAATGTCATAAACTAGATTAGTTTATGAATCAAAATACATAATTCCATACTTGTAAAATACTTAACATAAATTGAACTATTTATGGATATAATCCATAATCATAAAAAGGTTTTCTTTGAAGAAGTATCTACTCATAACCGTTCATAGTGGTTTGTAAAGAAAATGAGAATTATCCTAAGCATATCCCCCGGGAGTGTCGTAACCAAGAGTGCAGCAAGGCCCGTTGTCGTGCACCAGTTCCCGTTCGAGTCTAGCTCAAAGCGGTGTTTTCGGGTTTTACCCATAGGTACATCTGTGCCAGAGCCGCCTCTACCTGCTCGTATCCAGACAGAGATGTATTGATCGGAAAACTCACAAAATCTCTACAATACCAAAATTTTAGGAAGTTCTTCTATACTAATCCTCAAAGTTCATCTTAGGTCTATGTGCTCTAATCAGAGTTTATCTAAATCTATCTTCCAAGGCTAGTACTAAACTGTCTCTGATACCAACTGTAACGCCCCGACCCCAGCTACCCAGAGTCGGTGCATTACTTCGTAACATTGGCATGATCACAAAAGATCAAGTCTCGAAAGACCGATTAGTTTAGTAGCCTTGGAAACACCAGATACATTCATAAGTCTTACATTACATAATAAAGTGAAAAACTAATAACAAAGTCTTCATAGTCCACACTCATATCCTCCTCTGACTATCCCTGCAGGTCATTCATAAAATACTTCTTCACATCCTGGAAAATATTAAAACATTGAAAGGGGTGAGCTCAGATGCTCAGTAAGGATAACAATATTGCGGAAGCTTTCATAAATAAACATAAACATTTAAGGCAATGTATAACTAGAACAAAAGCCTTTTAAACATGAACATCAACATAATATGGCAAAAGTAAAATGAGATAATTCCATTTACTTCTTCACATGGATATTCTACTGGTCGAATAATCACATGCAATATCAATAACCACTTTCATAATGATGGAATGCATAATGCCAGACATTCTGAAACATTTTGTCAAGGCCTCGGCCAAGACGTCTAAAATGATTAAGGCCTCGGCCAAAACCATAAATAAAATTGGGAAAGGGCCTTGGCCAATTCCACGTCTAGTTGTCTCATGAGACCTACCGATGCATCGAGGAGCTAAAGCGGGCTCCACCCGTCACTTACTAATTCCAATGCATTCCTCATATGAATGGGTTTAAACATATCATAAACCATAACATAATCGTATCACATAAAACATGCATAAAGGAAACATAACATTTCCACATTTCAATCACAAGATATCAATACAACACATTGATATAATAAAAACACTTTCAAAACCATTTTCAATACCAAAATAAAAGAATGTTTAATACTTTGTATTTATTTTTCATTAAAAAAATGATGGCTTGTAGAGGAAGCCGAAACTCAAATAATGGTCACGGTGGCGGAGAAGTCGTTGTCGCCGCATATGTACGGAAAGAAAAATATTCCCTTTTTGTCGTTTAGTAAAACGCTTCATATGGAAAAGATTCCTTTTGAATAAACGTAAAAGTCAAAGGGGTTTATACCCCGTATAAAAGAAAGTTGTGTATAAAACCAAATATGCCTCAATGAGAGGGGATTGGGACGAAGTCCTTAAAAAGATCATTTTTAAATAAAATATATCTATTATGTGTATTCACTATATTTAAACATAAAGAAAGTATAAATACAATATACGACATAATAATATCATGACATAATTTGAAAGTAGGAGATTAACCCAAAGAATAGAAATTGGGTTAAGAAGTTCCCTTACCTCGTGTCTGACTTGACTCAACCGTTCATTAACCTCCTGAATAATAAACTAGAGTTAATATATACCTTATTAAGAACCATTTTCATTTTCATTATCCTTATTATATCACTTATTACAATGATATGAACATTATGTAATTATTTAAGTTAATAACGGTCGTTTTGTCGATCTTTGGTACTTGAGTCAACAATAAGCTTCTTATAATTACAAGTTGTTTATGTGGTGAAATATCCATTATATCCAGAATTATATTCATGATTTAGATGTCATATATATCTTATATATCCAGTATATACATTCATTTATAATATTACGTAACATTTAGAGGTAAGAAATGAAATGCACCGTTCATGGAGACGGTAAGCCGTACGTACGCATGAACGCTACTTTCATTTCAATTTCATATTTAATGGAACTAAATAATAATGATATAAATGTATAATATAATTCCAGTATAATATAGTGTATAATACCATTTAATCCATCCTTTATACATCCCACATATGGCATTAACGATTCAAATCACTTTGAGAGGGCGGTAGTCCGCACTTCCTAAAATAAAATTATCGCGTTTTACCCATAATGGAAATCATAAAGTATGCCATAAATGAGAAATACAGAAGCATAATTAAAAGATAAACATATTATATATCATATATAAAAATAGTGACATCTTAATGGCCACCTTTGAAGGTGTTATATGAGTGTTGAACAATCATCGTTTCGTGAGGCAGAAATTCGCCATCCACAGAAACTGTATGTTATTTAACCATTAGATGTAGGTGTGTGTAAGTGTAGATCGAATCCTTCTTATAACAAAATCCTAGTATATTGAGGATAATGGTGTTGTTACAAAAGAAATGAATAAAAAGAGTTTAGGGGGTTGGAGAAGAAAAATAAAACAATACAACATTAGAAAAGACATTACCTCAAAATCGAGTAACTCTTTTTGATTTGAGCCAAAGGCTTCCTTGGGAAGAGTTCTGCCCAATGTGAGGCTTCTAGGAGTAAGGGAGGAATGTTGGGAGAGTATTTGGGCATAAATTGGCCGATAAAAATGGCTTGAAAGTGTAAATGTGGTGGGAGAGGTGGGGGCCTTTTATAAGTGGAGAGGAGGGGCACTTTTGGAAAGATTGAAATGTTACATTATTTCACAATGCTTTCCAGATTCTAAAGGTCCCATACTTATCTAATTCGAGGCTAAGGTGATAAGGTTTATAAATCTCCTCATACAATAGGCTTTGGACAAGTGTAAGCCTTGTATTTTGCTTTATCTTCTCATTTTATTTAAATCGTTAAATAATGAGGTCATCGCTGCATCATAATGATGTCATAAATAATTTAATTTATTTAGTGTCTAAAAATTATAAAAAAACTACTATGATGTAGGAAATATTTTTAGATTTCTAATTAATATTTATAATAAAAATTTGGACTTGTGTAACCCCACGTAAAAATTGTTTTAGTAAAACATTTTATGTTTGTGTCATTTTTTACTTTAACATTAAATAAAAGGTGTTTATGTCATTTTCTAACTAAAGTGGATCCATGGGGTCCCCAAGTTGACCCATGGGTTTTATTGGTCGGCCATGACTCATCCAATAGGAGTAGGACAAGTTTCATGGTCATCTCATATTATAAAAACATTATTTGTACCTTAAACTACACTAATTACCTCTAATCGCGATTAAGAACTTAAAAGTTACTATTCACCAAAAAATTATTTTAATCTCATTGAACCACATTTTACTTCTTAATGACAACCATGTATGTCGGATTTATGAAAATTAAATCACAGAAGTGGTAATATTTCATTTAAATGAAAAATCAGTTATTTAACTACCACTTAGTGGTTTCACTATTCATCAAAAATTGAAGTTTTTCAGAACAATGCCAAAATTTCACCCTAAGCTATAATTGATATTCCAAATTCAAAAATGATGTCTATTTTACAAAATTCCAAACATATAAGTTGCATTAATTAATTTTATAATTAATTCCCGCTGTCACAACAAATAGCGTGTTTTTAAGAAACAATTTATATCAAAAGATTGGCAATTGTTTATGTCCAATTTCAATGTCAAATTAATTCTAATGACCACCATTGGATAAAATGGTAAAAATATATTCCAATTATACTTTAAAACCACTAAATAGTATAATTTATCACTATTAATTATTTTTATTAAAAAAAGTTGTTTTTATGTATTTTTCACTATTCATAAAAAATTAGAAGTTCTCAGAAAAATACCAAAAATTCAGCATAGGCTAATTTCGATATTCCGAATCCAAAAATGAAGTCCATTTTGAAATATAAAATTTCTATAATTTTAAAAAGTGGTTATTACTATTCATAACGGCTACTTTGATTAGTCGCGGTGTTTTAGAACTCGAAGTTGCGTACAATGCAAGCCATTGCATTATTGAATGAGAAGCGTATCGTGGAAGCTCGGGGTGTTAAAAGAAATGACTTGGTTGTGTCCTTATGCAGAATGATAGGGTAATTGCATATGCATCACGACAGCTAAAAATTCATGAACAAAACTATCCTACTCATGATCATCAAATAGCACCTGTAATCTTTGCTTTGAAGATAGGGAGACACTATCTCTATGGTGAAAAGTGTGAGATATACATCGATCACAAGATTTTGAATTATATTGTCTCATAGAAGTAGCTCAACATGAGGCAAAGGAGATGGCTTCAACTACTCAAGGATTATTATTGAACTATACACTACCACCCGAGGAAGGAAAATAACGTGGAAGATGATTTGAGTAGAAAGGATCATGGAGTTCTGAACAAGATGAAAGTTGAAAAGGATCCTATTTTCATGGATCTAGTGAAGATGGATATGGGAATAACTGTGGAAGGTGAAACATCAATTCTTTTTCAAATGGTTTCCAAACCATCTTTACTAGAAAGTATAAAGAGTTCTCAGACTGGTGATGAGGAGTTTCAAAAGATGTTTAAAGTGGTGAATGATGGGAGATTGAGTGACTTTGTGAATGAAGATGGAATTTTTAAATTTGGGTAGAGACTTTGTGTTCCCGATATACCTGATCTAAAAAGGTAATTGTTGGATGATTCTCATAGTTCCAATTTCTCTATACACCCTGGTAGAACAAAGATGTATAGAGATTTGAAGCAACATTATTGGTGGGAAAACATGAAGAGGGGGAGTGCTGATTTTGTGTCAATATGTATGGTTTGTGAACAAGTGAAAGCTGTAAGGCAACAGCCTGGAAGAGTCATGCAACCTCTTCCCATACCTGAGTGGAAATGGGATAATATTATGATGGACTTCATTATGGGACTACCAAATACTCCTAGAAGGAACAATGAAATATGGGTCATTATTGATCGTCTTACCAAGTCATCACATTTTCTTTCTATAAGAGAAGATCTACCACTTGAGTGTCTAGAAAGACTATATATTAATGAAGTTGTGAGACTTCATGGAGTACCACTATTAATTGTTTCTGGCCGTGATCCCCATTTCACGTCAAGATTCTGGAAAAGTCTTCAGAATGCCTCGGATACTGAACATCATTTGAGTACTCCTTACCACCCTCAAACAGATGGACAATCAGAACAAACTATTCAAACCATAGAAGAAATTCTAAGATCATTCTCACATGACTTTCAGGGTATGTGGGGTCAATATTTACCTCTGGTAGAATTTTCCTACAACAATAGCTCCCATTCAAGTATTTAGATGGCCCCATATAAAGCGTTATACAGAAAGAGAGGTCATACACCAACCTTTTGGGGTGATGTTTGTGAAAGAAAACTCTTAGGCTCAGAACATGTGGAGGAAACGATGGAAAAGGTGAAGGTGATCCAAACCCACATCAAAGCATCTCAAAGTAGGTAGAAGATCTATGCCGATAATAGAATGGAGGATTTGGAATTTCAAGTTGGTGATCATGTTTTCTTGAAGGTATCTCTATGGAAGGGAGTTATATGTTTCGATAAGAAAGGTAAATTGAGTCTCAGGTACATCAGACCGTTCGAAATTCTAGAACGAATTGGGGTTGTAGCTTACCATTTGGCAATGTCGCCAAGTCTCTACAAAGTTCATGGTGTGTTCCACGTATCACTGTTGAGAAAATATATGCATGACCCAACACATGTACTCGCCAATGAGGAATTAGAACTGGAACTCAATCTGTCTTATTATGAAGAGCCCGTCAGGATTCTTTATACCAAAGAAAATGTGCTTAGAAACCAGACGACTCGTCTGGTAAAAGTTCTATGGAGAAACCATAAGATGGAAGAGGCAACGTGGGAACCAGAGGAACATGTGATGAAGAACCACCTGAGTCTTTTTATACATTAATACTATAGAAATTATGAGGACTCAATTATTTGATGGAGGATAGAATGTAACACCCCAAGCTTCCACAGTATGCTTCTCTTTGAAAAATGAAATAGCTTGCATTGTACGCGACTTCGATATTCTAACACACCGCGACCAATCAAACTAGTCATTATAAATAGTAATACCCACTTTTTGAAATTTTAAAAATCTTATTTTTAAAAATGGACTTCATTTTTGAATTCAGAATATTGAAGTTATCCTAGGGTGAATTTTTGGTATTTTTTCTGAGAACTTTCAATTTTTGATGAATAGTGAAAAATTCTAAATTTTAATTAAAAACAACTTTTCTAATCAAAATAAATTATAGTGATTAATTATAATAATGTGTGGTTTTAAAGAATAATTAGATTATATTTTTTCCATTTAATCCAATATTGGTCATTGGACATAATTTCACATTTAAACTGGACATAAACAAGTGTCAATCTTTTGATAGTTATTATTTCATAAAAGCACGCTTTTTGTTTTGACAGCAGGAATTAATATTAAATTAATTCCTGCCACTTATGTATTTTGAAATTAGAAAAATGGATTCCATATTTGAAATTAGGATTTCCAAATTGTGTAAATTGGTAACTTCTATTTTTAGACATTATGAATAATTACTTCGGTAAATATTTTATTTACCATGATTAAAGGGTAAATCAGGTAAATAAGGGAAACGAAAAAATATTATAATAATATAAAATTACCATAACACATGTACTAACCCTATTGGATGATACATGTCCGACCATGGGTATCCTTGGGTCGATTTGGGGACCCCATGGAGCCACTTTTAATTGAAAATGACACTTTAGATTAATTAATTTAAAGTAAAGGAAAAAATGACATAAACAACCATCTTTTAGTAAATTAATTTTTATATAGGGTTATATAAGTTATATTTTCGACTATAAATATTAATTGGAAATATAAAGCGATTTCCTACATCATGATAATTTTTTTATTATTTTTAGACATTAAATATTTTAATTTATTTATGACACAATGATGATTCAGTAATTACTGTATTAATGAAAGATCAAGATAATTGTTATTATAAATATCCAAATAAATGTAATTTGATACTTTTTATAAATTACACTAATTTTATAGGTTATCATTACATGTTATTATTGATTTAATTAACCTTTTTCGAAATAATCATTCTGTTATGATTTTCTCAAAAATCAAATTCCAAATAGTGTCAAAATTGACATAAAAGTGTTTTTTAAAAAATATATTTTACTATTAATTGATATTCTACTCCTAAAAATATATGGTTCGACTAAGAGACTTATATAAGGATAGGTGTATCATTAATGAGACACTTTTTTTCTCTTGGATGTATATAGTATTTGTATTAACCATATAAAATAAAAATACAAAGAGACATGGTCAATGTGAAACTAATTAACTAAGAGTGAAATATAAATGATAAGGTTAATTTAGTGACCCAAACCTATCTAGAACCTATTGGTTGAGAGGATTTCGACCCATAACAACCTTATCCACTAATTAAATCAATTCTTATCCATTATAAACCTAATTTTAATTTATTATAAAATTATATTTCTAGATTTTCCTAAGGTACCCCTCACCCCTCTTATAAAAAGGGCACTCCCCCTTCTCTCAATTTCACACCTTCAAAGCCATTTGGATCAGCCAACCCCTACCAAAATACTCTCTCAACTATATAAAATTCAACATAGAGGTCTTAGTTTGATTAGAAATCTTACCTAAGGAGCCCTTTTGATCAAATCAAAAGGAAGAACCTAAAACAGAGATAATGATTTCACCACCCTCTTTCAAGTTCATTTCTTCTTCCACTTCTTCTTTATTTGTTATTTCCATTTTAAAAAAACAAATCCAGTATATTATATATACTTTTATGTTATTATAAATATGGTACAATGATATTCAGTATTCTATCTATCGTTTTAATGACATATCACTATACATCTGTACGTACGGCTTACCGTCTCCACGTCGTGGTGTAATAGTTTTACAAAACCTTATTATTTGGATGGGTATGATAATAATGTGTAATTGATATAAATAATAAATATAACATGATAATGATTATTTAAATATGATATAACATCCAATTATATGTTATTTTAATATCAAAATAATGATATTGTCGTTCGTACGTACGTACAAGAATACTGTCTCCACGAACGCGATGAGATTCATTCCCCATCATATCCATTCAAGACTAATTTTCATTTGATGGTTGAAAATAATGTTTAAAGACATAATATAATTATGGATAAGAATAATATACAACATATCCATAACAAATATGTCTTATGTAACAAATCATATAAAGGAAAACAAATCAGTTAACACCCGACACGATGATAATAATATAATATTATCAACAAATCATTATTAGAAGATCATATATGATATCATAATTATGTATATTGTTCTTTTATATTTTAATAACAATGTTTTAACTATTATAAAAGAGGTTAACATACCAATGACTAAGTAAAAGTACAAGGTAAGGGTTTATTTCACAATCTCTTCCTTATCCAAGCTTGTTTATACGTATTTATCTACTGGGACCTCGTTATCATCCACATACATGTTTATTAAAAATGTCTTTCAAAACATTTTTACTATTTAATAGATAATGGGTTGAAGTCATTTATAACCTTATACGTTTTGAAAGGAATCTTTCCGTTGTTTTCCAAACAAGGTACTTTTTGACCATTTCGAAAAATTTAAGGTAAGAATGTTTTTTTACTTATACGGCGAGTGAGGCTATTTTCCGCCGTAATAAAATCTTCGAAGCTTCCCTTACAAGAATATATGAATATTTTCAAATTAATTTTTTTTTTATAATTATGTAACTTTTAAATGATTTCAAAAAAGTGATATTTCTCTCAAATATTTTTGATTTCATCTATGTCAATATCCTTTAATGGATTTTAAGCTTATTTGAAGTTGATTTATTGTGATAAAAAACTTCCTTATTGTATTTAAGGTTTTGTGATATGTTTGACTGTGGATGTGTTATTGTTTATACCATTCATGGTTTATGGGTAATGTATTGACATTTCATATGATAGTTTTAATACTAATGTTTATGTTATGTTTAAACCCTTTCATATGAGGAATGCATTGGACTTAGTAAGTGACGGGTGGAGCCCGCTATAGATCCTTGATGCATCAGTAGGTATCATGAGAAAAACTAGTGTATTGGAACCAGGACTTGACAAAATTTTATTTGTAGTCTTGGCACAAGGCCTTGACTATGTGGTTATGATAGTCTGGTATTATGCATTCCATTATTATGAATGTGGTTATTTGATATTGCATGTGATTATTTGATTAGTAGAATATCCATGTGAATAAGTAAATGGAATTATTTCATTTTTCTTTTCCATAATATGGTAAAGTTCATGTTTAAAAGGCTTTTATTTTAGTTATACATCGCCTCAAATTTTTATGTTTATTTATGAATGTTTCCACTATATTGTTATCCTTACTAAGCATCAAATCTCACCCCATTAAATGTTTTATTTTACCCAGGATGTGAAGAAGTATTTTATGACTGACCTGCAGGGATAGTCAGAGGGGATATGAGTGTGGTCTATGGAGACTATGTTGTAGTATTTTTTAACTTTATGATGTAACGTAATACTTATGAATGTATCTAGTATTTCCATGGCTACTAAACCAATATATATTTTTAGATTTGATCTTTTATGATCATTCCTATGTTATGTAATATTGCATCAACTATGGGTAACTGGGGTCGGGGTGTTACACAGATCTATTAGTGGCGTTTTGAAGTTGGATAAGTTCATTTTTAAGAAAAGAGATTTCATTATCAATTTTTTAAATTTGGAACTAAACCAAACATTAAGTCATATATTAATAAGTTTTATCTTAGCAATACAAGATAAATCATCCTTATAATGTTTCATAGATGCCCAAATTTTTTTATGATGTTAGAACACTCGGGTTCGGAGGAAAAGGTGTTATTAAATCTGAAAGGAAGAATGAGTCCGAGTATTTTGATATAAATAATGAAAAAGACAGAATGATGATTACAATTAATCATAGTAAGGGTAAATCTAGAGATGGTGTCCCATTTATCTAGAGCAGAATCATTCGTGAATGAATCAGAACAGCAGAAGACAAATTCCCCACTACATGTGTGGGATCAACTATACCATGCTATCCAGATTCTGTAGTGGTGTCCTTAAGAGGTTCCTCTATTACATGTTCATATTTGGACAATTTGATTGCATCCAACACAACTTTTTCAATTTCTTCTAAAAGCCTCTATTCTACAGTAGCATTTTCCTCTGTATCCACGATTTCACCTTAGGTTTCACCCTAATTTTCTCCCAAAATGTTGTTTTTCTGCACCAATATTTAATTTTCCTACTTGGGAGGCTTGGATTTATCTAAAACAATGCCATTATATTTCTTATACTGTATAACTTATATTTATTCGTTATCCTTCAGATGAGACACATGATTTTTCACAACCCTATAATTTAAAATGGGCTGCCCAACAATTTTACATAGTTCATGGAATGGAGTTTTACTTTCAAACTCAATCCTAAACTATATTTTTTAATCACTCACATAAAAACTAATAACATCCAGGAGTTCTAAATTCAGATTGACCTCCACCGTAACTATTGCATATAACAATAGATCCTCATTTAGAGTTCACTAATAAATATTTAGAGGGGTTACTATTCAATAGACTATGTCATTCAATATCATAAGTGTGCCAGAAAAAAAAACTGAGACCGTTCAATCTAACTCAGATTTTAGAAAAGGAGTTCTTATGAGTATAGGGATTAAATTAATAATCCCATTCGGTGATTCAAATAATATCATGCTTGAGATGTATATTCCATAATTTCCAATCATTGTCCAAGTCCTCCAGTGATTTTAACAAAATATGAAGGTAACCCCTACTGATTGGAACAAATTTCCAATCAGTGATGCCCAAAACGTATGCAATTATAGGTTTAAGATTGAGGGATGACTAGGGTTTATCTCCTTTAGAATACATGCTTCTTGCCTACATTTTATATTTCATAGGTTAATAGGATAACCATCTACTATTTGTATAATTTTATTATAATAATAGTTACTAATACTAATTAATGATGGATCCCTTTGAATCTCTATATGGTTGGCCTTGATGGACTCCTTTTTGATGGGTGAAATTGGGTGAGACTTATTTTGTTGGACCAGGTTTAATGCATGAGATGAACAACAAGATCCATATAATTAGGCAATATTTGATGATATCCCAGAGACATTACAAGTCATATGATGATCATGAAATCCAACCCATTGAGTTTTCAGTAGTTAACCAGATGTTTCTAAAGGTGATACCTAATTTGGACAATTAACACCATCGGAATAAAGGAAGGCCCGCTCAGAGGTATGTTAGACCTTTCGAGATAACCGTGAGCATTAATAAGTTTATAAAATACTTTGAATTTCCTTCTCAGTTTATGTTCATTCATGAAATATTCCATGTCTCGTTGCTGAAAAATTATAAATTGGATCCCTTAAATTCTTTGAGTTGGGAGGAGCTTGAGCTGGAACCTAATTTTTCAATGGCCAGGAAGTCGGTTTAGATTATCAATACCCAAGTGATATTCTTTAAGTAAAATCTATTCCACTAGTTCAAATAAAATGGAAATATGAGAATGGTGAACATGATATTTGGGAATTAAAGTCTTAGGTAAAACAACAATGGACTTACTCTCTGATCAGAATATGGAACGACATTCTGAGTGTGGAAGGTGACATGATGGGGTAAATTATCATACCCATGGTTCCATTTTCAAGTATTTATTTGTAATTTATTATTTTATTATCCATATATTTTTCAGTCTGTTTTCATTAAATTTTTTTTCAGAAGATAAGCAATGGTGCATGGTTGGAAGATGGTTAGAGAAATAATTTCATAACCCAAGAAAACTATGAAGTCTTCCTAGTAAAACCAGTGGCACCATTATTGTTGGTGAATGGTTTAGAAAACTATGCAAGGAAACCATGTGATCTGTCCAATTATCAATATTATTGATTTTCATATTCTACCCATGGATAGATTTAACCCCTTACACCACCTATATAACATACCAACCCAACTAACCACTAAATCGGTAGCCAAACGGGTCACCACATAGCCTCAGGTGTGACTCCCTGTACACCAGAGGCTACTAACTAGTAGTGAGGTTGTAAATGTGGTTCAATGGGGAGACTATACTGTCATAATCATAGTTTCACAGAAGTATAACATAATATAAAATAGAAAACAACGGCGGCAGTAGAAAATACATAGATAATAGAGTAGCATAAGAATAATAATATTCAATGGAACAAAAATGTCCAATGCCAGTTTTTACAAAGTGTGTATGTCCAAATGATGATTTATAAGCTAAAATTCTCGACATACAACATGCTATACAATTCAATAGAATGCATGAATCATGTAAATAAGGGATAAAAAGTCCCATAGATTATCTACATGAGCATCAGGAGCTCCACCTTATTCATGTGATTCTAACTCATATAGAACAAGAAAAAGAGCACAAGGAAAGGTCCATAGCCCTACAAACAAAAAGGTCTACTCGGGTACGAATGGTACATGAGAATGGTGTGAGATAACATTATATTAGGTTGGAACCCACAATGTCTATCCCAATACATTTCATGAAAAACAAATTAAGGTAGTGTTTAGGTAAATATATAAGCATCAATTTAATGTAAAGACATCCAATCTAAGTAAACTGATAAACTAGTGACACTAAATAGCCTCTCAAGGTTCCCTACAGAAGATGAAAAAGCTCCTATAACAAGGAATCTGAAAATGATGAACAAATAAACAACAAGAACATTCCATATATCTCTAGTGTCATATCAACCATTTCCTTTCCATAAAACCAAAAGAATCAAACATCCACGATCGATTTGTATAAACCCATGTACAATATACCTCACACTCATGTCGTATGTCAAAGAGTCTGACCATGAAGGGCTGAATCCAAGGTGTCGAGTACCAAGGAATCCATGTCAAGTTCTAGGAGAACCCACCAGTTGGTTTCCTAGGATCATGTAATATCATACATATACTATGTGTTTCTAAGATATCCCGATCAAAGGGTTAGCATGTCCCATAGAATCCCACAGAATCAAGACATAAGGGGCATACTTAAACCAAGGAGTCCACTACCATGTTCAAGATCCCCAGAGACCCATCCTATGCATCTGTAGAAGCATTTTTCCACTTCATACCATTTAATATTTTATTACCATATGATTTTACACACTCCTATAACCAATTACATTCATTTCCATACAATGTTTATACCCACTCATTTATCATATTTCATGATCAAGGAAAATAATGAGTATACCTACTCAATTATCATTTACATTTAAGTAATTTAATGATTATACCCCCTAATTACCCATCATTAATATTAAATTCAATTAAAATAAGTAACATGGTCATACCCACCCATTCATAACCATTTAAATTTTCTAAATAACCATTTAATATATTCATGATCATATAGGCCAATAATTCAAGGGAATCACATTCAAAGGGAGTAAAACATCTCCTAACTCTCAATTCGGTCCCATTTAGTTGAAATTATTCTTCCAATATATAGAAAATCACGAGGAAACACCCCTTGGGTGGTTTAAACAAGGCATAAAAATTCAAATTAAAAGAAACAAGATATAACTTAGAAGGTACTATGGTTCCATAAATGTTAATAAAAGAAAAATCCATTTTCTAATTTCATTACAGACCATTTCCATAAAATTACTTATATCACACAAAGTCATCAAAGAATTTGGGAAACCAAAAATCATTAACCCAAGAATGTATTTAACAACTAATCAATAATTTTTGTATTTGAAGACAATGCACCTTCACTGGAGTGGTTTTATTATTAAAACATGACATTGTTTCTCAAAATAATCATTTTTCATAACTAATCATTTCATTCAAGAATCAAAATTCGAGTTATCAAAGGAAAACATAACTATAAATATATAAATAAGAAATTAAAAATATCTTAAAATTTAAAGGGTTCGAGGATAGGGATCATACCTCCAAAGAAGATCAAACCAAACTACTTTTCCATTCGACGCCTTTGATGAAGATATCTCCACACATGGATGCACAAACACTTATATATATATATATATTTATATACCCATTAATCATATGTAAAAATTCCCCTCACTATGAGGGAACATGTAAAAGATGATATATATATATATACATATGTACCTATGTATGTGTGTGCATGTCTTTTAAATGCCACCAAATGAACTAATTAACCTAGAGGGAACCAAAAACCCCCAAAGGAACCCTAAATCAAATAGGTGAAACCAAACTGTGGGTGAAAATACTTAACTCAGATGGTGGGAACAAGACTAATCAAACCAGTCCACTTCAACTTTGGTGGAGGATACCAGAATACACATGAAGGGGTCTTAAGAGACCTTGCGTAAACCATAACATCGACGGAAAACCGAAATAAATATTAGACCCAAACCCAAGGTTTCAGCCACACCTCATTGGGAAATAGGTAGAGGGAAATGAATATAATAAGAAATAAGAGGGAGGAGAAGTAATTACATTGAAGGATCATGCAAAATCATCAATAATTCTGGATGAAGATGACCTATAAGGAGGAGGTCGGGAGAGGGTGTCACACGCCATGCGAGAGCGAGGGTGTGCTGCATCATGTGAGTGAGAGGGGGAAGTGGTGAGTTAGGTCTAAGTTTTATTTTATTTTAATTTTAATTAAATTAATTCAATTTTTAAAAAGGTCACTATGCACGGTTTGGGACACATGGTTTGGTAAACCGTGTTCCATCTACTAAACTCATAGGGCACCCTACATGGACTGGCTGCATGGTTTGACAACCATACACCAATCATATAGTGAATATTTCTTTGGTCCTAATTATTTCCTCTAACCATGTGATATATGTGCATGGTTTGGTAAACCATGCAGTGCATGTATGAAAAACTCAATCCACCTACTAAAGGCCACACAATTAGCTGCATAGGGTCGAACATTTTCATACAAACCATGTTCCCTCTATAGACCCTTTAAAAGTTGATTCTCCATGTATGATACTCCTAAAACTCCTAGAGACACCCAGAAAAATTATCGGACCGTCAACAATGTCCAAAAAATCACTTAGTCATGTTCCAACACTCATAATTAAGTTTTGAATCTCAGTCTCTAAAACAACCCATCATGTAATTTCAAAAAAAATCAAATTCCATAAGAAAACTACCAAGTCCAAAACCTAAGATTCTAAAATCTACCCGCCTTAGAACTTATCTTCCTCAATAAGCCCTTGGGAATAATGAAAACATCACCTGGCCTACAAGGGTTGTTATTTTTCTTCAGACATTCACATCGCTACTCTAAAGACCAAACACACCTCAAAGTTCCTCTTAACTACATGAAACTGAAGTCATAAAAAATTGATCCAAAAATAAATTTTCAATTTAAACATTGAAATAGAACTAACTCAGGCTTGTTAATCTAGATATAAGATCTCTTCAGTGTTTCATTAAGAATTTTTATAAAGTTTTCCCCACCATAGGCCATAAACCTTAAAGAAGAGGACAATTCTAAGCCACAATTTCTCTACCATCCGAATTTACCTATAGAGAACCTCATATGATTTAGATTGGTGCTTCTCATATGATATCCTCAACTAGGAAAACCTGATTAAACCTGAGGTCATATCATGTTCCACATCTAAAAGGAATGGTTGAATCTTGATCGACCAAACAAAAACCACCCACGAAATTTCCAGGAAGACAATGCCGACCTTTACACTACACTAACCTTAAACTGAAGATGTTCTTTTAAATCTGTTTCATCAACGATTATAGCTTTTTAACAATAAGGGAGACAATTCTATCCACATTAGGAAGACCATTCTCAAAAATGATCATCCTAGAAGATATGAATTTTAAAAATAGAACTATGATTCCTTCTCCCAAGGTATCTAATGTTCACCATGAACATGCTCAAGGAAGTTCATACCTGAATTCTAGTGATTTTCTTTGGAAAAAACATCATCTGACCATTTTAATCATCATGGAACCGCATGAACGAAAGTGAAATCTTGATCCACCCCAATGGAATCGTCACCCTTTAAGTATTAAATCCAATCCCATCAACAAGAATGTGGAAACCTCAAATTAAAACTATTCAAGTAAAAGGAACTATTCCATGGTAGTATACACTCCATAATTACAAGTGTTACATTTACTCAAGGTCACAATGTCCACATTAGATCATTGAATGATCCCAGAGTAGCGTCCTTCTGGCTGTCGTGTTATAATAAATAGCTGGTGTCCAATATTCAATATAAGGCATTTCAACACGAGAATCCAAGGGTCATTCAATACTAACCATGCCTTGATAAGAACCATGTGTCGGCGTGAAACACTGAGAAAAAACCACCGAAACAATCCCAAAAGCTTTTAATGATTTTGCACGGTATAAGAAATATTCTCTATAAGTTCATATAAGAGGTAGTCAAGATAGGGGAAATGCTCTTCACATAGAATAAGAGTGCACTAAGATGAATCCAAAGGTTACCAAGAATATCAATCGAACCACTACTAGTCAACTTCTTTATAAGGAACTCGACATCACGTGTCAGTGCATAATAAACTGAACCACGATCCTTATACCACCTGAGGTATTCATGATATAACCTTTTCGCTAAGGCCCATACAATAATAAGGTAATTTATTAAGGGCTTGATACATATCCAACCACGTCATCTTCATTTTGTTGAGCAAGCACCAACACGATTTAAAATTGAAAATCTCAAGGGAATTCAAGAAAAACGACCTCCCAAAAGGTTCTCTATGGATGTGTTCCTTATACATGAAATGGAAAATTCATCATAACAGACTCTCATGAGAATTATCAACTCTGATACACCTTAAAAAAACCGTTGGTACCCAATAAACAACAATCATCATGTCAAAGAATTTGGAATAAAAGCCTAAACCAAACCGACCGGTGTGTCAAAAAAAACCCAAGTCCCAGATAGTCCTCCCGAGCGGTGGGATGAACTTGATTATTTTTAACACTTAGGTCACTCAACGTGGAGATGACCCAAGATGATACTCAATAGAACATGGCTTAACGATTCCACTAAACTCAACCAGTTTGTTATAGCAATTAACGACTCGACCGGTACCGTATATACAAACACATACTACCATGAGACCACAAAAAGAAATGGAACATCTTGAATACTATCCATAGGTTGTTCACCCAAAGAAATCAAGTATTATATGGATTGAAAAAAATATTTAACCAATACTCACATTTCCTATAAGAACATTAACTTTTATGATGACATACTGAGTTATCCACTACTGTAGAAAAGAGAGGTTCGCATGACGTCCAAAGTAGCTAACCATGCACGAGGCATGTCTAACCTACTTAATAGAGCATTCATCGACGATCATTCCCATATCAAGAGTCAAGATTCAATGACCACACATCCAAAATAGGGGTTCCTTTATAAAAATAAAATCCCTACTAGGGAAAACAACACATGAACGACACCAAACATAAAAAAAACTCATGGTATTAGAAACGAGTTTCAATATCTAAGAGTTCTACCTACCATATAATTTCCGCTTAAAAAGAATAAGCATCGACAATATAAATAGATCACAAATAATTTATTTCACTAGGATAAAGATATATTCATTTTAGATATTTCTAAAAATAATAAGACTATGTATAAATGTTCACCTCTTTGTCTCAATGCATTCCACAATAAACATTTAAAATACCCTGACACAAGTGTTCAAACAAAGGAATCCACTACATGTTCCATTTTAATCTATCACTTTAATTCAAAATTAAAATATAAACATATAATATTTTTTTAATTCAAAACATAAAGTACCATTTTAAAACAAAAACCCAAGGAACATGATTTTTAACCAACACCCAAGGGAAAAAATAGGCAAGTTATATCAAACTTATTTTTGAAACATTAAAAACTTTCTGACATCCCATCATAATTTGGAAATTTATCATATAAATTCCCTTTTCAGATAAAGTGACCCACATGGGTCCCATTAAACCATCTTGGGTTCTTCAAAAATCAACCCAATAGTAGTCATTTAACTATAGAAAGCATGAAAACCAAAATGGGTCACCCCATAAGAAACAAGCCTCAACTAGCCCACATTGGCCCAGTTGTGCCTTTAAAAGTTAACCAATTAATTTAAAATTATGTTTAAACAACATTTAATGTTTACCAATTTTATAATATAACATGATCATGCATCATGGTGTAGTCGCATGGGTGGTCGTCTAATAATCCATAAAGAACCCATACACTTTAAAGGTGTAATTTGGATCCCATTTAATAAAATTAAATTTATATTAACAATTGAAATATATAATCCTTTTACAATGGTTTGAATACACATGTTACCTCTTCCTAGCTATAAGGTGCCTATACACCTTACAACTAAAAACTATCTCCCACTTTTTTCGCAACCAAACACATATATCCAAATCAAACTAGCATGAAATCACAAGCAATGAACTCCTAGAATCATGCTAAAAAGAACAGAATCATTGAATATAATCACAAAATCATGTTACAATATAGGAAAGACATGATAAAAGTTACCTAAACAGGTATAACTAAGCATGTTATAACACCCATGCACACAACCAAATTATAAATAATCCTACTAATATAGATATATGGCATGAAAGATGCATGGAATGTGAATTGTTAAGTGCCTATAATGATTCTTTCCATGTTACTTCCTTCCCATACTAGGACAAGGGAAAGTTATCATAAATTCCACAAATCAATAAGTAGTAGAAAAATACACCAATAACTCAAGGTGAAATAACATCAACTATAACATCAAATAGTAATCCCATCCAAGGCCACATGGTCATTTCCCTATGGGTGGGGTGATTAGCCACAAAAATGGCTATTTTCCAAGCATTGAAACATCCCTAGTCTCCTTTATACCAACCCAAAATAGTAAGACAAAGATAAAAAACTCTGATACGACTTTTTAATTTCCCGACCCAACTAACCACTAATCTAGTAGCAGTACTGGTCCTAAAATTTCCTCAAGTGAACATCCCCATATTCTTGAGGCTGCAGACTAGCTGTGTGGTGAAAGGTGGTTTAGTGGGGAGAGTATACCCTCATAATCGGAGTTGTACAATAGTATAACAGAAGATAAAATAGTTAACAATAGTTGAATTAGTAAATATATAGATAACAGAGAAGCGAAGGAATAATAATATTCAATTGAATAAAAATGGCCAACTCATGTTTATAAAAAGTATGCATGTCCATATGATGATTCATAAGCTAAAAGAATAGACATATATCATGATTTAAAATTCATTACAATGAAGGACTCATGTAAATAAAGGAACTAAAAGTCCATAGGTGATATCCATGAGCATCCATAGCTCTACATCCGTCATGTTCTCCAAACTCCTTAGGTACAAGTAAAATAGTACTAGAAAATGTCTATAGCCCTACAAGAAAAAAAGCGCAACTGAGGTACCAATGGTACCATAGCATGGTGTTAGATAACAGCTTAATAGGTTGGTACCCACGATGTCTATCCCACTCCATTTCGTGAAATATAAATTAAATCAATGTGTATATAAACAGATAAGAAAAAATTAAAAGTAAAGATTCCCAAGACAAGTAAACTGGTAAAACAGTGGCAATAAATAGCCTCTCAATAAACCCCACACAAGATGGTCAAGATCCTATAACAAGGAATCTAAAAATGTTTCAAAAATAAAGAACTCATCCTTGCCATATATACCAAGTGTTATACTGAACATGACCTTTATGTACAACCAGAATAATCAAACATCCACAGTCGATCCTATAAACTCGAGTACCATATACCTCACACTCATGTTAGATGTCAATGAGTCGTCCATGAAGGGGAAGATCCAAGGTGTCGAAGACCAAGGCATCTACGTCGAGTCTCAAGATAATCTTAATGGAAACTCATTTAGGCACTGGTTCGAGTCCAAGTATCATTTCATAATGGATATTTCCTACATGTGTCCAAGCAAGCCATATCCAAAGGTTAGAAAGGTCCTTGGAATCCCACAGAACCATGACCCAAGGTGCATACTAAACCCAAGGTGTCCACTACCATGTTCAAGATACATGGAGAGTCATCCATGTATTTTATAAAATCATTCATTCACTTCATACTATTTTATATTTTAATACAATATGGGTCTACCAAATCTTATAAACAATTACATTAAAATCCATAAAATGAGTATACCCACTCATTTATCACATTCCATGACTAATGAAAACAATGACTACACTCACTTATTTATCACTTCCCATTCAAGGAATTTAATGAGTATACCAACTCATTATCCATCATTCATATTAAATTACATTTAAACTTGTCACATAGGAATACCCATCCATTCTTTACAATATAAATTTTTTAAATAACCATTTAAGAAATTCAAGTTCATGTAATCCATTAAGTCAAGGGAATCACATGAAAAGGTATGGAAAAATTCCTACATCTCAATCTAGTTTAATTCTGTTGAAATTGGGCTTTCCATATCTTGGAAATCATGACAAACCACCTCGTGGGTGGTTCAAACAATCCATAACAATTCAATAGAAAAGGAAAATAATCAGACATAAAAGGTAAGATGGTTCCATAAGCATTTATAGAATAAAACTCCAAATTTTAATTCTATTAGAGACCATCCTAAACATGCCTTATATCATAATAGGTCATCTAATCATACGGAAAACTAGAAATCATTAATCCAAGTATGTATTTAACAACTAATCAATACATTTTGTCTTAGAAGGCAATGAACCTCCCTTAGAGGGGCTTAATTATAAAAACAAGAATTTGTTTCTCAAAAAAATAATTTTTCATAACTAAACATTTCATTCAAGATTCAAAAATCAAATTTATTAAAGTAAAACATAATTAAACTTTTTTAAAGAGTCACTTAAAGATTTCATGAAATTTAATGGGGCCAAGAATTGGGATCTTACCTCATAAGAAGACCAAATTGAACTATATTGGCATTCAACGCCTTTGACGAAGATCTCTCTAAAATTGCATACACATACACTCTTATATATATATATATTTATATATCCATTAATCATATGTACACATTACCCTCTCCATTTGAGAGCATGTACAAAGAGGATATATATATATACACAAATGTACCTATGTTTGTGTGCGCAAGTCTTTCATATTCCACCAAATGGTCTAATTAACCTAGAGGGAACCAAAAATCACCTAAGGAACCCTAAATAAATTAGGTAAAACCGAATAGTGGGTGAAAATATTTACCTCAAATGGAAGAGAGAATCCTAATTGAACCAATTCGCATCACCTTTGGCATCAGATGCTGGAATATATATGTAGGGGTCCCAAGATACCTTTCACACACCCTAACATTGAAGGAAACCCAAAATATGGATTATAACCAGACCCTAGGGTTCAGCCACACATCACCGGATGATGGGGAGTGGGAAAATGGATAGATTAAGAAATATGTGGGAGGATAAGGCCTTACCTTGAAGGATTGTGAAAATTCATCAATAGTTTTTGATGAAAAAGACTTATATAGAGGAGGTTCGGAGAGGGGTCTCATGCCACGAGAGAGAGGGGGTGATGTGTCTCATATGTGAGAAGGGGATAATGGGTGAGTTAGGTTTATGTTTTGTTTTATTTTAATTTTAATTAAATTAATTCAATTTTTAAAAGTGGATATCATTCATGGTTTGGGTTGAATGGTTTGTCAAACTGTATGCCAATCGTACGCCCTCTACTGGGCAGCTGGGGCACCCCGCATGGATTGGCCACACAGTTTGGAAACTATGAACCAATCATGTAGTTAATAGTGATTATATACTACCTCTTTCTAATAACCATGCGGGCTAGGTGAATGGTTTGGTAAACCATTTTAATCTTGTGAGACTACCTATATCCACCTACTGAAGTTCAAATGAGTAGCTTTAAAGGGTCACACAGTTTCATAAAAATCGTGCACCCTGTGAAAACCCACTAAAAATTGATTCTCCAGTTTTGATGCACCCCAAAATCCTTGAGATTCCTACTAAACTTATTGGGACACCAAAAAATTTCAAAACAACAATTAGGGCTGTTCCAACACTTGTAATTAAGTTTCTAATCTCAATATCAAAAATGGAATGTCCAGTAATTACCAAAAATTCAAATTCCATCAAAAACCCACCCAGTCCAAAACAATGGATTCTACATCCTAATTTCTTCATTCTCGACCATCCCAACACTGTGTGTACTATCTCTCACCAAATCATCCTATTTGGATCTTATTTTAAGTTATTTTTCCCTCATTCTTCGAGATACATCCAAGTAATTGAATCCTCTCCATTTCCTTAATTTTATTCTCCCTTCCTTCTCATGTTTCGTCCCACTTAAGGCTTTTAAGGACCCAGGGTTGGTATAATATAAACCATAAGTCGTGGGGATTTATGTTTATGTTTTTTTATTTATTCTATAGGATCCCCTCTAATCTAGGAATATAGTTTCCAACCGATTATTTTTGATTCCATGAGAAAGAGCTGGGGGTTTCATGTAATACAATTTTTTTACAATATGAATGCAATTAATTATAATTTTTAAAATTTACTTAATTGGGTTGTGTATGTGAATGGGTTATTTAAACAATAATTTTGTGTGTTTTCAATGTTTTGAAGTTTATTTACTAGTAATGGTTTGAAATGTTGTGCTTTGGTATACTGTGGTTTGGCTTTTTTAGTACAGTATTTTTATGGCTTAACAAAAATGGTAAAACAACATTGGAACTCTATGTACCTATGTAGGAAGACTAGGATAAGTATGCTAGATGAGGTAAAATGGATTTTCACTATCCTTCCTATAAGGTTTATTCTACAATACTAACTAAAATAATTATGATGTGATGGTTATGGATCATTTAAAAGTATGGATATATTTATGGTTTGATATCCGAGAGTATGAGGGTCCTAGGTCACTAATTACCCTACATACATATGGATTGGACACGACTCTTATGTTTTTTAACTACTCATTAGTTTTCTGATTTTATTTACTTCTCTTGAACATGTAAAAGCATATTGAAATCAAACTATTTCTTTATTTTAAAAACTATCATTTTTAATTTTTCTAATAATGTATATTCAAGAAATTATTAGTGAGATCCTACAAGGAAAGTGATGCCACATGATACATATACCCAATGGGTGTGTATATATATTTTTTTTCTAACTGAGGTAAAATTAAGGATTCACATTTGAGTGTAAAGTACATTTCCAAGTAGAATTTTTGGGTTGGGTGTTGGAAATGACATGAGGGGTAGTTTTCCCTTATGTCACAAGGAGATTAGTGTATATTTATTTGGTCCCCTTTTATTTTTTTATGTTGGTACTTGACCATGGGTGTAATCCCTTAAACTTGTGTATGATTCTTTTTATATAGTTCTTATTATGGATTATTATTATAATTATTGATGTTGGTGTTGGTTATTGCGATGGGAAGATAATTCCCAAAACATTTCATTGATTCCCTTGTACTATTTGATAACCCATGGGGATCAGGAATTCCCTTCAAGCCACGTCACAAGATAGGGAACGTACTATCTTGGATGATATCCCAAGACAGTTCACAAAAAAAATTATATTATATGTAGGTTTTCCCATTTCTTTGGGTCTTGTTATCTAAGAAACGTTTGAGTGGATGGGAGATTAGAATTTTAGGAATTGAGGTTATTGTTTTAAGTGGGGTTCTTAGAAAAAAATTATTTTGATCAGCCTTGGGTCACCATGGGATGTTGGGAAATTGTTTTTGAATCCTTTATAGGGTGTAATACATGGGCTACAGATAGGGCATGGGTACCAAGATTAGGTGGCGTAGTTTGAGTTTTTATGATTGATTTGTGATTTACTTGAATGTTTTATTTTATTTACTACTTGGTTCATAGTGGTTTTATGTATTTATTATTTTCCAATTTGTTATCTATGAATCGTGTAGTACCATGCCTCCCCGATCACCTCTAGTAAAACAAAAAAAGGAGGTCGAACTGAAATATTCACTGGCCAAACCACCTTTTGATCATAGACTTATAGTTTCATTGGTTCAAGAAATCCAAGACCTAGATCAGGGAGATGGATTAGGTCTTACTGAAGATGGGGAATATAACAAGTTCAAAAAAAGGATTTGGATCTTGAGTTTCTCAAGCATAATCCTACCCATTTAAAGGAATCACTTACCCGCAGGAATTTGATGACTAGGTTGAGAAAATAAAGAGGTTTTTGAGTTCTTTGGAACTCCTGAAGATGTTAAGGTTATTTCTGCAACATTTATGTTGGAATTCCCCGGCCATAAGTGGTTGGAGACTATGGTTCAGGATGGTCTCCAGAAAATATTGGTTGGAGGTATTTTAAGGCCACCTTCAACATGTAATTTCTTCCTAAGAACACAACTCTTTACAAGTCTCAAGAGTTTATCTCCCTTTAGTAGGGGGTGGTTGAGTGATGGAATATGATAACCACTTTACAGATCTGGTTCACATTGATCCCAAGATTATTGATCAATGATAGGTAAAAGGAATAGAATTTTGAAATGAGGTTGTGTCTAGATATCTGAACTCAGGTATTCCTACTTAAATTTAGGTCTTATTATGAGATGGTAAATTTTGATTTAATGGTCAAAATTGACCAGGAAAGAATGTAATGTTTTATTGAGTTACCTCAAATTCATGAAAAAGGTGGGGTCAGATCAAATTTAAATGAATTATAAGTGGGAGGAGTAAGGTAAAAGTTGTCGATGTAGTTATGGACATCCAACCTGATAATATTTTTCAAAAGTTTTAGGTGTCAAGACCATTGTATTCCATTAGTACGAAATATCAAGACATGTACAGTCTAAATTTCAGGTCCTCCCAGTTCATTCGACTTAAATGGACACTTAGGGCATCTACAAAAAAAATTTAAAAGTGTTAATCTCATTCAGATTAGTACATACACTATATCTCCAAGATGATCTATAGCTTAGTATAATGCTTTATGGGATATGAGGTCTCACTATAGTGGAGATGATGAAATAGATAGATCATATTATGGGTATATTCATCTCAAGGTAGTGTATTATTCTAGCATATTATATTATATACAGAAAGAGATGAAGCACCAACTTGCATTAGATCAGGAAGTGGTGGAATCTAATACAGATTGCATGACAATCAGAGCTAATTTCTTATTGTATAATCCATATAACTTTTTTTATTAAATAATTTTTCTTATCACACTTTAATATCTAATAATATATTTGAATTATTGAAACTCATAAACAAGATTATTTCATAAGTTATAGAGAAAGTTACACCTCTTGCGAAGAGGAAGAAACAAGGTCTCTAAGGTTTATCTTAATTTTTCTCTTTTTTAAAAGATGAGATAAAGTGGCACTTTCTTATTCAATAGATGGAATTATTTGATGTGATTTTTGGAATGGATTTTATAATATTTCCTAAGCCCTGCATCAATTTTTACCCTCAAAATGTGACCTATATGTCCCCCGATGGGAGTACTCTATTCTTTCAAGGATAATTAGATCTATAACTAGGATGAGAAGGACCAAAAACTCTAAATATGGGTAGAATTGCTTTTCAGGTATCCTCCCTCTTACTAAAATCTAAAAAATAAGTCTTATATATTGGGTCTCCTTTTATGGTTGGTGAGTTTCCTAAAGTGTTCCTAGATGATTTCTCGGGCTTACCTCCTGAGAGATATATAAATTTCACCATTGATTTGGTTCTAAGGAAATATCTAATGCCTATCCCTTCATATCATATGACCCAACTGATTTGAGGTAGTTAATGATTCAACTAGATGATTTAGAGTCAAAAGGTTTCATTCATCAAATAATGTATCCATGGTCCACTAGTGATCTCTTTGATATAATTTTTTATGGAATCCTTTGGTTATACATTGATTACTAAAAGCTGAACTTCATGAAGATAAATAATAAATACCAATTTCCATGTATTGATGATCCATTTTACTAGCTCAAAGGAAATTTTTTTTTTTCAAATATTGACCTCTATTCAGGGTATCACCAGGTTAGGTTAAAAGAATTTGATTTTTTTCAAGACTGCTTTACGAAGTAGTTACGATCACTTCGAATATCTAGTAATTCCATTCAGATTAACAATTATCACATGGTTTTCATGGACCTTATGGGTCGAGTGTTCCATATATACCTTAAATCCCTCATCATTGTGTTTTTGGATGACATTCTAATTTACTCAAAATCAAATTTGGAATATGGAATGAATTTTATGATCATTCTATGGTTGTTTTGGGGCCATTATTTTTTTTAAAAAAATATTGAAATACAGTTTTTAGATTTGAGAAGTCAAGTTTTTTTTCATGTGGTATTAAAATGAAGGGTTTTAGTTGATCCAGAGAATATGAGAGTAGTGATTTCATGAGAATATATTTAGAATGTTTTCAAAATCTGAAACATTTTCCCCAATTGGGTAATAAAGGTGACTCATCAAAGACTTCTATCAACCCACCTTCCCTATGATGGATCTTACTCGAAAGGGGGTAAGGTTTTCTTAAATATAGTAATGATAAGATTATTTTCAGGATCTCAATCAGTGGTTTACATCTACCTCTATCTTAATCTTACCCAAGTCAAGTCTGGGTTACGTGGTATACAGTGACACGTCAGGCATGGGTTTATTTTACATGCTTATACAAGGTGACCATGTTTTTTTGTATAAATCCCACCAACTACAACCACATGAATAGAAATACCTAACCAATGAACTTTATATCACAACTATGATAGATTCCCTAAAGTGTTTTCAACACTATATTTTTGGGAAAAGTATTACGGTCTACTCAGACCATAAAATGTTTATCTATTACTTTTGCCAAAATATTTAAACCTAAGGTAGAGACGATGTATAGAGTATCTTCAAGAGTTTCACTTCAACATAATATATACTCTGGATAATGGAAACATAGTCACTGTTTCTGTGAAATAAATTTTGAACTCAGGATCTGAAGGATTATAGTAGTGAGAGGAACCTCATGTGTATTGTTTCTCATATTCACCTAAATTTTTTGAAGAGAATTATGGAATGATTTTAGATAAAAAGTAGTTAATTCCATATCTTATAGAGCTGATCCAAGATGTTCATCCAAAGGATGAGTTGTGTTACTTTTCTAGTCAGATTCTAAATAGTGGGGAGTTATATAGTGAGTGGTCTTTATCTCCCAAGTAAATTATTTTCTTCATAGGATATTTTGTTATAACATTTGTTTCTAAGGAAGGCAATAGTGAGGGATTCTTACCAATCATAGTGGGATATCCTTCCTAGTTCCATAAAGATGTTCTATGATGGTGACTTTAGTTATGGTGGTTAGTTATGATACATGGAATTACTATATTTGTTTCTCAATGTTATAAATGTCAGTAACTCAAAGATGTGCATTAAAGGACCTCGGGCTTTCTCCAGTATCTCCCTATTCCTACATAGAATTGGGGTGAGGTATCCATGAAAATTATCATTAGGTTACCCCATACACCCCAATTATGGGATTATATTAGGGCGGTTATTGATCAATTGACTAAATATTCACACTTAATCCCTATCAACAACATCACCAAAGTGAAAGAGATGAGAAATTTATATGTCCACATGTTAGTGAGTCTTCATGGTGTGCCATTAGTTATTAATTTTGATAGGGATCCCTATTTAACCTCTAGTTTTTGGGAAAGTCTCCAAAATTAAATGGGGTCATAGGTCATTCTTATCACACATATTATCAGAAAAAATATGGCTAAGTAGAATAGGAAAACCAAATTTTGACAGGCATGCTTGATGCCTACATGCCATTTTCAGAGGATCATGAGATAAACTTTTGGGGATGGTCGAATTTTCTTATAATTACCATTACCAATAACCAATAATGATATATCCCTTTCAATATCTATATGCTTTGAATTATTGGCCCCCATTATGCTAGATAAAATTTGGTACACTTTATTTCGTTAAAATAATCTTCATGCAAGAAAAAAATGAAATATCCAGATGATTAAGATTCATTTTATGACATCCTAGATGGATTACAAGACATATGTCAATAATAAATGTAGAAAATTGTAATTATCAATGGGTGAACAGGTATTTCTAAAGGTGACACCTCTTTTGGTCCATCCCCACCTTGGGAAGCAATGAAATCTCACTATTAGGAATTTCATACCCTTCAAGATCATTGAGACGATCAGTAAGGTTTCATACCACTGATCATTAATTTATTATTTAAGAATTATTCTTGAAGTTTTTCATTTCTCCCAATTAAAAAAGTATAACTCGGATCCCTCACATTTATTGACTCGATAAGAGCTTGAGATGGAACCTGGTTTGTCAATGACCCAGCACTTAGTTTGGATTTTTGATTACCATGTGAAGGTGCTTCAAGGGAAATCTATTTTTTCTATTTTGACTTTTATGGTAAAAAATAAACATTAAATATGAGGTATGGGAATGAAATTATTGGGTTAAATAGAAATGGCCTCACTTACTCTCTGAGTAAACTATATATTGGCTTTTGGGGGTAGAAAGTTATGTGGTGGGGAGAATTGTTACACCGACAGTCCCATTTTTAGGTATTTATTTTTTATTTATATTATTCCTTTCCATCTATATCTTTTCTAGCTCTTTTTCTACAAATTTTTATGTTTTAAGGGAAAAAATTCATGGAGTACCGTTGGTTTATAGTAAGTGAAAATTGTATACCAATCTCATAAAACCATGTGTTCTAAGGTAGTGTCGCTAAGAAAGCTTCATGGTTGGCACATGGTTTGGAAAACTCTGGAACCAAATTGTGCAGCCTTCCCAATGGAACCAAATCCACCCGTACAGTTGGCACACCATTCGGAAAAATTTGCATCCACACTGTGTAATCTACCTAGGTATTAAACTATTAAACTAACCCTCGTCTAATATAACACCTTACACCAACTAATTTATCTATTAATGACCCTATAAAATCTAGGTTCTCCATCCCTATACTCCCCTCCCCTCTTGGATTTATTTTGAAGTGTTTTTTCCTTTTTTTCAATAAAAAATCCAATTAAGAAGCTCCACTTATTCCCTAAGTTTTCTTATCCCTTCCTTCCCAAGTTTCCTCCCATATAGTGGTTATGACGTCCCATGGTTAGTCTAATAAAATATTTATCAAATGGGGTTTCATGTTTTGGGTTTGTTCTTTCTTCTATAGGATACCCTCTCCTCTTAACATGTGGTTACCAATTTTTTCCTAATAATTTCATGGTAAAGGGTAGGTGATTTCATGTTGGGCCATTGTTTTAGAGCATAATTATTGTTTTTTTAAATTTTAGTATTTCTAAAATTTTGTTTTGTATATAAATGGGTCGTTTAAAAGTTAATTTTTTGTGTGTGAAATGTTTTGAAATTTATTTACATTATGGTAATGGTCATCAATGTTGTGATTCTAGATGTTGTGGTTTGGAATGTATTGAAAGAGGAATTTTAAGGATTAAAAAAGGGGAAAACACTTAGGAACCCTGGTTAGTTAGGCAGTCAGCCAAGTAAAAGTATGTAAGATGAGGTAGGAGGGATTTAGATTGTCCTTCATAGTAAGATTAATCGACAACATTATCAATACAAATATTATATTGTGGTTATGTCTTGTTCATGGGTATGGATATCTTCATGGTTTCATCTGTAAAATTATGAGGATCATTGGTCCTCAATCACTTAGCTACATAGGGATTTCCTATGGTTATTTTGTTTCTTTTTTTACCTGTATATCAGTTTTACTGTTTTTTTACTTATTTTGAGTTAGTCCTAAAAGAGGATTATATAACCCAATAGGGTTAAATTATGGAATGGATATTCATTTATAAATTATTCATACCCCAAGGAAAATGAAACACATATTTTTACTTGATTCTCCCTAACTGGGATACGTCCAACGTGCATACAATGGAAATGTACCAAATCCACTAATTCACACTTCCAAAACAAGGTTCAGGCTAGATCACTTCTACACCAAGTCTTACTATATTACAAAATTTATGGATAAATCACTACTTCCCAAGGGTCACTCCCTCAATCTTCCTTTAATGGATCACTACTAGTGGAAAAGATAACCTTATTCCTCTTCCTTTTCTCACTACTCTAGAAAGCACCCAAAAATGGTTTTTGGACATGTAGGCTCCTTTATTAAAAATAGTGAATGAATCCTAAATTTTAGTTAGATTCTCTGTTTAAGTTTCATTCTGGATGCACCTTCACTTCTGTGAAAACACCTTCATTTATCACTTCTTTTTTTCTAGATATTTGGAACAAAATTCTCTTTGTTGTAGACAAAAAAACATCATCTTCCTTAGATTTGAAAAGATATTCAATAGATTTCAAGTCTTCATTTCACTACCATGGATGTAGTAGTGAATAAAATCCTTCTGGAAATATATTCTAATGGTGCAGATCCTATATCTATTTCTTATTCAAAATTGAAATATGAAAATTATATTGTTCACTAGGTAATCCTGGAATATATTTCCTTGTGTGAGACCCTCAAAATAGTTTTACATGTAATTATTCCTTGAATTATTATTTTCACGTTAAATATTAAATAAAATTTCCTATATACTAATTTCCTTTTGGATAGTCCATTCATGAAATACCTTTTCCTTCATAGAAACCTTCTTTTGGAACAACATACTTTGCGAACCACTGGCTTCATGAACCACCTTGCACTGCATAGTGTGAGTGCTTCCCAATCCACTTATTTTTCATGGAATACCTTCACATCGCTGATAGATTATTCCTCGTGAATCACCTTTACCTTATGAGCTAAAGTTACCCATAACCAATCCACATTCGCAATCTTTTCTTTCACAAAATCCTCTATTGTGAATCGCTTTCACCATCAAAGACTACCTTATTCACAAAAAATTCTTGAAATATCTTTTAACAAACCTCTTTCATACTTCACAAAATTTTTCCATTGATAATTATCTCTAATAAAATTCACTATACTAAATTATGTGATTAGTGTCCCTTATATAAGAAAATAAATCACTAAAAACCCACCAATCATTATTTCCGAAAAATCCATTATGGATTAACCATTATTGTGAACGTTCTATGTTATCCTCATAGTGGATTTATTTATTCATGTAACTCATTAAATCACCACCTTCCTCTCACAAATGATGAGCCATTTATGGATGAGTTAATCCACCACCTTAACTCTGTAAATTAAAATCTTCCCATAAACTGATCCTACAATGTAGTTTTCATAGTGCATGACCCTTTGGGGATTCTATAATTTACCACCTTCATCCACAAAATATGAAATATCTCACATTATTTCTTTTATTTTTTCATATAATTGATTTTTGTTCTGAGAAATCCATTCTTTGTGGTCTGAAAACTACATCCTTTTTGGTCTATGATCTATGGTCCACAAAATGCTTTGAATTCTGCAAACTTCCCTTCCTATCAACAAACTCCATTGTGGTCTGCATCCCTTTTCTAATTTTCCTTCACCATTCATCATACTTGAAATGAGGTATGAATGATTTTTTATGAGGTTTACATACTTTTATTTTCGGGATAATTTACATTCCATAAAAAATACTGATTTTAAGGCACAAAAATATGGAAAACAATGGAAAATTGACCCACCTTAAACGCATATACTTCAGAAATGCCAACCATACTGAAACACAACCATCTGAATTTTTCAACCATGAAAATCACCTAAAAAACACCATAATGAAACCATGATGTATTTTTTCCCTATAATCTCTCCCATTGGGTTTGTTGAAAACACTTCAAAGTAATGACTAGTGATAAAATATTTACTCAAAACACAGTTTATCCCCCCAAGATACATGCTCAATTTGAGAAATAAGAGTAGAATGAAAAGTTCATCAATGAACCACTTCATTCCAAAACCACTCAACTTTTTATATCATGAAACCTATTTTTCATGATATATAACCTTTTATTGATTATCTATAGTATCATTAAAATTAGAACTCCCAAATATCACTTCTCCCCTATTATATTCTCCCATGTTTTAATTAAGATATTTTCTTCCCCTTTAATTCTCAACTTCTCCCCCTTTGTCAATGAACCCAAAGGTCACTTCATTGTGGCTGTAAAATTTTAATGAACATATATCATTTCATAAGGGAAAACGCACCATACCTTAAGAATATGGGTTCCTAAATCTACACTTTTGAAAGGTGTGGATTCTCCATGAGCCATTATATTCTTCTCAAACACTTCTTAGGTAAGGTATTTGGTATAATTTATGTGTCCTATAAGTCTATCGAAAAATAATCCAACTTCTCAAGATCATGATTCAAATTATTCTTAATGAAGTGATATTTTTTTAATATTCTTTTTCCTAGAAATATGGACTAGATTTTTTCAAATATTTATAGCACTTGAATTATCATAGAGGATATTGATCATAGACTTTACTTCAATATACTCCTTTCTCTTAGAATTAAATAGGACAGTCCTTCATTTATGAATTTACTCCCCCATATTTAATGATCACTATGCATCATATCTATACATAAATTTTCATTTGACCCCATTTACTAACTTTTCAATAAATCTTTTATAACACCTCAAGCTTCCAAAATATGTTTCTCTTTTAATAATACAATAGCTTGCACTGTATGCAACTTCGAGTTCTATCACACCACGACCAATCAAACTAACCATTTAAAAAGTAGTTATGAATAGTAATACCCACTTTTTTAAATTGTAGAAATTTTATTTTTCAAAATGGACTTCATTTCAGGTTTCGTAATATCAAAATTATGTTAGGGTGAATTTTTGGTATGTTTCTGAATACTTTCAATTTTTTATGAATAGTGAAAAATACTGTGTTATTGTTTAAAACTGACATTTTATTTAAATTAATATTTTTAAAATGTAAATTTACTTTAAATTAAAAATAGATACATAATACCTATATTAATCTAATTTAATTCATTTGATTGATTTTATAATAATATTATATACATATAATTTTATTGAACTTTTTAACATCTTATACGCACCATCTAGGCACATTTACAAATCTACATAAAACATAATTTTACTGCTTCTGTGAATTGAATTTCCAAAATCTGGGAGACACAATTGACATCAATAAGTAAAATTTGATTCAATTGGATGAAAATAATTTTTGATGAATAGTGCCTTTTGAATTTTATTTACCATAGTTAAAAGTAAATAGGGTAATTAAGGGTTAAATTAATGTTATAATTACCCCAACACACATCCCAATTCTATTGGATAAATTTTTTTGGACCAAAATCATCCTTAGGGAAAAAATAAGATCATTTTTTATACATTTGGGTTATATTATAACATTTAATACATTTTATTTAAAGAAGAGTTAAAAGTGTTAAATTCAAATTTTTATATCTAAACCATTTTTAATATAGGGTTATACTTAAGATTAATTTGACTATAAATATTCATTAAAAATATAAAAATATATCCTACATCATAGTACATTATTCAAAATTTTCATACATTAAATAATTAAATTTATTTATGACACAATGATGATGTAGTAATTACCTTATTAATGAAATATTAGAATAATTGGTGTTATAAATATTAAAATAAATGTAAATTAAATCTTTTTATGGCATACAATAATTTTCTAGGTGAATATGACCTTTTATGGTTGATTAAATGTATTGTTTTATGTAATAATGTTGTTATGACTTTCAAAAAAAATACTAAATAATGTCAAACTTTACATAAATGAGTTTTTAAAACAAATACTATTTTAATAAATGATATAATATCCTAAATATCTAATATTCTTCCAAAGGACTTATATAAGGTTATATATGTCGTTAATTAACCACTTTAGGTTCTCTTGGTATTTTATAGTCTGTTTATTAATCATGTAATAAAAAAAATAAAGGAAGACATGTTAAATGTTAAACTATTTAACTAAGAGTTAAATCTGAAAGAACATGTTAATATAGTGACATAAACTTTTCTAAAACCTATTGGTTGAGAATATTATTACCAATACACACCTTAGACTCGAAATAAATATATTTTGATGTATTAGAAACCAAAAATTATTTTATAATAAATTAATATTTCAATCTCTTCCAAAAGTGCCTCTCACCTCTCTTATAAAAGGGTACTTCCCCTTCTCTAAAATTCACACCTCAAAAGTCATTTGTATCATCAACACCCTACTCAAATATCCTCACACCTACACAAAATTCAACCTATTGGCCTTACTTTGATCAGAAATTCAACCTAAGTATCCTTTTTTTCAAATAAAAAAGATACACCAGAAGAAGAGGTAACTATTTCATCACCTCTTTCAATGTTCTTTTTTATTATACTTCCTTTTTATATGTTGTTTCAATACCAAAATAATAACTCTAGTAACTTTTACATACTGTGATGTTATTATTAATATGGTACAACCATATTCATTATTCTATCCATCCTATGAGTAACAAAGTCACCATACGTGCGTGCGTACGGCTTACCGTCTCCACGCATGGTGTAGTTTGTTATTAAACACTTAATTATTTAGACGGGTATAATAATGATGTAAAATTTATTTAAATAATAAATATAAAATTTTAATGATTCTGTATATATAATATACCATAAAATCATATATGATTTCACTATGAATAGACAGATATTGTCACTAATGCGAATGTACGGCTTACCGTCTCCACGATGTGATAATATTTCATTACCCATCGTAACCATTCCAGAATAATTTTCATTTGATGATTAAAAATAATGTTTAAGAACTTAATATCATTATGTATTTGAATAAAATACATCCTATCCATAGAAACATAAATTACGTAGCAAAACTTATGAAGGAAAACGATTCAGTTAACACCAGAAACAATGATGCTACTGAAATATTATTAATAATGAAATATTAGAATATCATATATGATATCATATTTATGTATTTTTTTCTTGAATAATTTAATCACAATTATTTAACTATTATATGTGAGGTTAAAATACCCTTGAATAAAGAAAATTACACAGTAAGGGTCAATTTTACAATCTCTTTATTATATGAGGTTGTTTATAAATAAGTGTCGACTGAGACCTATTTATCATCCACATCTGTGTTTCTTAAAAAAGAATTTCAAAACCTTTTTTTTACTATTTCCTAGAATATGGGATAATTTCACTTATAAACTTTTTGACTTTTATAAAATTATTTTAATGTAATCTTTCTGTCATTTTCCAAACAATGTACTTTATGACTTTTTCGAAAAATGAAGGAAAGAATGTTTTTTTAACATATACGGCGGCCATTTTATGCCATTATAACACCTTTGAAGCTTCCATTAAAATATTATAAGAAAATTTTCAAAATAAATGTTTTCTTTACTTTTAAATGATGTCAATGTAGAAAGAGATATTTCACTCAAATAATGTTTGGATTGATTTCATCTATGTCAACATCCTTTGTTAGATCTTATACATGTTTGAAGTTGATTCATTATGATACATCCTTTCATATTGTATTGAAGGTTTTGTGATATGTTTGAATATGGATGTGATATTTTTATACCATTCATGGTTTATGGTTAAATTATTAACATTTCAAATGGTAGTTTTAATATGAATACTTTTGTTATGCTTCAACCTTTTCATATAAGAAATGCATTGGATGTAGTAAGTGACGAGCGGGGATCGATATAGCCCCTTGATGAATAGGTAGGTCTCATGGGACAAACTAGTGTCTTGTCACAAGGCATTGAAGAAAAAATTATATTTAGGGTCTTAAAACGAGGCCTTGACATTGTGCTTAAGATTTCTGGAATTATGCATTCCATCATTATTATATTAGCTATTGATATTACATCTGATTATTCGACTAGTATAATATCCATGTAAATTAGTAAATGTGATTATTTGATTTATATTTTCAATATTATTCTGAATTTTATGTTTAAAAGTTTTGTGTTATAGTCTTATACATTGACTTAAATGTTTATGATTATTTATGATAATTTACGCTATATTTTTATCCTTACTGAGCATCTAAGCTCACCCCTTTCTGATGTTTTATCTTTAACAGGATGCGAAGAAGTATATTCTGATTGACCAGTAGGGATATTCCAAGTGATTTGAGTGTGTTCAAATGAGACACAATGTTTTTTTATTTCATAATGTAATTTAAAACTTATGTATGTATTTTGTACTTCCAAGGGTGCTAAACTTATCAGTCTTTCAAGACTTGATCTCTTATGATCATGCCAATGTTATGTAATAATGCACTGAATCTGGGTAATTGGGGTCAGGGAATTACAATTAGTATCAAATAATGTTTAGTACAAATCTTGGAAACTAGATTTAGAAAAACATAGATTCGAGAACATTACCCTAAGATGGACTTTCAGGATTAGTGTATAAGAACATCCAAATGTTTTGGTAATATTGATATTATGTGGGTTTTCCGAGCAATAGATACATTTATGGATACTACAAGTCGACGTGGTTTTGGAACAGATATAACTAAGAGTAAAAACTCCAGTAAAGAGTTTGGGGCTTGACTTTGGGTATCCTGGTACACGACAACAGGCCTTATTGTGCACCATGTTTGACACTATATAACTAAGAGTGAAAACTCCAGTAAGGAGTTTGGGGCTTGACTCGGGGTATCCTGGTACATGACAACGGGCCTTACTATGCACCTATTTTGACACTCCCAGGGGATATTCTTATGATAATTCACATTTTCTTTACAAACCATTATAAATTACTTATGAGAAATACATCCCTAAAGAAAACATTTTTATGATTATTGATTATATGAATAAACTATTCAATTTATTGAAAGTATTTTACGAGTTTGTAATTATGCATTGTGATTCATAAACTAACAAAGTGTATGACATTTTTTAGAAATGGATCCTAGTAAAAGGAATGGAAACCGTATCGACAATTTTAATCCATGTATGGATTGACCTCCTAATAAAGAAAATTATATTGGATGTAGTGATGAAACTGGTGATGAAAAACTTATAACCATACTTGGAAAACTCACTCAGGTTATGAATAATAACCTACCCGTATAGAGCACCCTGATCCACAATGTAAGGTATCAATTTTAGACCACTTCATGAGGCAATAACCACCAACATTCAATTATAATACAAACCCATTTGTAGTTGATAAATGGATAAGTTACTTACATAAATTATTTCATGCTTTGGGGAGTAGAGAAAAATAAAATGTTTTCATGGATATTTATTGCCTCACAAGAGATACAGATCAATGGAGTTCATTAATTCCAAAACAAGAAGGAGGATGAAGAAGTATCAAATGTGGAACATATGGAGTTTAAAGATCTTTTTTGAGTCTGAGGAAAAATGAGGATGATAATGGTGAAAAGTATGAGGCTAACATTACATGGTTAGCAAGGCATGCTTTAGATTATATACGTAACCCAAGAAGTATGATTTATCGATTCTTTGATGGGTTAAAACTATTTCTCTGTCGACCAATGGCCTTACAATCTTTATCATTGTACGAAGATATAGTCTCATGTGCTATCAAGAAAAAAAAGTAATTCTCTAAATCTTATTTCTTTAAAGCAAAGAAAGATAAGAAGAGATAGTCTAAACACTATAGAAAAGGAAGTAAAAGGAATAAGGGAAAGTTGAATTTCCATCTTGAAGTAATTGTGGGAAGAAGCACCATGGTGCATGCTTAAAGGGGTTGGGTGTTTGTTACAAGTGTGGAGAAAAATCCACCATGCTCGTGATTGCAAGAGGAAAAATATGTTGTCGATGCTAAATGCTAAAATTGTAAAGAAATGGGGCATTATGAAAATGAATTTCTTAATAGTCAAGGAAACATACCACAAAAAAGGACAAGGGAGAAAGGCAAATCTTATGTCATCACAACTGCTGATGTTGAAGCTCTGAATGACGTGGTGGAAGGTAATTTAATCATTTACTCAAAATTAGATAATTCTTTATTTGATTCTGGATCATCTCATTATTTCATATCCTACTAATTTTCCATGAAAATTATATATTTCTAATTTGACTTATTAAGGGAGTTTTCATTCAATCTCCTAAGGTAAGTATCATTGTAAAAATAATTTGTCAATCAGTAACCATTATGGAATATAAACATTCATTATCTACTGATCTTAATGTCATACCCATGATTGAATTTGATATAATCCTTGGTATGGATTAGATTTCAGATCATGTTTCCAAAATTTATTGTAAAAAGAAGGATGTTACAATTTTTTATGATGATAAGGAATCCCTTATCTTTAGAGCAGAAACATCATCATCTGATTCTTATATAGATCCACCCCCATTATCTCTAATAAATTCAATTATTGGGGATTAAGGGAGTGAAATAACTATGGTTGAGGAATGTAATGTTTAAATAGAGAAAATAACCATTGTGAAAGAATATGTTGATGTGTTTCCAGATGATTTTCCTAGACATCCTCTAGAACATGAAATTGAGTTTTCCATTGACTTAATTCCTAGTTCATGGACCATATAGAAGACCCCTTATGGAATGGACACTGTGTAATCAGTGGAACTAAAGAAACAACTAGATTAATTGAGTAATAAAAGATTTATTCTCCTTAGTGTTTCTCCATGGGGAGCCCTTGTTCTTTCTGAAAGATGAATATGTAAGGTTGTGCATTGACTACAGAGAGATCAATGCTATAACAATAAATAAAAATTATCTCCTACCTAGCATTGATGATTTATTTGATCACATTCCTGGAGCACAATATTTTTCAAAGAATGACCTTTGATCTGGATATCCTCAGTTGTGTGTGAGGAAGGAAGACATTCCAAAGACAACATTTCGAACCAGGTATGGGCATTACGAGTTTACAGTAATTCCTTTTGGACAGACTAATCCACCCTCTGTTTTCATATATCTAATAAATAGAGTTTTCAAGGAATATATTAATGACTTTATAGTGGTATTTATTGATTATATCATGATATACTCCAAAATATAAGAAGATAATGAAAATCAATTGCACACTATACTAAGGACTCTTAGAAGAATTGAATTATATGGGATGTTTAGAAAGTGTGAATTATGGCTTTAGGAAATTTCTTTTCTTGGCCATATTGTCTCTAAGGATGGACTATCTGTTGATCCTTCAAAGACTAGGGCAATCTAATAATGGCCAACATCAAAGATTATAATTGAGGTAGGTAGTTTTATTGGTTTAGCAGGTTACTATCAGCATTTTGTCCAGAATTTTTCCCGATTGTCTAAGTCATTAACCAAGATCACACAAAAATGGGTTAAATTAGTTTGGAAAAAGAGTGTGAAGAATGTTTTGAATAATTGAAGAGAATATTAGTCAATGCTCCAATATTGACTCTACCATCGAGGAATTATGGGTTTGTTATTTATAGAGTTGCTTGAAAGAAGGGACTTGGTTGTGTCCTTAAGTGAAATGATATAGTTATTTCCTATACATCATAGAAGCTAAAAATTCACGAACCAAACTACACTACTAATTATTTTGAGTCATCAGCTACAATATTTTCTATGAAGATATGGAGATAGTATCTATATAGTGAAAATTTGAGATATATACTGATCACAAGAGTTTGAATTATATTTTCTCACAGAAAGAACTCAACATGAGGAAAAGGTGGTGGATCAAACTACTCAAGGATTATGATTTCACAATACACTTCCACTTAAGGAAGGAAAATAAGGCGGCAGATGCTTTGAGCAGAAATAATCATGTAGTTCTGAACAAGATGAGAGTTGAAAGAGATCCTATGTTCATGGATCTAGTAAATATGGATATGGAAATAATCATGGAAGGTGAAACATCAATATTTTTTCAAATGGTTTCCAAACCATCTTTACCAGAAGGGGTAGAATGTTCTCAGACTAATGATGAGGAGTTTCAAATGAAAATTAAAGCTGTGAATGATGGGATATTGATCAAATTTTTATATGAAGATGGAATTTTGAAATTTGGGAAGAGGCTTTGTGTTGCCGATATAGCTGATCTAAAAATGTATTTTTTTAGATGATTCTCATAGCTTTAATTTCTCTATACACCATGGTAGCAATAAGATGTATAGATATTTGAAGGAACATTTTTGGTGGGACAACATGGAGAGGGAGATTGCTGATTATGTGTCAAGATGTGTGGTTTGTTAACAGGTGAATGCTGTAAGACAACATCCTCGAGGAGTCATGAAACCTCTTCCCATACCTGAGTGGAAATGGGATGATATTATGATGGACTTTGTCATGGGGCTACAAAAGAATCCTAGAAGAAATGATATAATATGGGTCATTGTTGATCGTCTTACCAAGTCAACACATTTTCTTGATATAAGAAAATATTTACCACTTGAACATTTAGAAATACTATATATTAATGAAGTTATAAGACTTCATGATGAACCCCTATCGATTGTTTCTGATCATGATCCTTGTTTTACATCATGATTTTGGAAAAGTCTTCAAAAATCTCTGGATACTGAACATTGTTTGAGCACTACCTACCACCCTCAAACTAATGGAAAATCAGAATGGACTATTCAAACCTTAGAATACATGTTTATCTCTTACTCACTTGACTTTCAAGGTAGATAGGATCATTATTTTACTCTGGTAGAATTTTCCTATAACAATAGATTCTATTCAAGTACTCAGATGGCACCAAATGAAGCATTATATTGAAATTGATTTTTCACAAGGACTTGTTGGGATGAATTGGGGAAAGAAAACTCATAGGACCAGAACATTTTGAGGAAACAATGGAAAAGGTAAAGATTATCCAAACCCGCATCAAATAATCTCAAAGTAGGAAAAATATCTATGTCGATAACTGAATGAAGGATTTGGAATTTCAAGTAGAAGATCATGTTTTCTTGATGGTCTCTCCATGGAAGGGTGTTATTGGATTCGGTAAGATGGGTAAATTGAGTCCCAGGTACATCAGAACTTTTTAAATTCTAGAACGAATTGGAGTTTTAGCTTACCATTTGGCAATGCCACCAAATCTTTCCAAAGATCATGATGTGTTCCACGTATCACTATTGAGAAAATACATACCGGACCCAATGCATGTACTCACCAATGAAGAAATAGAACTGGAACTAGATCTATCTTATGGTAAAGATCCAATTAGAATTATTGATACCAAAGAACAAGTGTTGAGAAACAAGACGACTTGTATGGTAAAAGTTATTCGAAGAAACCATAAAATAGAAGAGGCAACGTGGGAACTCGAGGAACATATGATGAAGAACCACACAAATATTTTTTACAGTAGTATTCGAGAAATTTTGATGATGAAATTATATGAAGGGTAGAAGAATGTAACACCCCAAGATTCCATGGTATGTTTCTCTTTGAATAATACAATACCTTGCGTTGTACTTGTTTTCGAGTTCTAGAACACCACAGCCAATCAAACTAGACGTTTAAAAAGCAGTTATGAATAGTAATGCCCACTTTTTGAAATTTTATAAATTTAATTTTTTAAAATGGACTTCATTTTCGGATTTAGAATATCAAAATTAGCTAAGAGTGATTTTTTTTTATTTTCTGAAAACATTCAATTTATTATGAATAGTGAAAAACATTGCGTTATTGTTTAAATTTTTTTTAAATAATTATTTATAAAATTAAATTTATTTTAAAGTCAAAATAGATTCACAATACCTATATTAATCCAATGTAATTCATTGGATCCATTTTATAAAAAAATTAGATATATAAAATTTTATTTATCTTTTTAACGTCTTTTACCCACCTTCTAGGGACATTTGAAAATCCACATAAAATGTACTTTTACCACTTCTGTGAATTGAATTTAAAAAATTTGAGAGACAGAGTTGACATTAATAAATAAAATGTGGTTCAATGTGATGAAAATAGTTTTTTTAATAGTAACTTTTTAATTGTATTTACCATGATTAAAATTAAATAGGGTAATTAATGGTAAAATTAATGTTATAATTACCCCAAAACGTGTCCTAATTCTATTGGATAAGTTTTTTTCAACCAAGATCAACCTTAGTACAGAAATAAGATACTTTTTGATCCATTTGGGTTAGATTAGTACATTTATTATATTTTATTTAAAGAAGAGTTAAAAGTTTTAAATTCATATTTTAATAACTAAATCATTTTTAATATAGGGTTATAATTAAGATAAATTCGAATATAAAGATTTATTAGAAAGATAAAAATATTTCCTACATCATAGTATTTTATTTATAATCATTAGACATTAAATAATTAAATTTATTTATGACATAATAATGATGCAGTTTTTAACATATTAATGAAAGATTAAAATAAATGTTTTTTATAGATATTAAAATAAATGTAAATTGAAAATTTTGACACCATAAACAAATTATATAGGTTAATATGACTTTTTAGTGTTGATTCAAAGTATTTAATTCGAGGTAATAATGTTTTTATGACTTTCACAAAAACCAAATACTAAATAATGTCAAAACTGACATAAATGGGTTTTTAAAACAAATACTATTTCATTAAATGATATAATATCCGAAGAATATAAAATTCCAAAAAGGGATTATTTAAGTTTATATATGTCATTAATGAACCACTTGAAGTTATCTTGGCATCTTACAGTACATTTATTAATAATGTAATATAAAAATACAAGAAGACATGGTAAATGTTAAACTATTTAACTAAGAGTTAAATCTAAATGATAAGGTTAATATGGTGACCTAGACTTTCCTATAATCTATTTTTTGAGAATATTTAGACCCATAACCACCTTATCCTAGATATAAATCCATTTGGAGTTATTAAAAACCGTAAATTATTTTATAATAAATTAATATTTCAAGCTCTTCCAAAAGTGCCACTCACCACTCTTATAAAACGGTACATCCCCTCACTTATATTCACACCTCCAAATCCATTTGTCATGGAAAATACCTGCTAAAATATCCTCCAAACTACCCTCACTTCAACATAGAGGCCTTACTTTGATCATAAAGCCATCCTATGCAGATATTTTTTTCAAATAAAAAAGAAGCACCCAAAGAAGAGTTAATTATCTCATCACCTCTTTCAATGTTCTTTTCTTATTCCACTTCCTCTTTCTTTGTGGTTTACATACCAAAAATAATAAATTCAGTACCTTATATATACTATGATTTTATTATAAATATGGTACACCCATATTAAATATTCTATCCATCCAATAATTGAAAAATTCATCATACATGTGTACGTACGGCTTACCATCTCCACGCCGTGGTGTAGTTTGTTTTTCATCACTTAATTATTTGGATGGGTATAATAATGAAGTATAATTTATGTAAATAATAAATATAACATGTTAATGATTATTTATATATAATATATCATCCAATCACATATGTTTTCACCATGAATATAATGATATTTTCACTCGTGCGTACGTACGACTTACCGTCTCAACGATGCGATATGATTTCATTCCCATTGAAACCATTCAAAAATAATTTTCATTTGATGATTAAAAAATAATGTTTAAGAACTTAATATCATTCTGGATATTGATCAAATACATCCTATCAGTAATGAAACATTACTTACATAACAAAACATATAAAGGAAAATGAGTTAGTTAACACCTGAAACAATGATGCTACTGAAATATTATTAAAAAAGAAATATTAGAGGATCATATATGATATCATATTTATGTATGTGGTTATCGTATAATTTGAAAACAATTATTTAACTATTATACAGTAGATTAACTTACCTTCGACTAAGGAAAAGAACAAGGTAAGGGTTAATTTTACAATCTCTTTATTATCTGAGGTTGTTTATATGTAATTGTCTACTAGGACCTCTTCATCTTCTACATCTGTGTTTCTAAAAAATGTATTTCAAAACATTTTTTTACTATTTCATAGAATATGAGTTAAATTAATTTATGCAATTTTTTGACTTCTATAAAATTATTTGAATGTAATCTTTCTGTCGTTTTCCAAACATGGTACTTTATGACCTTTTCAATAAAATAAAGAAAGATTTTTTTTCAGCTTACACAGAGGGTGAAACCATTTTCTGCCATTATAACACCTTTGAATCTCCCCTTAAAAGATTATAATAATATTTTCGAAATAATTTTTTTCTTTAATTTTAAATGATTTCAAATTAGAATGATATATTTCGATCAAATAGTTTTTGGATTGATTTCATCAATGTCAACATCCTCTGTTAGATTTTGTGCTTGTTTGAAGTTGATTCATTATGGTACAACATTCTATAATGTATTGAAGGATTTGTGATATGTTTGGATTTGGACGTGCTATTTTTATAACATTCATGGATTATGGTTAAATTATTAAAATTTATTATGCTATTTTTAATACGAATTTTTATGTAATGTTTCAAACTTTTCATATGAGGAATGCATTGGATGTAGTAAGTGACGAACAGGGCCCGCAATAGCCCCTCAATGCATCGGTAGGTCTGATGAGATAAACTACTATATTTGAAAAAGTCCTTGACAAAATTTATATTTAGGGTACTGGCATGATGACTTGACTTTGTGGTTAAGATGTCCGACATTATGATTTTCATCATTGTGTGATTTTTTATTTATATTACATGTGATTATTTGACTAGTAGAATATCCATGTGAATAAGTAAATGGAATTATTTGATTTATCTTTTCCATGTTATGATGAACTTTATGTTTAAAAGGCTTGTGTTTTAGTCTTATACATTGTCTTAAATGTTTATAATTATTTTAGAAATTTTCCTCTATATTTTTATCTTAAGTGAGCATCTGATCTCACCCCTTTCTTATGTTTTATCTTTCCCAGGATGCGAAGAAGTATATTTTGATTGACCTTCCAGGATAGGCTAAGGTATTTAAGTGTGTTCAAAGGAGACACAATGTTGTGTTTTAATTTCATAATGTAATGTAAAACTTATGTATGTATCTAGTACTTCCAAGGCTAGAAAAATTATCGGTCTTTCAGGACGTGATCTCTTGTGATCATGCCAATGTTATGTAATAAGGCACTGACTCTCGGTAACTAGGGTCGGGTCATTACAACTTTGATTATTTTATCACATTTCAACATTAATTTCATATAATTATTTATAGTTTTGCACTACTGAAATATTTTAATCAGGTGAAATTTCCACTTGAAACTAAGTCATTGAAAGATCCCCAAAGACTACTAGGTGAGAACTCTTTATATGAAGAAAGAGTTTAGGCCAATAAACATTAATGTTGTCCATTCCACTCACTTACTTCAAAAAATTCTAGAAAGATGACATTAATCAATTCTTTAGAATACTCTCTTATCAGATAAGTTTATATCATCTAGTGTGATTGTCACCATATCTTCCTGAAAAGATCTTGGTTTGGACTAATATAAATCACTAATACCAATTATTGAGGTGAATCCCAATGTTGAATTACACTTCAAAATGAAGAGACAACATGACAAAAACGATGTTGACTTTCTCTTATGGATTCTTGGTGTCCTTAACATAGTCATCTGATACCACATTATAAAAAAAAGATAGTCATAAAATACATGAATATTTATTATTCTACCTAAATAAGTCATCTCTTGGTGGAAAATTAACATTTTAACTGAGGAATGATACAAATTGTTGGCTATTCAATATGACTTGGAACCACTAGATCATCCACAGATATCTTCGACACCTCTTCAGTTTCACATCAGGCTCTTCATCATATAATCTTACCTTTTCCAAATCATGAAAATTCGAGACAAAATTTTAAAAGTAAGGTTATTGTCTAACATCACTTGTTGAATCTAGTATCATCTGTGCATTTGAAGAGTTCATATTCTTCTTGTTGAATGTATCTCAGTAAACTGATTTACCTATTCCCCTTCAACACACACACAAACACCTTTGATTGTTTCTCCCCCATAGTCCTACACAACATCCAGCTGATATTCGAAACATTTAACACACAGGGAGATGGGAACATCTTTAATCATAAAGGTGAGGATTTTGGTTGATCCTGAAGGACCAAACCTTTGATATTTACTTCCAAACTATTGTATAGTTTCATCACTTTTTCCAACTGTCTCACCAACTTTAATTGTTTTTTCCATTTAATTAGACATTCATTAACCACATTGTCAGTATCTTTCTAGTATATCAATTATTTAGGTTTGTACTCTTTCACAATTTTGAGTTTGAATCTAATAATACAAATTTATTTCTTTTCCACTCCCCTTATACACCATTTTTCATTATTCTTTCTCTGACCAGGAATATTTCCACTGATCGTCTAATCTTGATTCTTCCTCCATTGGAGGGATCTTTCTATTTCCCTCACTTTTTACCATGTGGCATGAAATGTGAATTTTTGAAGGATTACTTTATTAATTTTTCATTTATCTATTATCCAAGTCACTATATTGTTTTTTCTGGTGGTGATTCTTTCATTGAATGTACATTCTTCTTACTCGCAACTAGAGTAGCTCCTCCATTTTTCATCAAGCTATAATATCTATCCAAATTTCCATTATTAGAACAAGTAAAAAATATACCATTAAAATCATACCAATGTCATCATTTCTCGGTTGAGATGTTGATATAGCAAGAGTTATTCTTTTATCTTTGATTCCCTGTGCTTCTTGACACATACTCGTGGTGTCTCCCAGTCTTCCACAATAGTATCATTTCATGGTTAATTTCATTTGAGAGACTCTTCTTCTATATTTTTCAATAAGATTTTATTTATTATTTATTTAGAAATATTTATGTCTTTATGGCATGAAATATATTACAAAGCTTCAAAATAAAAACTTGAGATTTGACCATGAATCACATATAAATAGAACATGTTTTCATCACTTTATGTATAAGTATTGTTTATTCTCTTTACAAAACCAATAGGATTTTCCTAATTTTTGGGACTATTCATGGATCTCTTTCTCACATGCATAGGAATGGTTTCATCATATCCAATACCGGATTTTCTAAAACTACATGGCATTTGGGATAAGACAGTAATTTCATGTTTTTCTTCTAAAGTTTCATATTTATTTTAATTTCATTATCATATGTCGTTGTGTAATAAAATTATAAGGAATCGGCCTTAAACAATACATAACAGAGAACCTTTAACCTGTATACGTTCTGTAGAATAGATAAAAACTTAAAAATTATCATAGTTTCCACAAAAATAAAATAAAATTAAAAAAAACCACATGCACTAACACCACAAGTGAAGTGAACTCCATCAGTGCTTCTATTGTTCCTATGAAAAATCATTTCAAACAAAGGGGTCATCACAAAAAAAATCAGTAGGGAGATTAAAAAAATCTTCGATAAATACTCTTTAAAAAATTCATTGAAAATAATTTAATAAATACATAAAAAATAACATTTTTAAAATACTATTTGAAATTACATACGGCTTAAAATACTAGGTCATTGTATAAAATATTTACCTTCAAAATTTCTTTAAACATAATCCCGTGTTTTATGAAATACAGTACACAAGCTTCTGCAAACAAAACACTATTTATGGGCTCACTTGAATTGTTGAAGTCTGTCTGGGCCCACCCACTTAGATAAGGATGGGTTCACTCCCTATGTACCTTCCATATTTGCAATGATCAAGTGCCTAATTTTCTAAAAAATATCTCAATATTGCTTTATTTATGTATACATTTTCACTGGAGATTTCTGTTTTGAATACACGTCACTGCTTTAAAATGTATATTCATCACTTTCAAGTTTTCTTACAACCAATGTATCTACCACATAGGGTTTTCATGGACCATCCATGTATTTAAAACCTTTTTTTGATTATAATACAACGAGTGTTGATGATGTGCAGAATCGCATGACCATGACTATATGCAGGTGCGAAAAATTACACGTTAACATGTTATCCACATTTTTAGAAATATGACAATAAATCTATGATAAAATTATAATCATGATATTTATGATATCATCCACATATATATAAATATATATCATGGGTTGATTAATTTATTTTAAAACCCTTCCAACTAAGTTTGAGTTTAATGATGGGACTTCTTTTCCAATATAAATTAGAAATACGATTTAAGGCATAAGAAACCCTTTATATATAGAGAGAGAGAAAAAATATAACCAATATATGTGTATGTACACATGTATATACACATTTATGTAAAATCTATTGTGAAATGATCATACAAATACACTCTTACCATGAAGAGGGTTTCAAAAAACAATCTCTTTGAATCAATAAGAACATATCACACATGCAAATTGTATTTGAAAGATATAATCATAAATGTATATATATATTATAGAAATATATTTATAAGTCCACAAAACAACTTGAAAATAATGAAATCCCTTATAGTAAAAAAATGATGAACTGTAAGTAACATGAATGCACCCTTACAATGATAAGATTTTATAAAAAAATATCATTTAAATCAACAAAATCAATCATATATGTGTTTTGAATTAGAGAGATATAAAATTACATAATTATATATATATATTTATATGTATACATATTTATTTGCAAATTATATAATAAAAAATAAATAGAAATCTTACCTGACTTAAATCAAAGAGGGTAGTGGGTTCATGAGGGATGACGCATGGCAGTGTGAAATTTATGTTGTATTAGGTGTGCAAAGTGGGTTTATATAATAGGGTATTACAAATATTCCTTGGGAGAAAAAAATATATTCATTTATTCATTTGAATTTTTTATCCAATTATATCTTATTATCATTATCCTACATTCTAGGTGATAGGAAAAAAAATAAAGAAGATCCCAATTTTGACGCACACAACCCACCATTTTCATCTAACATTATTATTATTATTACATTTTTATTCATTTGTTTCATATCATTCTTTAATTGAATTTGTGTTTTTTAGTCTATTACATGATTTAATGAATTTTTTAAGAAATATTTATAACTATTTTCTTAAAATATTTAGCATTTTTTTAAACTATATATGTAATTTGTTTTTTTAATAAATCATATTACACACTTTTTTTAGACAAATCAAAAACCCTTTTTTTAACTTATTTATGTCAACTTTTTTTAATAAAATTGTTTAGCTAATATATATATATATATATTCGTTTTTTATTTTACATTAATATATATATATATATATATTCACCAAAACATGTAAATTATATATATATATATTTAAATTCATATTTTTAACTAAGGAAACATATCATTTTTTCTTCATCTAAATTTTCCATTCATCAATAGTTTTATCCTCAAAAGAAGTTAATCTTTTGAATTTTTTTCACACCTCTCTCCACTCATCTTACCTTTTTTTAGTCAACATACTATTACTTTATTACATTTTCAATCTTTAATCAAACACCATTCACCCACTCACACCACATGTACAATTTTAACTTTTTTTAAATCAGTTACTCATTTCACATTTTTGTTTTAATATAAAAAATTATATCATTTTATATATATAAATAATGGTAGCACATATATATATATAAGTAGTTTTTATTAATAAATAATTCAAAACATTTTAAAAAAAACATATATATATATATATATATGCATTTTTTGGTAAATATTTGTAAATATTTATAATTTATAATTTTCATAAAATAAAAACATAAATTAATTTTATAATATTTATAATTGTAATTTTTTTATATAAAAAAATATAATCACAATTAATAAAAAAAATAATGATTATATTTCAATATATGTATTTATATATTTATATCATATTTTCGAAACAAAAATTTATCAAAAAAATTTAATTATATTTGTATATAAATTTTAAAGTATTAATCATAATAAAAATTTATAAAAACGTAGTTTATTTAATTTCCAAAACAAACAATTTATTAAATGATTATCAAACATTTTAAAATTTTCTGGGTGTTACATTGTTCCCCCCTAAAAAATAATTGCATCCTCGCAATTAATTAATTAGACTCTAGAAAATTCTAATTTTTTTATCGTCAAAATAAGAAAAACTAAAACTGATAAACTTATATACTATACCGACGACATCTAATATCCAATGTTTTCTAGACCGTTCCTATGATACAAATTTTAAGGAATCCACCTTAAACATTACATAACGTAGGACCTTTTACCTGTCTAGGTTCTGGAGAATAAATACAAACTTACAAACTATAAGAGTTGTAGAAAAAATAAAATAAAATGAACAAAAACATGACATACACTAACACTGCAAGTGAAGTGAACGCCTTCATAAATTCTATTGGTCCTGGGAAAAAACATTTAAAATAAAGTGGTTAGAACAAAAAAATGCTCAGTAAGGAGTTTAAAAAAACCTTCAATAAATCCTCTTTAAAACATTCTTTGAAAATAATTTAATAAATATATAAAAAAATAACATTTTTAAAATTCTATTTGAAATTAATTACGGCTTAAAATACTAGGCCATTTTAGAAAATATTTACTTTCAAAATTTCTTTAAAAATAATCCAATGTTTTATGAAATATAGTACGGAAGATTTTGAGAACAAAATACTATTTGTAAGGTCACTTGAATCGTTTATGTTTGTCTAGGCCTACCCACTTATCAAAGGATGAGTTCACTCCACAATGACCTTCTATATTTACAATGATCAAGTTCCAGATTTTCTATAAAACATCTCAAGCTTGCTTTAGTTATGTATATATATTCCCTGGAGATTTCTATTTTGAGAACATGTTGCAGCTTTAAAATGCACATTCATCACTTTCATGTTTGGTTTCAACCAAATCATCTACCACATAAGCATTTCGTGGACCATCCAAGTACTTAAATCCATGTGTTTTTTAAAATACAACGAGTTTCGATGATGTGCACAATCGCATGACCATGACTATATGCAGGTGCAAAAAATAACACATCAACATGTTTTGCGCATTTTTAGAAATATGACGATAAATAGATGATAAAATTATAAACATGCTAATGATGATATCATCCACATATATATAAATATATATCATGGGTTGAGTAATTTATTTTAAAACCCTTCCAACTAAGTTTGAGTTCAAATAGGGGACTTCTTTTCCAACATAAATTAAAAATACGGTTTAAGGCATAAGAACCCCATTATATATATATATATATACAGATAGAGAGAAAATATAACCAATATATGTGTATGTATGCATGTAGATACACATTTATGTAAAATCTATTGTGAAATGATCATATAAATACACTCTTACCATGAAGAGGGTTTCTAAAAACAATCCATTTGAATCAATAAGAACATATCACACATGAAAATTGTATTTAAAGGATATAATCATACATGTATATATGTATATATATATATATGATACACACATATATATATATGTATAATTCCACAAAACCAATTGCAAATAATGAAATACCTTCTAGGAAAAAAATCAGGAACTCTAACTAACATGAGTACACCCTTACAATGATATGATTTTATAAAAAAAATATACTTTAAATCAATAAAATCTATCATATATGTGTTTTGAATTAGATAGATATGATCTTACATAATTATATATATGTATATGTATAAATATTTCTTTGAAAAGTACATAATAAAAAATAAATAGGTGTGTAATGTGAAATTTAGGTTGTATTAGGTGTGAAATGTGGGTTTATATAACAAGGCATTACAAATATTCCTTCGGAAGTTAGGGAGAAAAATAATATATTCATTTATTCATTTTCATTTTTTATCCAATTATATATTATTATAATTATTATAAATTATAGTTTATAGGAAAAAAACAATAAAGAAGATCCCAAATTTGACGCACATAACCCACCATTTTCATCTAACATTATTATTATTATTATTATATTTTTATTTGTTTGTTTTTTATCCTTTTTTTCTTCAATTTGCATTTTTTTATTCTATTACATGGTTTAATGATTATTTTTTAAGAAATATTTATAATTACTTTCTTAAAATATTTATCATTTATTTTTAAAACTATATATGAAATTAATTTTTTTAATAAATCATATTACACACTTTTTTTAGACAAATCAAAAATCCTTTTTTAACTTATTTATATCATCAAATATTTTTAAGAAAATTGTGTAGATAATATATATATATATGTGTATATTCATTTTTATTTTACATTAATATATATATATATACATATTCACCAGAAAATGTAAATTTTTTATAAATATTTTAATTTTTTTTAACTAAGAAAACATATTGTTTTTTTCTTCTTCTGAATTTTCCACGCATCAATAGTTTTGTCCTCAAAAGAAGTTAACCTTTTGACATTTTTTCCACACCTCTCTCCACTAATCTTACCTTTTTTAGTCAACATACTATTATTTTATTACATTTTCAATCTTTAATCAAACACCATTCACCCACTCACGAAACATATACAATTTTAACTTTTTTAAAATAATCGTTTACTCATTTCCCATTTTTGATTTAATATAAAAAAACATATCATTTTATATATATAAATAATTTTAATGTATATATATATAATTGGTTTTCATTAATAAATAATTCTACACACTTTTTAAAAAAAACATACATACATATATATATATATATATGTATATATGTATTTTTTGTTAATTATTAATAAATATTAATAATTTATAAATTTCATAAAATAAAAACATAAATTATTTTTATAATATTTATAATTGTAAATTTTTTATATATAAAAAATATAATCATAATAAATAATCCAAAACTAATGATTATAATTAAATATATGTATATATATATATATCATATTTTCGAATAAAAAATTTATAAAAAACAAATTAATTATATTTGTAGGTAAATTTTAAAGTATTAATCATAATAAAATTTTATAAACAATTAGTTTATTTAATTTCCAAAACAAACCATTCATTAAATGATTATCTATCATTTTAAAATTTTCGGGGTGTTACAAAAATAGTAAATGTAAATAATACTTTAATTTGGGGTTTTCTTTGATATTAGATCGCTTTGATTCTTCCTGGACTAATGCTATCTCTTTTCCCAATTGTTGTATCTTCTATTACCTATATTCATGTTGATCATTAAGTTCAATATTGAGATTCTTACCACTAGTCATCTCATTTACCAAATCCCGAGAGAGAATATCCTCCATGTCCCTTTTATCATTTATTTTTCAATTTTAATGAGCAATAGGAACATTGAAGAACGCAATCTCTTGAACTAGTTCTTATAAAAGTGTAGAATGATCTTCAATTTTTTGCTTCGAAATTACGAATTTCTTCAGATTTCATATTTTTCCCCTTAACATCAACTTTGAATTTTTGATGTTCTTTTTATTAGGAATCATTCAACTCCATTAAATATATGGCCACTTCAACAAGTCTTTTATTTAATCCTTTTATCTTGTTTAATTCAATTTCATGTACTTGTATCCGAATATCTTTAGACTCATCTTATACATTTAATTTCTGATAAAATTATTTTATTACATGGATAACTTCCACTTTTTCCCTTATTTAAATTTCTTCATCATCAAAAGTTCCACTATCACTTGGAATATCAGGTTCCACACACATACCTATAGAATCATTATGTGAGTAAATATTTTCATTGTATGATTCATCCAAACCTTTCTGCAATACATTGTTGATTTCCTTAAAATGGATCGCACTCTTACCATAGACACTTCCACACTGAGGAATACCACATGGATTCTGGTGCTTCTTTAAAGTTCATCCCATTTCCATGGAACACTTATATAATAGAAAACTGAACCTTCAATTTCAACAGTAGAAAGAACCATGTCAGAGAAAATGCATATGAAAAAAAACCTAAGCTATGATATCGATTGTTAGTCCAAAAACTGGATTAGATACCTTTAAAGGTGGGTGAATTAAGCTGTGTATATTCTTTTATAAATTATTCCTACCCCACTAAATTTTAACCTCTTCTTTATAGGGGTCAATTAATTCTCTCATAAAAGATTATATTGATCTTATCCTTTCCAACTTTATCTAATGATGATTCAAATAAAGTAAAGCAGTAAATAAAGTCCAAGCTCTTGCATATTTTTACATGGTTTATCTTCATTGGTCAACATACAAGGATCATATAATGAAAATGTACCAATGTAACAAATCCACTAAGGCTCACTTCCAATACAAGGATCCAACTAGACCGCATCTATACTCGGACTCACTACTTTAAAGGATTTAAGGACTACTAAATTAATTGTAACACCCCAAGCATCCACAGTACACTTCCATTTAAGTCATTCAATAGCTTGTGTTGCATGCAATATCGAGTTCGAGTGCACCATGACTTATCAAACTAGAAAATTAAAAAGCGGTTATGAATATTATTAACCAAATTATGAAAATACAAATTTAATTTTCAAAAAATACTTCATTTTTGAATTCATAATATCAAAATTAGCTTATGGTGAATATTTTTTATTTTTCTGAAATGTTTCAATTTTTGATGAATAGTGAAAAATACTACATTATTGTTAAAAAATTCAAATTTTTCATTTAGATAATTATTTTAATTTAAATTTATTTCAAAATCACAATAGATAAGTAATAAATATATTATTCCAATGTATGTTATAAAAATCATTTTTAAAATAGGATTAGATATATAAAATTTATTAAAATTTTGAAAGTCTATTTTACCCACCTTCTAACCACATATGCGGATTAGAATTAACGATACTTTTACCACTTATCTGAATTGAATTTTGAAAAATAGATATACATGGCTATAATTCATATGAAATTTTTTTTCTAATAAGATCAAAATATTTTTTGGGGAATAGTAATTTTTTTAATTTTATTTACCACGGTTATAGCTAAAAATGGTAATTAATGATCAAAATAATATTATAATAATATAATATTACCCTACCACTTGTCCTAATTTCATTGGATAAGTGATTTTTGAACAAAATAAACGTTTTTAAGAAAATAATATCCTTTTTATGCCACTTGTATTAGATTAAGACATTTATTATATTTTATTTAAAGAAGATTTAAAAATGTCATATTCCAATTTTCATAACTATATAATTTTTAATATGAAGATATATAAGTGATATGGTGAACTATAAATAGTCTTTATAGAGGTAAAATTATTATCTAAATAATTTTTATTTTTATTTAATTTTAGGATATAATTGATTGAATTAAATGGTTATACCATAATGATACAGTAATTGAATTATTAAAGGAAGAATAAATTTAATGATATTAAAAATATTTAAAAAAAATATAATTTGATTTAATTAATTACATACACGACTTTTATTGATACCATGGACATGTTAGTGATATATTTGAAGTATAGTTTTTGATTTTATCATGTTGGGTTGATATTTTAAAAAATGAAAATTTTGAATAGTATCAAAATAGACATAAATGATACATTAAAATAAATAATATTTAATTAAATGTTATAAAACTCATAAAAATTTCAGATTCAAACAAATAACTAGCATAATGTTACATATTTCATAAATTATCTAATTGGGGTTCTTTTTTTATTATTTTATAGTCACTATATTTACCCTGTATTATAGAAAGACAAGTAGACACTATAAGAGTTAAATGTTTTAACTAAGAGTTAAACCGAAAAGATAAGGTTAATTTTGTGACCTAAACTTGTCTAAAAATAATTAGGTAAGATGATTTCGACCCATAATAATCTTAGAATTAAAATAAATCACTTCGGATCTATTTTAAACTGAAAATAAATTCATAATAAATTAACAGTTTGGGAGTTTCCAAAAGTGCCCTCCCCTCTATTAAAAAAGGGCCCCACTCCTTCACTTTAATTCACAGATTTAAATGCCTTTATCTCAGACAAAACAAACTCAAAACTCCTGAAAACATCCCACACTTCATCTTAAATGTCATACTTTGGTATTAAATCCATCATAAGGAGTCCTTTTGTGCAAACAAAAGAAGATTCTCAAAGAACAGGTAATTATTTTAACAATTCCATTCAATTTATTTTCTTCTTAAACTCCATATTACTATGATATTATGATACCAAAGTAATAAATCTAGTATCATATTCTTACTGATAATTTATTATAATTATGGAAAGACCTTATTCCTCCATTTATTTATCCTACGAATAACAATATGACCATGTGTGTGTACGTACAACATACCATCTCCACGTCGTGGTGTAATTTATTATTCAACTCTACATTATTTGGATGGGTATAATGATGCATATAATGGATAAAAATAATGATGATAACATTATAATTATTTTTTATAATTAATATATCACTCAATTCCGTATCATTTAACCGTTAAGGGAATGATATCGTCGCTCGTGCGTTCGTATGGTCTACCGTCTCCATGACGCGATTAGATTAATTCTCCACATTAACCATTAAAGAATGATTATAAAATTTATATGATCATTAAAAAATGAAATTTATGAACTTAATAAAATTCTTTATATAAATAAAATACATCCTACTCATATCAAACATGACTGACATGACAAAACAAAAATGGGAAAACGAAGTAGTTATCACCCAAAATAATGGTAATAATGAAATATTATTAACAAAATCATATAAGAGGATCATAAATGATATCATAAATATTTACATGGTTATGGTATAATTTAATAACATACTTTAATCATTATATATGAGTTTAACTCTCCCCCGACTAAAGAAAATCTAAAGGTAAGGGTTAATTTTACAATCTCATTTTTATTCGAGGTTGTTTTAATGTAAGTATCTTTTGGGACATCCATATCATCCATCACTATGTTTCATAAAATGTAATTCAAAATATTATAGGAAATTATTTAAATCCATTTTTACCCATATTTTAATTTTTATAAAATGTTTTTGAAACGAATCATTCCATCGTTTTCCAAACGAGGAGCTTTATAACCTTTTCAACAAAGTAATGAAAGAATATTTTTTTAACTTATATGGTGCAAGGGGATATTTCCCATCATTATGATGCCTTAAAATTTTAATGATTTTCTTAAAATATTTCAATTTTATTTTCAAAATAAATTTTTTTCATTTATAATTTTGAGGCTTCTAAATGATTTCAATGGAAAAAAGGTATATTTCACTCAAATAGTTTTATAGAATTCATTAGATTATTATCATCTATGTAAACATCCTTTGTTGGATTTTATAATTAATTTAGGTTGATTTTTTATAGTAAAATTTCCATATTTTATTGATGTTTTTATGATATATTTGACTTTGGATGTGCTATTTTGATACCGTTCATGATTTATAGTTAATGTATTAACATTTTGTATGTGATTTTTATTACAAATGTTTTTGTTATGTTTTACCCCTTTCATGGGAGAAATGAATTGGACTTAGTAAGTTATGGGTGGAGCCTACTATAGCCCCTCAATGCATCGATTGGTCTCTTGAGACAAAATAGTGTCTTGGCACAAGGTCTTAATAGCTTGGTTATTTATGGTCCTGGAACGAGGCCTTGACGATATTGTTATGATGACCTTTGTTATACATTCCCTCATTATGATATTAGTAATTGATATTTCATGTGATTATTCGACCAGTAGAATATCCATGTGAATGCTTAAATGGAATTATTTGATTTATTCTTTTTGTATCATGCTGAATAATTTGTTTAAAATGATTGTGTTTCTGTTTTATAGATTACCATTAAAAGTTTATTCTTATTTATGATAGCTTCTACTATATTGTTTGTCTTTACTGAGCATCTGATATCACCCATTTATTATGTTTTATTATTACAAAGGATGCGATGAAATATATTATGAGTGACCTACAAGGATAATCTAAGGGATATGAGTGTTTTCAAAAGTGACACTATACTATTTTCATTTCAAGAAGTAATGTAAAACTTATGTTTGTATCTAGTATATCCCAGAATACTAAACTGATCCTTCCAACAGGATTTGATTTTCTTATGATCATGCCAATGTAATGAAATAATGCACTAACTCTAGGAAACTATGGTTAGGGCATTACAGTTGGTATGAAAGTAAGTTTAGTACAAACCTTGGAATCTAGATTTAGAAATACTTTGATTAGGAAACATTACCCTAAGATATAATTTGAGGATAAGTATATAATATCATCCTAAATTTTTTGTAAAATAGAGATTATATGTGTCTTCCCAAAAATACATCCATGTTTTGATACTATAAGTGTATTTGGTTCTGTAATAGATGTACCTAGGAGTAACAACTCTGACTAGGTGTTCTGGGCTTGACTCGGGGTAGACTGTTACACAACATTGGGCCTTACTATGCTCCTAGATTGACACTCACAGAGGATATGGTTAGAATAATTCAAATTTTATTTACAAAACACTATGAAGCATTTATGAGTAAATATGTCCCAAAATAAACCATTTTTATGATTATGGATTATATATGCATAATTTTTTCAATTTATGTTAACTAATTTACTAATTTGGAATTTTTATTATGATTAATAACCTAATATTGTGTATTTTATTGTTTATTAATGGTTCCGAGTGGAATGAATGAAAAATATATCAATGCATGTAATAAATGTAGGTATTTCTCTTCTATTCAAGATAATGATAGTGTTGATGGTGATACAACCGGTGCTAAAAAACTTATAACTATACTGAGACAACTCACTTAGTTTATAAACAATAACCTTACCCGTATGTAGAACACTGATCCAAAATGCAGAGGATCAATGTTAGATCTATTAATGATATAAAAACCTCCAATATTCAATCGGACCACAAATCCATTTGTAGCTAAGAAATAGATAAGTTTCTTAGATAAAATTTTTCTTTCTTTGGGGTGTAATGAAAATTAAATTTTTTTTTATGGAATTATATCATCTATCAAGAAATAAAGATCAATGGTGGTCATTAATTCAAAACATTAAGGAGGATTAAGAGGTAGAAAATATGGAATGGAGGGAATTTAAAAAACTCTTCGTCTAAAAATACTTTCCTCATAATTTAAGAGAAAATATGGAGATACAATATCTGAGTATGAGACAGAATGACTATGAGAATGTTTAAAAGTATGAATCTAACTTCATAAGGGTATAAATGCATGTTTTAGGCTATATATATAAACCAACAATGAAAATTTATCAATTATTTAATTGTTTAAAACCATTCCTCCAACCAGTACTGGTCACACAACCTATCTCATCGTATAAAGATTTTGTAACATCCTAAGTAAATAAAGAATAATAAATTTTCATATTTATTAATATTTTTGAATTGAATATTTATTTTAAATTAAAATTGGATGCTATGTTCGATATCGTACTTGATACACAAACATGTTTCTTTGAAATCTTACGTTGCACACTAACAATATAATATTATTATTTTAAATGGTGGTTATTGACTAGTCGTTCTATTGGAAGTAATGAATATAACAAACTAAAATATTATTATAAATGTTTGTCAAATGTTTCTACATTTACCCAATAAAAGTTACAGGCTTAAAATGTAAATGAATCTAATTTTAAGCAGAAATACTCTCATATTCTTTAAAGGATCGATTTACCACCTTTTGATGGCGAACCCTTTTTAAATTTAGTTTTGGAACTTTCTATGTTCTATTTGAAAAAATAATTTTCATCTTTATAATCGGGACATCAAAATTTACTTTGCATGAAATTTTGATATTTTTCTGATAATTTTCATTTTTTAATGAATAGTGAAAAAATGTTGTATTTTAATTCAAAACCGCCTTTTAATAAAATTATTTATATGGTTATATTATCTTTTAAAAAAATTTAAAGTGAAAATAGATTATATTTTTCCCATTTAATACAATTTTGTCGATTGGAAGTAATTTCACTTTGAAATTGGACATTAATAAGTATTAATCTATTGATAGTTATTATTTCATAAAAACACACTTTTTGTTTTGAAAATGAGAATTAATTATAAAATTAATTAATTAAACTTCTCTATATTGAATTTGTTAAAATAGAAATCATTTTAGAATTTGTAATATCAAATTTATTTTAGTGTGTTTTTAGGTATTTTTCTGAAAACTTTCAATTTTTAATGAATAGTGAAAAACACTATGTTATTGTTTAAAACCAACTTTTTATTTAAATATTTATTTTTAAATTTAAATTTATTTTAATGTAATAATATATACATAATACCTATATTAATAAAATGTAATTAATTGGAGTCATGTTATAATAAGATTAGAAATACAAAATTGTATTAAACTTTTTAACGTCTTTTAATCCACCATCAAAGTGCTCTTCCAAATTTGCATAAAACATAATTTTACCGCTTCTATGAATTGAATTTTAAAAATATAAAAAATATGGTTGTCATTAGTAAGTTAAATTTGGTTCAATGGGATGAAAATAGTTTTTGGTGAATAGTAACTTGTGACTTTTATTAACCGTAATTAAAGGTAATTATGGTAATTTAAGGTGAAAATAATATTATAATAATATAAAATCACCATGACACTTGTACTAACCTTATTGGATGAGTAATGGACGAAACATAAAATCCATGGGTCAATTTTGGCACCCCATTGAGCCACTTGGGTAAGATAATGACATTAATAACTTTTTATTTAAAGTAAAAATAAAAATGTCATAAACATGTATTGTTTTACTGAAACAATTTTAATGTGGGGTTATACAATTTACATATTTGACTATAAATATTCATTAGAAATCTAAAATTTTTTCCTAAATCATGTTATTTTTTTATATTTTTTAGACTTCAAATAAATAAAATTATTTATGACACAATGATGATGCAATGTTTACGTCATTAATGAATGATTTAAATAAATAAGAAGAAACAAATTAAAACAATATCCAAAACATTTAAAATTATTATTTGATGATTTTACTTAAAACATGGTACACCTTATATTTTACTTTAAATTTTTGGACATTTAGAAACCTTAAATCCTTATATAATAAAATAATATTTTCAAACATTCCAAAAGAGCCCCTCCTCTCTCATATAAAAATCCCTCACTTTCTAACCATTACTCACACTTCTAAAGACCTTATCTCATCCAAAATCTAATAAAATAAGCTCCCAATATCCCTATATTCATCCTAGAATCCTTAAATTAGGCATAAATCACTTCAAGAAATCCATTTGGTTCAAACCAAAGGGAGTTACCCGATTTTAAGGTAACGTCTTCTCTTAAGTTCTTTTGTTTTATTTTACTTCTACAACCCCTCAACTATTTTTTTCCTTTATTTTATAAAAAAACAATTATACTAATTATACTAGGATGTTTTTATGAGAGTTATTCTAGCTTCACTTACACACACCTCCATCTAATGGGTAATGAACATACGGTTTCTGTGGACGGCGAACTACTGCCTCACGAAATGATGATTGTTCAATTATCTCCTACAGCCTCTCATAGTGGCCATTATGATGGAACATTATCTATATATGATATATATGATAAATATGTTTTCTTTATGCTTCTGTATTTTTCTTTTTATAGCATACCTTTATGGTTCCCATAATGGGTAAACGCTATAATTTCATTTGAGGAAGTGCGGACTACCGCCCCCTCAAAATGATATGACTCGTTCATTCCATACGTGGAAATTATAAAGGAAATAATTTATGAAACTATGTAACATATATTATATATATATTATACTATAATTATAATATATTTGTGTATCATTATGTTTTAATTCCATTAAAATATGAAATAGAAATGAAAGTAGCGTTCTTGCGTACGTACGGCTTACCGTCTCCACGAACGGTGCATTTCATTTCTTATCTCCAAATGTTATGTAATATTTTAAATACATATATATACTGGATATATATGATATATATTACATCTATATTATGAATATCATTTTGTAGATAATAAACATTTGACCACATGGACAATTTATAATTATAACAAGTTCATTTTTGACTCAAGTTCTGAACATTCACAAAATGTCTGATATGAACTCAAAAAATTAACTAATTATTATAGTAGGGTATTAAGTGATATAAAAATAATAATAAAGTTGAAAAATATTCTTAAGCAAGTAGAAATTAACTTAAGTTTATCATTCAGGAAGAACAAGGAACATATGAGCGAGTTATGTCAGACACGTGGTAAGGGATTCTTATCTCAATTTCAAGTCTGTGAGATTTCATTTTTTCACCACTTATTTCTTGAATGTGGTGTATTATGTACTGATATTTGATATATATTATCATGATTCCATTTATATTCATGGTATTTTTAATTAATATGGTGGTTATTAACTTTTGGTCATACGACTCGATTGATTACAACGTGGTAAAGGATTTTCATCTCACTTTTTATTCCCATGAGATTCCTGCTATATTTTCCACTATTTCAATTTTTTGGTGTATGTACTACCCATGTTTTTATTCATTGTGTAATAAAATTTAATTTATTTTTATTTATATATTCATTGAATGATATTTCTTTCAATTGGTGTATCATTTGAATGTTACCCAATCGGTAAGGGAGCCTTTCACCCTATTCTTTTTAAAAGACTTCGTTTTGTTATGTCTTTTAATTCACATATTCTTATGTTGGGATATGTTCTTCTATATCATTATTCCTGTAAATTTTATGTCCAAGTGATTAGATACCCATTTTTCTCTCATCAACTCTTTTTCTGAGATTTTATGTGACGTCGTTAGGATTCCAGAGTTTTGCAGGGGAACTTCTTAACCTAATTTCAATTCTTTGGGTTAAACCTCTACTTCTTGATTATGTCCTGCTATGAATATATAGGAATTATCTATGATTTTTTTACACTTAATATCCACTTATATTGGGTGTATTATTATTTTTCACACATAAATATTTAATTTATTTATCCTTAAACCAAGGATACAGTTTTTATAAGGTATTTCTTCTCAATTTACATTCCATTGAGACTTCATTGTTGTTATGCACCAATTCACTCTTATATGGTGTATATACTATCATTTGGAATATTATATCATGAATCCCTTTATTTTCATGATATTATAATTTTCTTATTAAAATTTATTCCTCAATTATTTGTATTCAAGCATCTCTCTTTTTGTTAAAAACTCTTTAACTAAAATATCATTTTAAATGTTTTAATTATTTATTATTCTAAATATTTATCATTAATGTCCATTTTTTCAAAATGTTTTTTAGGATTTATTTATATGTAAATTAATTTTTTAAAATTATAATTCATTTAAAATCTTTAATTTGGTATGGGACAGTTTGATTCAAAAATCACTTTAATAAATGTTCTAAATGGTTTTGAAAATGAATTGATAAAGAATTGTTTATTTCAATATCTTACTTTGATATATTGTTATTGGAATATGGAAATTTGATATTTCCTTTATTCTTTTGTTATGTTTTATGAATATTCTATGGTTATTGGGCATTGTTTACGTATACGGGTGGTTCTGTGATAAACCATGGTGGGTGAGCCCAAGATAGCTCTCCAATGCATTGGGTAATGTGACGGAGGTAAATGTTATTGTTTCTCTTAAGAGATTTTGGTAATTTACTATGATGGGTATTCCAAATTTGACTCCCTATGTAGCTGTGATAGCTATAATGTAAGTATGTTATGAATTCCATAAGTTACCTTTATAATTTATTTTTTCTTTGTGTTATCCATAAATCATATGATTTCGTAAGGTATGTTATGACTAAAAATTATTCATTTCATTGATTTTTACTTTTTTATGGGTTAATGATTCCTTTATTTATTTTATAACCCTTACTGAGATTTTTATGATCATTCTATGTTTTTAAAATGTTTTCTACAGGACTTAAAGATGAATAGGGTCATGCATGGGATCAAGGAAAATTCATGTTGTCTAAAACATGGAACTAGACATGTTTCTTTTTAGGAGTTTTTATTTAAAAAATGGATACTGAGTAGTAGTGTCTACATGTAATTTTCTAGTTGATATGTAATAGTTGTGGCATAATTCTATAAAACTCTAAACTTGAAAAGATCCTCAATGTGAATTATTCATTTAATTCAAGATCATGTAATGTTTGAGGCTGGATCCTTATAGTTGGTATCAAAGGGAGGTTTAGATAACTTTATTGGTTATGGTGTTATTTAATAATAAGTGACATAACAATAATTTGTTATAATTTTAGAAATATTCAGAATTATTTTAGGGGTGATAAATGGTTATTACATTTTGGGATGCAAAATGAAAGGTATTAGATAACCTATTTTGTTAAAATATGTTATGGTTATTTTTGAGGAATTTGTATTTTTTTGGAATGTTATAAAATTATATGGTTTTAGAAAATGGACAACTCATAGTAAGGGTGACAACCCGTCGCATCTGGAAAGGCCACAGGAATTAAACCCACAACGGAAGGGCGACAAGGGTGCATCACCTACCACTGGACTATGTGAAGTCCCTGGTTAGTATGACTAATTATTTTTAGTTAAATGATTTTATGGATCAAGAATAATTTGATTTGGGATATTATGTGTTATTAAATTGACATCCTTAGTATAAGAAAATGATTTTTCTGATTAAGAGATAAAGGTTATTTTGGATGAAATTCTCTCTTTTTGGAACAATATATGCTTAAGGAAAATAGAATACTATGGGATCTCATTTTTGGAGGAATGGTTGAAATTATTATTTTCTAAGAATATATATATTTATTGTGGAAATATGGTGATTTGTGTTATTTTTGGAAAATGATTAACCTAGCATAAAGAATATGTGATTAGGTTAATTACACTTTAGTATGAGACATTATGAGTAAGAGTTGTTAATTGGAGATAAATGTAAATATTTATCTAGGAAGAATATGTAATTAAATCCTTATGTGATTTGGGTTTCAATATTAATATGGATTATATTAATTTTAAGGACAATTTTTTATTGAATGGTCTTTCTTAAAAACTGGGTACTGTTTGTTTAATTTTGGAGATTAAGAGTAGTATTTCTTTTTATAAAGGATTATCTTTTTTGGGGATTATCCGATCTCATACTAACCATTTTTTATTTTGGTTAATGTATAAAGACAAGGGAAATATATATATCTTTTTTGGATTATTTGATTCTCTAGAATTTTATTCTATCACTTAGGATATGACCAAGTCAGCTTGAATACTAATCGTTGGGAGAAATGTTGAGTTTGTGGTAGAAATTTAGTATTGGATGAAATTCTACATGACAAGTAATTATGTTTCCTTATGTTTTTAATTTATCTATTAAATAAATTCCTCAACTTAATGAAAGGTAACTTAAAAAAAACATTGTCCGTTAAATTTTCCTACTGGGGAATCAAAGACCATTTAACCCATATCATGTTTACGGTTTTCGGATTGTTAACTTTCTCTGGACCATGTTTGCTATCACACTCAATCAGACCTTGATGGTTTGTTTCTATTCCATATCCATGTTTTCCTACATGTAATCCTAGTATGGGCTATCTCAGGTGACTTTTTTTACTTCTTTTTCTTTCTTTTAAAGTAATTGTTTTATTGACTCTTTTTCCATTGTGGGACTTTCAATAAAGTTTCAGAGACCATTCTTTTTAAAATTGTGAGAACTCAATTCCCCAAAGGGGGGAATGATGTAACATCCCAAGTAAATAAAGAATAATACATTTTCATATTTATTAATATTTGTGAATTGAATATTAATTTTAGTTTAAAGGGGACACTATGTCCGATAGCGTACCCAATATGTAACAACGGGTTTCTTTGAAATCTTACGTTGCACACTAAAAATATAATATTATTATTTTAAATGGTAGTTAAAGAATAGCCATTGTATTAGAGAGAATGAACATAACTAACTACAATATGATTATACATGTTTGTTAAATGTTTTTACATTTACCCAATAAAATTTACAGGCTTAAAATTTGAAGGAATCTAATTTTAAGCATAAATACTCTAATATTCTTTAAAGGATCGATTTACCACCTTTTGATGGAGAACCCTTTTTAAATATAGTTTTTTTCACTTTTATATATTCTATTTGACAAAATAATATTCATATTTAGAATCAAAACATCAAAATTTACTTTGGATGAAATTTTGATATTTTTCTGATAATGTTCAATTTTTAATGAATAGTGAAAATGCTGTATTTTAATTCAAACCCGCCTTTTAATATAATTTATTTATATAGTTAGATTATCTTGTTAATTATTTTTAAAGTGAAAATAGATTATATTTTTACCATTTAATCCAATATTGGCCATTGGATGTAATTTCACTTTGAAATTGGACATTAACAAATATTAATCTTTTAATAGTTATTATTTATTAAAAACACGTTTTTTGTTTTGACAATGGGAATTAGTGATAAAATTAATTAATTAAACCATATATATATTTAATTTGGTAAAACAGAAAACATTTTTTAATTTTGAATATCAAATCTATCTTCGGGTGGTTTTTTGGTATTTTTCTGAAAACTTTCAATTTTTGATGAATAGTGAAAAACACTGCGTTATTGTTTTAAACCAACATTTTATTTAAATAATTATTTTTAAATATAAATTTGTTTTAATGTCAAAATAGATACATAATACCTATATTAATACAATGTAATTTATTGGATTCATTTTATAATAACATTAGATATATAAAATTCTATTAAACTTTTTAACGTCTTTTTACCCACCTTCTAAGTGCTTTTCCAAATTTGCATAAAATGTAATTTTAACACTTCTGTGAATTGAATTTCAAAACTCTGACATAAATTTTTCTCATTAGTAATTAAAATTTGGTTCAATGGGATGAAAATAATATTTGGTGAATAGTAACGTTTGACTTTTATTAACCGCGATTAAAGGTAACTAGGGTAATTTAAGGTATAAATAATATTATTATAATATAATATCACCTTAACACTTGTCATAACCTTATTGGATGATTCTTGGCTGACTGAGACAATCGATGGGTCAATTTTGGGATCTCATGGAGCTACATGGGTAAGATAATGACATTAATAACTTTTTATTTAAAGTAAAAATAAAAATGTCATAAACATGTATTGTTTTAATAAAACAATTTTAATGTAGGGTCATACAATTGAAATATTTGACTATAAATATTCATTAGAAATCTAAAAATATTTCCTTCAAAATTTTATTTTTTTATATTTTTTAGACATCAAATAAAAAAAATTATTTATGACACAATGATGATGAAGTCTATACATCATTAATGAATGATTTAAATAAATAAGAGGATAAAAATTTAAAAAATATTCAAAACTTTTCCAATTCTTATTTGATGATTTTATTTCGAACATGGGCCACCTTATCTTCTACTTTAATGATTTTTGGATCTTTAGAAACCGAAAATCATTATATAATAAAATAATATTTTCAATCTTTCCAAAAGAGCCCCTCCTCTCCCGTATAAAATCCCTCAAATTCTACCCATTTCTCACACTTCTAAAGACCTTTGATCTTCCAAAAACAGATCCAATAATCTCCCAAGATCCATCTCTTAATCCTAGAAGCCTTACATTAGGCAAAAAGCACTTCAAGATAACGTCTTCTCTTAAGTTCTTTTGTTTTATTTTACTTCTCCAGCCCCCTCAACTATTTTTATTCCATTATTTTATAAAATAACCAGTATCCTCAATATACTAGGATATTTTTATGAGAATTATTCGAGCTACACTTATACAGACCTCTATCTAATTGGTAAAGAACATATGGTTTCCATGGACGGTGAATTATTGCCTCACGAAACGATGATTGCTCAATTATCTCCTACCGCCTCTCATGGTGGCCACTATGATGGAAATGTATCTATATATGATATATATGATATTTATTTTTTCTTTATTCTTCTGTATTGTACTTTTTATAGCATACCTTTATGGTTCCCATAATGGGTAAATGCGATAATTTGTTTTGGGGAAGTACAGACTACCGCCCACTCAAAATGATATGACTCGTTCATGCCATATGTGGAACGTATAAAGGATAGAATTTAAGAAATTATGTAACATATATTATATATATATATTATAATGTAATTATAATATACCTATGTATCATTGTGTTTTCATTCCATTAAAATATGAAATAGAAATGAAAGTAGCGTTCATGCGTACGTACGACTTACCGTCACAATGAACGTTGCATTTCATTTCTTATCCACAAATGTTATGTACTATTATAAATAAATATATATAAAGGATATATTTAATATATATGACATCTATATGATGAATATAATTTTGTAGATAATAAACTTTTGACCAGATGGACAATTTATAATTATAACAAGTTCATTTTTTACTCAAGTTCCGAACATCGACAAAATGTATGATATGAACTCAAAAAATCAACTAATTGTTATGGAAGGGTAATAAGTGATATAAAAGGAATAATAAAATTGAAAAATATTCTTAATCAAGTATAAATTAACTTAAGTTTATCATTCAGTAAGAACAAGGAACATACGAGCGAGTCAAGTCAGACACATTGTAAGGGATTCTTATCTCACTTTCAAGTCTGTGAGATTTCATTTGTTTGCCACTTATTTCTTGAATGTGGTGTATTATGTACTTCCATTTGATATATATTATCACAATTCCATTTATATTCATGGTTTTCTATATTTAATTTGGTGGTTATTAACTTTTTCTCATACAACTCGATTAATTACAATGTGGTAAGGTATTTTCATCTCACTTTTTCTTCCCATGAGATTCCTGCTATATTTTACACTATTTACTTTTTTATGGTTCATTTACTGACAATTATTGAATTCATTGTGTAATATAATTTAATTTATGTTTATTTACATCTTAATTGAATGATCCTTCTTTCATGTGGTGTATATTTCTAATGTTTCCCAATCGGTAAGGGAACCTTTCACCCTATTCTTTTTAAAAGACTTATTTTTGTTATGTCTTTTAATTAAAATATTACTATATTGGGATATGTTCTTATATATAATTATTTCTATAAATTGTATTTCCATGTGATGAGATACCCTTTTTTATCTCATCGAATATTTTTTTGAGATTTTATGTGACGTCATTAGGCTGCCAATGTTTTGTAAGGGAACTTCTTAACCCAATTTCAAATCATTGGGATAAACCTATACTTCTTGATTATGTCATGCTATGAATATGTGTGAGTTACCAATGATTTTTTTACACTTATGATCCACTTATATTTGGTGTATTATTATTTTTCACACATAATTATGTAATTTATTTATTCTTAATCTAAGGATACAATTTTTATAAGGGATTTCGTCTCAATTTACATTCCATTGAGACATCATTGTTGTTATGCACAAATTCACTCTTATCTGGTGTATATAATGTCCTTTGTAATATTATATCATGAATACATTTATTCTCATGGTATTATAAAGTTCTTATTAAAAGTTATTCCTCAATTATTTGAATTCAAGCATCTCTATTTTTGTTAAAAACTCTTTAACTAGAATATCGTTTTAAATGTTTTAATGATTTATTATTATAAATATTTATCATTAATGTCCATGATTTCAAAATGGTTTTTAGGATTTATTTATACGGACATTAATTTTTTCAAATGATAATTCATTTAAAATCTTAAAAGTGCTACAGGACACTTTAATTCAAAAATCTCATTATTAATGGTTTTAAATTGTTTTGAAATTGATTTGATAATGCATTGTTTATTTCAATATCTTGATTTGATATATTGTAATTGGAATGTGGAAATGTTGTATTTCCTTTATACTTGTGTTATGTGTTGTGAATATCTTATGTTTATTGGGCATTGTTTATGTATATGGGTGGTTTCAGGATAAACCGAGGGTGGGTGAGCCCGAGATAGCTCTCCAATGAATTGGGTAACGTGACAATGGTAAACATTATTATTTCTCCTAAGAAATTTAGGGAATATACTGTGATGGGTATTCCAAATTTGACTCCATGTGTAGACGTGACAACTAAAATGTAAGTATGGTATGAATACCATAAGTTACCTTTATCATTTATGATTTCTATATGTTATCCATAAATCTTATGATTTCGTAAGGTATGTTATGATTTAAAAGTATTGGTTTAATTGATTTGTACTTATTAATGGGTTAATGATTAATTTCTTTATTTTATAACCCTTACTGAGATTTTAATGCTCATCCCATGTTTTGGAAATGTTTTCCACATGACTTAAATATGAATGGGGTCAAGGGTGGGATCTAGAAAAAGTCTTGTTGTCTAAAAAATGGAACTATACATGTTTCTTTTTAAGAGTTTTTATTTTAAAAAAATTAATACTGAGTAGTAGTGTATACATGTAATTTTGATGTTGATATGTAATTGTTGTGGCCTAATTCTCTAAAACTATAAACCTGAAAAGATTCTCAATGTGAATTCTTCATTTAATTCAAGATTATGTAATCTTTATGTTTGGATCCTTATAGATATAGTCTCATGTGCTATCAAGATAGAAAATTAATTATCTAAGTCTTATGAATTAAAAGTAAATCAAGAGAAGAAGAGAGATGTTGAATTCTATAGAAAAGGAAATAAGGGGAAGAAGGGGAAATCTGACATTTCACCCTGTAATAATTATGGGAAGAAACACTCTGGTACTTTATTAAAGGGGATGGGATTTTGTTACAAGTGTGGATAAAAAAGGCCACCAATATCATGATAGCATGGTGAAGAAAGAAGCTATCAATGTTCAGTACTAAAATTTTAAATAGATGGTACATTATGAACATTATGGTCCTAATCATCAAGGAAACGTTCTCTAGAAAAGGCTAATGGAGCATGGACAAGCTTTTGCGATCACAACTACTGAGGTTGATGTTTTTAATGATGTGGTGGTAGGTACTTCAATTGTTTTCTCAAATTTAGCAAAATATATATTTGATTTTGGATCCTCCCATTTCTTTATATCATCTCAGTTTTCTTTAGAAATTAGATATTTTCAATTCACATTAATAAGGGAGTATTTAGTAAAAACCCCTAAGGGAAGTATCATTGTTACAAAGATATGTTAGGTAGTTCCCATTATGGCATATAAATGTGGTTTATCTGCTGACTTTACCATCGTACCTATGGTCGAATTTGATATAATCCTCAGAATGGGTTGGATATCAATATATGATACCAAAATTTATTACAATAATAAATAAGATTTGATTTGTGAGGAAGATATAGAATCCAATATCTTTATAGAAGAAACATCATCACCTAATTCTTATAAAAATACACCACAATAGCTTTACTAGATGAGATTATTGGGGAGGAAGAGAAAATAAAATCTCGGATTAAGAAAGAAATATTCAAATTGAAGATGTACCAACAATATGAGAATATATTGATTTATTTCTAGAGGATTTACTTTGATATCCTCCAGAGAGAGAAGTTGAGTTCACTATTGATTTAATCCCTGGTGCAAGTCCAATATCAAAAACTCCCTATAGAATGGACACTGTGGAATTAGTAGAGATGAATAAAAAACTATAGGAGTTTATTAATAAGGGATTTATTCTCCCCAGTATTTCTCCAAGGGGATACCCAGTTCGTTTTGTTAAGAAGAAATATGGCTCAATGTAGTTGTGTATTAACTATAAATTAGTCAATGCTATTAAATTAATGAAAAAGTATCCTCAATCAAACATTGATGTTTTTTTGATCAACTAAATAGATATCAATATTTTTTAAAGATTGAACTTTGTTCTGGATATCATCAGTTGTGTGTAAAAAGGAATATATTCCAAAGACAGCATTCCAAATGAGGTATGGTCATTATGAATTTACAGTAATTCCATTTGGATTGACTAATGCACCATCTGTTTTCAAGAATCTAATGAATAGAGTGTTCAAATAATATATTGATGGTTTTTTCATATTATTTATTGATGATATATTGGTATTCTTCAAAAACTAAAAAGACCATGAGAACCACCTATTGATTGTTCTAAACACTCTTAGAAGAAATAAAATATATGGGTTTTTTAGAAATTATGAATTATGGACTTAGGAAATTACTTTTATTTTCAATATTGTCTCCAAGGAAGGAATCTTTGTTGATCCTACAAATAAAAATCTAATCCATGAATAGCCAACACCGATGAGTATAATCAAGATATGCAGTTTTATTGGTTTAAGAGGTTACTTTCATCATTTTTCATTGAATTTTTCCCAATTGTCAAAACTCTTGACCAAGATCGCACATAGAGGTTTTAAATTCATTTGGAAAAAAGAGTGTGAATACTGTTTTGAATAATTGAAGAGAATATAGGAAATGATCATATCTGGACTCTAATATCTAGGACTGACGTGTTTGTGATTTATAGTGATGCATAAATTAAATTACATGGTTGTGTCATTTTATAGAATTATATGGTTATTTCTTATGCATCAAAGTAATCAAAAATTTGTGAACAAAACTATCCAACTCATGTTCTTGAGGTAGCAATGGTAATATTTTCTCTAAAAATACGGAGACACTATCTCTATTGTAAAATATGTAATATATATTCTGATCACAAGAGTTTGAAATATATTTTATCATATAGAGAGCTAAACATGAGACGAAGGAGATGGCTTGAGATACTCAAGGATTGTGATTACAGAATTCACTACCACCCATGGAAGGAAAATAAGGGGGAAGATGCTTTGATCACAAAAGACTATAGATTTATAAACAAAATGATACATAACAAGTATCCTATGTTCATAGATATAGTAAATATGGATATTGTAATTATCATTGATAGTGAAACATCACTACCTTTTCAAATGGCTTCCAAACCACCTTTACTAGAAATGATAAAAAGTTCTCAGTTTGATGATGAGGATTTTCAAAAGAAAATTAAATGTGAGAATAATGGGATATTGATTGTTTTTTTATTTGAAGATGGAATTTTGAAATTTGGGAAGAGAATTTTTGTTCCTACTATACCTAAGATAAAAATGGAATTATTAAATGATGCTCATAAGATCCAATTTCTCTATACACCATGGTTCCATTAATATGTACTGAGATTTGAATGAAGATTTTTTGTGGGACAACATGAAGAGGGAGATTTCTCATTATGTGTCGAGATGTTTAGTTTTTCAACAGGTGAAGACTGGAAGCTAAAATCATATAGGAGTCATGCAATATATTCCTATACTTATGTGAAAATGGGATGATATTACAATAGAATTTTTCATGGGGATACCAAAGACACCCAGAATAAATGATTTGGTATGGGTTATTGACAATCATCTTACAAAATCATCACATTTTCTTGTTATAAGATAAGATTTACCACTTGTAGGTTTAGCAAGAATATACGTCAATGAAGTTGTAAGGCTTCATGTTATACCCTATCGAATTTTTCTGATCATGATCCCCATTCTACATCACAATTCTAGAAAAGTTTTCAGAAGGCCCAAGATACAGATCTTTATTTGAGTACTACCAACCACATTAAAACTGATGGATAATTACAATGGAAAATTAAAACTATTGAATATCTATTGAGATCTTTCTCACATGACTTTTAAGGTATGTGGGACAAATATTTACCTCTAGAATAATTTTCCTATAACAATATCTTCTATTCAAGTATATAGATGGAAACATATGAAGAGTTATATGGAAAGAGATTTCATACATGAACTTTTTGAGATGTTGTGGGTGAAAGAAAAATCACATGCCAAGAACATGTTGAGGAGATGATAGAAAATATAAAGACTATTCAGACCCATATCAAAACAACAAAAAGTAGAAAAAATATCCATACTGATAATTGAAGAAAGGATTTATAATTCCAAGTGGGAGATCATGTTTTCTTGAAGGTATCTCAATGGTAGGGTGTTACACTATTCGATAAGAAGGGTAAATTAAGTCCCAGGCACATCAGAACATTTGAAATTATGGAATGAATTGGATCTTTATCTTACAATTTGGCAATGCCTCTAAGTCTCTACAAAGTTCATGATGTGTTCCACGTATCACTATTGAGGAAATACACGCCAAAACCAACGCATGTAATAATATGTGAAAAAATAGAACTAGAACCTGGTCAATCTTAGTGTGAAGATCCTATAAAGATTCTTGATACCAAAGAACAACTGTTGAGAAATCAGACAAATTTTCTGGTAAAAGTTCTTTGTAGAAACCATAAAATAGAACAGGCGACGTGAGAACCTGAGGAACATATGAAAAATAACCACCTGAATATTTTTATGAGGTGATACTCTATAAATTTAAAGGATGGAATTATTTTAAGGAGGGAATAATGTAACACCCCAATATTCTAAGTTATATTTTCTTTTAAATAATTCAATAGCTTTTGTTGCACACAACATCGAGTTCGAGGGCACTATGACTTTTCAATCTAGTCGTTTAAAAAGAATTTATGAATAGAATTAACAAAATTATGAAATTTATAAATTTTATTTTTCAAAATAGACTTCATTTTTGAATTCAGAATATCATAATTAACTTATGGTGTTTTTTTGGTATTTTTTTTAAAAGTTTCGATTATTGATGAATAGTGAAAAAAACTCTATTATTGTCAAAAAAACCAAATTTTTCATTTAAATAATTATTCAAATTTAAATTTAATTTAAAGTCACAATATATACATAATAAATATATGATTACAATGTAGGTCTTAGGAATCATTTTTATAATATATTTAGATATAAAATTTTTATTAAACTTCTAAACATCTCTTTTACCCGCCTTCTAACCACATCTGCGGATAAGCATTAAACGTAATTTTACCAATTCTGTGAATTTAATTTCGAAAAATTGGATAACATGGATGTAATTAGAATGAAAAATGTGTTCTAATAGGATGAAAATAAATTTTGGTGAATAGTAATTTTTGATTTTTATTTACCACGCTTTAAGGTAAATAAGGTAATTAAAGAAAAAATAATATAAGAATAATATAATATCACCCTAACACTTGACCTAATTAAATTGGATAAGTGTTTTTCAACCAAAATCAACCATATTTCAAAAATATTATCCTTTTTAATCCACTTCTATTAGATTAGGATATTTATTATATTTTAATTAAAGAAGAGTTAAAAATATAATATTGAAATTTTAATAACTATATCATTTTTAATATGATGAGATATAAATCATATGGTTGACTAAAAATATTATTTATAAATATTAAATGATTATATGAAAAACAGTAATTTATTTTCAATTTTAGGAAATAATTAATGAATTTAAATGGTGACATAATAATGATGCAGTAATTGAATTCATAAAGAAAGAATTAATTAAATGATATTAAAAATACTAAAATAATTAAAATTTGACTTAATTAATGACATACAATAATTTTATAGTTAACATAGATATGTAAATGAGATATTGGAAGTATGTTTTCTAATTTATCATATTGGGTTGATATTTTTAAAAATACAAATATTAAATGGTATCAAAATTGACATAAATGATAATTTAAAATAAATTATATTTAATTAAATGTTATAAAATTAAAAAAAAATAGTTTGGTTCGTCCAAATAACTAGTATAATGTTAAATACTTCATAATTTATTCATTTTGGGTTATTTTGGCATTTTATAGTAATTATATTAATCCTATAATATAAAAAGACAAGTAGACACGGTAAGAGTTAAGCTATTTAACTAAGAGTTAAACCCAAAAGATAAGGTTGATTTTGGGACATAAAATTTTCTAAAAATCATTAGATGAGAGGATTTAGACCCATTATAATATTATCCTATAAATAAATTACATTGGTGTTGTTTATAAACCGAAAATAAATTTATAATAAATTAATATTTTTGGAGTTTCAAAAAGTGTCCATCCCCTCTATTATAAAAGGGAACCTCTCATTCTCTTTTATTCACACCTCTAAATCCATTTGTCTTATAAAAAACCTACCCAATTCTCCTCCCAACTTCACTAAATTCATCCAGGAGTCCATAATTTGGAAAGAAGTCTATCATATGGAGTCCTTTTGTGAAAATCAAAATGAGACGCTCAAATAACAGGTAATTTTTTTACCAATTCCATTCAATTTAATTTCTTCTTATAATTCCTCTCCCTATGTTTTTTCCATACCTATGTAATAAATAAAGTAAAATATTCATTATGATATGTTATTATAATTTTTTAATAACCATATTCCTCTATTTGTGCATCATATGAATAACAATATCACCACATGTGCGTACGTACGACTTACCGTCTCCACACCCTAGTGCAATTTCTTATTCAACAATAAATTATTTGGATGGGTATAATTATTATTATAATGGATATAAGTAATTAATAGAAAATTAAAATGATTTTTTATAATTAATATACCATCCAATTCCATACCATTTAACCATTAGGGGAATGATATCATCGCTCATGTGTATGTACTGTCTACCGTCTCCACTACGCGGTGAGATTCATTCTCCATGTTAACCATCCAAGAATGATTCTAAAATTTATATGATGAGTAAAAATAACAATTATGAACTTAATATAAATATTTATATGAATAAAATACATCCTATGTATAAAAAATGACTTATAGGGAAAACATGAATGGGAGAATGAAGCAATTAACACCCGAAATAATGGTAATACTGAAATATTATTAACAAAATGATATAATAGGATAATACATGATATAATATATATGGATATATTTACATTATAATTAAATAAAATACTTCAATTATTATATATATGGTTAACACACCCTCAACAAAAGGAAAGTACAAGGTAAGGGTTAAATTCACAATCTCATTTTTATTTGAGGTTGTTTATATGTAAGTATATGTATAGGAATATTTATCATCCATGTCCATATTTATTAAAATATAATTCAAAATATTATAGAAAATTGTTTAAATTTATTTTTTCACTTGTTTGATTTTTTATAATTTTTTTAAGGAATCTTTCCATTGTTTTCCAAATGAGGTACTTTATAACTTTTTCGAAAAATTTAGGAAAGAATGTTTTTTAACTTATATGGTGAAAGTAGATATTTTACATTATTAAGATTCCCCAACATTTTAAATATTTTTATAAAATATTACAATTTTATTTTCTAATTATTTGTTTTATTTTCTAATTGTGCAACTTCTAAATGATTTCAAAGTAAAAAAGGAATATTTCTCTCAAAGGGTTTTAATGAATTCATTAGATTATTTTCATCAATTTCAAAATACATTGTTGGATTTTATGAATAATTGAGGTTTATTTGTTATGATATAATATTCCATGTATTATTTAAGGTTTTATGGTATATTTGATTTTGGATGTGTTGTTTTGATACCATTCATGATTTATGGGTAAAGTATTAACATTTAGTATTCTATTTTTAATAAAAACAATTATGTTATATTTTACCTATTTCCTAAGAGGAATACATTGGACTTAGTAAGTGATGATTGGGGACCATTATAACCCCATGATGCATTGGTAGGTCTCAAGAGACAAACTATTGTCTTGGCATAAGGCCTTGACCGTATGGCTATTTATGGTCTTGGCATGAGGCATTGATGATATGGTTATGATGTCTGCCATTATGAATTCCCTCATTATGAGATTAGTTATTGATATTGAATGTGATTATCAGAATAGTAGAATATCCATGAGAATATTTAAATGGAATTATATCATTTTTCGTTAATATAATGATGAAGATTTTGGTTAAAAGTCTTGTTTTTCAGTTTTATACCATACCTTAAAATGTTTGTGCTTATTTATGATAGCTTTCACTATATTGTTTCTCCTTTCTGATCATCTGAAATCACCCCTTTATTATGTATCATTTTTTCCAGGATGAGAAAAAGTATATTATGACTCTATTGTAGGGATAATATAAGGAATATGAGTGTTTTCAATGGAGACGCAATGTTGTTTTCATTTCATGACATAATGTAAAACTTATTTTTGTATAGAGTATTTCCAGGGATATTAAAATTATATATTCTTAGGGATTTTTTTGCAAGTGATCCTAAAAATGTAATAAAATAAAGCACTAAATTTTGGAAACCAGGGTCAGGGTGTTCCATTCCTCCCAAGGTTCACTCCCTTAATCTTTCTACAATGGATCACAGTTGGTGGAAAAGATTGCATTATTCCTATTCCTTTTCTAACTACCCCATAATTAATCCACACACAGTTTATGGATATTTAGTTCACTTAATTAGAAATAATTAATACATCCTGAAATGTATGAAGATTCTCTGTTGATGTTCCTTTTGGGGTTCTCCTTCACTTCTTTGATGAAACCAAGATGTTTAGCTTCTTTTCCAGATACATGGAACAATATTTACTTTGATATAGATGCAACAACTACCTATTACTCGGATATGGAAATATCTTCAATAGATAACAAGTATTCATATCACTTACATGGATGTAGTAGTGAATAACCTCCTTCTATAAATATAGTCTGATTTTGGAGAACCTATATCTTCTTCTTCTTCAGAATTCAGATATGATAATGACACTATTCAATGGGTAATCTTTGGCCGTATCTCATTATGTCAGACCCTCTAAATAGTTTCACATGTATGTGAACCATGAATTCATATTTTCACCTTATATATGAAATAAACTTCTCTGCATATTTATTTCCTTGTGAAGTGTCCTTTTATGAACTTCCTTTTCCCTTCACAGAAACCTCCTTCACAAGCCACTTACATTACGAACCACATGATCCAAAAACCACCTTGCAGCACATAGCATGAGTGCTTTACAAGACACCACATTTTTGTAGATGGACTTTGTAAGATCATGGATCTTCTTTTTTAGGTATGTCTTTCCTTTTTCTGGAGTTTTTGATGAAAATGGAGTTTTAGGAAAATTTTGAAGTACACACCGTGTACTTTCTGAGTACATAACGTGTACTCTTTTCCTACTTAAGGTTGTATGCTGGCCATGTCTGGGCCACACACACAGTGTGTAGGGGTGACGTTGAGGCCGCTTAAAGCAGAGTATGGAAAAATGGGGTACACACCATGTACTCAATAATTACACGTCGTATACTCAATAAGTACACGCCGTGTGTTTTCTTTTTTTTTTCATTAGACGGAATGGGGTCACAGATAACCCCCAGAAACGTCTTCTTCTATGTTCTGTTCGTCCGAGAGCACCGGGAGTCCACAGATCTTCGATGAGCCTCCGGTCCTCCGTCCGTCCTCCGATTCGATTGCCGTTGATTGCATTGGAATCGCAGTGATTTACGACGTTATAAGGAGAATCAGTCATCATGGTTCATGTATATCGATATCCTAGGATCGAGGTAGGTGGTTTGTGCCTTTCTGTAGAAATTCATTGAGTATTTTGTGCAAATTCCACCCATACCTTTGAATGGGGTATTGACTGCTTCCTATTTTTCCCTTGTTGTTTTCCTGCTTTGCATGATTGCTTTAGTAGAGGCTAATGCTTGTGAATGGGGTAAAGTTTACTGTGCTTTGGATGCTTTTCCTTACTTGTTTTACCTGTTAGGAATTTTTCCAGTTTCCATGCCTAGTTGTAGGATAGTGGAACTATTGTACTAGTATGCTTTTATGCCATAGATTGATAGCCAAGTAGTTCTTGAAGTTTACTTGGACGATACACGCGTGCTATGAATGTTTATTTTACACAGGGCTGAGAGAACCTAGTGTAATGGACCATAGGGAGAATGAACGTAAGGGATTCTACAGAGAATCTTTAAATTACGATGTGAGACCAGAGGGGGAATTGACGTTGAGTGCTTCCTTAGAGAGTCTGTAGTTCCTCGACGTGGGACACATGGGGAATGACGTTGAGTGCTTCCCCAGAGAGCCTTTAGTACGATACAAGACTATAGGATGAATTGACGGTGAGTGCTTCCTCAGAGAGTCTATTCCTAGCTGAACCAGAGGGGAGGGACTCTGAGCGCTTCCCAGAGGGTTTCTAGTACTTATAGGTTAAACCCTAAGGGTTAGGCTATGAGAACTACCCAGGGGGTTACCTTTTGTTCTACTTGTTTATTGATTGATACTTTTGTACTTTATATGCTAGACTCTGTAGACTGTAGATTCTATGTGCTTCTTGTTTACTGATTCTTGTACTTTTACTTGCCATGTATTCACTGACTGTTAGGCATAGATCATTGGGTGGTTTCATACTGGTAGTTTGTCTCACACCCTATTTTGGCCATGCATTTTATCCCAAGTAGACTATGTTGTTGCAGGTATTGAAAAGGGAAAGCACCCTTCTAATTTAGCTACCTGACGTGCTATGGAGCTGGAGATCATGGGATCAAGCTATGGCTTGAGATGATGAGGAGTTTACCTGTTTTTATTTTTCACTTTGCTTTAGTATTGTATTCAGCATTGTGACTTGTTTTCCTGCTTTCCTTGTTATACAGATCATGCATTATTTTATATACTCATATGTGCTCCAGTGTTTGTTGATTAGTCTTCCGTTGTTTATTGTTGTTGGATGTTTACTACTTCCACTATTTCATGTTTCCATTACTTCTGTTGTGTACTCTTCAAATGAAGGCATAGTCTCCCCACTATCACACCCAAGGCCTTCTCTGCTAGTCGGTATCCTCTGGAGTTTGGGGAGATGTGCTTGAGGCCATGTGACCAACCGGGTACGGGGCACCTCTGGGTGGATTCCGGAACCGGGATGTTACAAAGTGGTATCAAAGGTGTTCTTTTCTCTTGACTTACTGTTTGGAGCCTTTATCAAGGGATGGGACGGATTCGGTACTTGGTATTAAGCTGTTCTCGGGAGTACATAACCCATGTACAGGGAAAATCCAATCTACCTCGCTATTTTCAATTTTATGGTTTTGAGATTTTACGGTTGATATGATTTCACCTAGAGTGATTCACATGCCTTGTGTTGTTATTATTGTTGATATTGTGGTTCTATTTGTGTCGAAACCCGATGAGATGAGGGTATACCATCTCATGCATCATATAGGAACTTATTAGAAATCACATGTCATGCATTTTTTCCATGCCATCTAGGGTGCATTTGCGATTGCATGTTGTTGTGATAGACTTTGTGTAGATTATGCATGCTGTTGTGATAGATTCTTTGATATAATCTCTATTGTTTGATAGAGAACTGTTCTTTTTATTGTACCTTTTTTAAACGGACGCCAAATTTTGATTTTTGAGGTGTTATGGTCCCACATAAATCAGAACTTGGTGGATCGTTGACCTGATTTGCCTTAAATATGACTGTATTGGATGCCAAGATTTGATTCTTGGGGAGTATGGGCCCTCACAGATTGGAATTTGGCACGTCCTTTCCATATTTTCTATGTTTTCTGGGCTTCAGTGCAGTTCTGAGCTATTTCTAGGAAAAACCCAGAATACACTACGTGTACTTATGACTACACGGTGTGTAGTTTTCAGGCTGTGTCACTGATTGTGTGAGCAGGAACACGGAGTTGTGTAATGTTATTAGGAAGATGTTGTGTATGGTAGATGTATGTCGTGTGGTTTAGAGCCGTGTACCTAGGCGTGTCACTAACAACACGGGTCAGGGAAGCATGAGTAGAAAACGTCGTGTTTTGTAAGAACACGCCATGTAGTTTTGTTCCAGGTACCCAACCGTGTCACGAACAACATGGGTCTATGTTATCTTCGCATATACTTGTCGTGTTTGTTCCGAACACGCCATGTAAGGTTCAGCCTTGTAGACGGTCGTGTAACTAACAAAACAGATCACCAAAACCTTGTCTAGTACACACCGTGTCCCTAAGAAACACGCCGTGTATTCTAGGGTTAGGATGGACAATGTGGGTTAGCTGTGTAAAGAGAATCAGGCAGGGGAATTGTGTTCAAGTACACGTCCTGTGTGGGGACAACACGCCATGTAGTTTTGGGTGTTACATGACCAGTAGGGTAGGGGTAAACACCCATGTAAGTGGTTTAAGAAGTCACGCTGTGTAGTCGAGTTTTGTAAACATGAATTTTTTCTTCCCCTGTTCCCATTTTTTACTATTGTGTTTTCTTTCCTAGTTAATCCTAATCTAAGGCATGCTTTTGTTATTTCAGATCTATGCCTCCGAGACTTCCCATGACTGTGTGTCAGTATCCAGACGGTGATCAAACACTAGATATGGCCGATCAGGGACCTCCTACAGATCCTCCTGCTGTGCCATCCTTGGCACCAACAGTTATACCCATTGTAGGCACTGAAGCATAGTTTCAGGAAGGCTTTATGAGGATGGTACAGACCCTTCAGGGAGCACTGCCTTCTGTCACCACTATGGAAGACATGATGCGGGTTTTCCAGCAGCAGCATCCTCCTACATTCTCAGGGGAAGGAGGACCTCAGGCTGTAGAGTCATGGCTGGAAGCCATGCTGACTATCTTTGAGCATATGGAGACGCCTCCAGAGAGGCGGTTTAATATCACCACCTACATGCTCCGAGACTCCTCCAAGAGGTGGTGGGACGTCATCTCTCAGTCGGGACATCAGCAGGTTATGGATTTGGAGGAGTTACAGCGCATGTTTTACAACTATTTCTACCCGGAGACCCTGAGGGCCGATCGAGCTCGGGAGTTCATGAGTCTAGAGTAGGGTACTGTTTCTGTTATGGAGTATTACTCTCGTTTCACCAAGCTGTATCATTTCACACCCCACCGGTATGGATATGGGATGTTCGGGCGAGTCGAGTCGGACTCGAGTATCTTGGTCTAGGAGGGGTTACGGCCCAGATTGCTAGTATTTATCTGGATGATCAGGGGACTTCACATTTGGACTTTCCTCCAGTGGTGGAACATTTTAGAGATGTCTTTCCAGAGGAATTTTTAGGTTTTCCTCCATAGTGTGAGGTAAATTTTCTATTGAGCTCATTCCAGGAGCGGCACCGGTGTCCATTCCTCTTTATAGGATGGCTTCACTTGAGTTGCAGGAGCTCAAGAAGTAGTTGGAGGAGTTGCAGACAAAGAGTTTCATCTGACCCAGTACTTCTCCTTGGGGTTCGCCTGTCCTGTTTGTGGAGAAGGCAGACGGCACCCTTCGGCTTTGTGTGGATTATCAGAAGCTGAACCAGTTGACGGTCAAGAACCGATATCCCTTTTCGAGGATCGATGACCTATTTGATCTGCTTCGAGGAGCCCAGGAGTTCTCGAAGATCGATTTGAGGTCTGGTTATCATCAGTTGCACATTAGACCATCAGATATACCTCTGATAACCTTCAGGAGAAGGTATGGTCTCTTCGAGTATATGGTCATGTCGTTCGGTCTTATGAATGCGCCAGCAGTTTTCATGGCACTGATGAACCGAGTGTTCCATCCTTAATTGGATTCCATCATCGTGGTCTTCGTGGACGATATCTTGGTGTACTCTCACACTCGACACAACCATGCTACCCACCTTCAGATCTTGTTGAGTACACTTAGAGAGCATCGACTTTATGCTAAACTCTCGAAGTGCCACTTTTGGATGGATCAGACTCACTTCTTGGGTCACATCATCTCAGAGGCAGGAGTATCTGTGGACCCAGAGAAAGTGAGAGCTGTAGTTTCCTAGGAGCATCCGAAGAACGTTTTTGAGGTACGGAGTTTTCTAGGGCTGGCTGGATACTACACGTGCTTCATTCAAGAATTTTCACGCCTAGCAGCACCGTTGACAGGTCTTACCAAGAAGGGGGCGAAGTTTTTGTGGTCAGATTCTTGTGAGGCATCCTTTCAGGAGCTGAAGGGAAGGTTGACGTCAGCACTGATACTAGTCTTTCCAGAGCCAGGCAAGAGCTACATTGTTTATTGTATTGCTTCGGGTATCGGACTGGGCGTTGTGCTTATGCAGGGAGATGAAGTCATTGCGTATGGGTCTCGACAGTTGAGGCCACATGAGAGGAACTACCCGACGCACGATCTGGATTTGGCAGCTGCTATTCATGCCTTGCGCTGTTGGAGACATTACCTTCTGGGAGATCACTTTGTGGTTTTCACCAACCACAAGAGTCTCAAGTACATCTTCACTCTGTGTGATATGAATCTGAGGTAGCTCAGGTGGGTCGAGTATCTTCAGTCCTCTGATTTCGAGCTTGCCTATACGCTGAGAAAGGGAAATGCAGTGGCTGATGCGTTGAGCAGAAGAACTCAGATTCAGGTAGTTCAGGAGGCCAGCAGTAAGTGGTAGCTTATGGACCTATTCTCTGAGATGTATCTGGAGGTGCATGACAAACAGGGACAAACTTACCTGTCTTCTGTAGCTGTGACCTCTAAACTTCTTGATCGGGTACGAATGAGGCATCTATCAGACTCAGAGGACTTAGTCCTATGGGATTGTGTGTCAGGGGAGGACCCTCTTCCTGGATGGATAGTGGGAAAGGAAGAGATCTTTCATTTACATGGATGCGTATGGGTGCTAGCAGACATACGCAAGGAGCTAATACGGGATTTCCATTCCTCGGTTTGGGCAGTTCATTCTGGCGTCACCAAGATGTATCGGGATCTTCATCACTAGTACTGGTGGCCAGGTATGAAGAGAGATGTTGCTGGATTCATCTTGAGATGTTCTACTTGTCAGCAGGAGAAAGCAGAACATCAGCGACAAGCATGCCTTTTACAGCAGTTAACCATTCCGGAGTGGAAGTGGAACGATGTCACGATAGACTTCGTGACCGGATTTTCGAGGTCACCTCGTGGGAACAATGCTGTTTGGGTTGTCGTCGATAGGCTCACGAAGGTTTCTCAATTCTTTTCGATCAAGGTGACCTTTAGTGTTGATGATCTGGGACGACTGTACATCCGAGAGATCGTACATATGCATGGAGTTCCACACTCCATTGTTTCAGACAGGGATTCACGTTTTACTTCTCAGTTCTGGCAGGGGCTTCAGAAGGATTTGGGTACACAGGTACTTTTAAGTACAACATATCATCCCCAGACAGATGCCCAGTTCGAGCGTATGATCCAGGTTCTTGAGGATATGCTCCAATATTTCACCCTAGACTTTGGTGGTTCTTGGGAAAATCATATCTCTCTTGTGGAGTTCTCCTATAACAACAGTTTTCTGGGGACTATTCAGATGGCACCTTACGAGGCTTTATACGGTAGGCCATGACGATCACCTTTATGTTGGATGGATGCAGGAGAGGCCACTTTACTAAGACCTCATCTTGTTCAGGAGACGTTAGAGTAGATAGAGTTGATTATGAAGAGGATGGATACAACATAGTCTCGATAAAAGTCTTATGCTGATCAGTGGAGACGACCTCTAGAGTTTGAGGTCGGGGATCTGGTTTTTCTTCCTGTCACATCGAGGTTGGAACACAAGAGGATTAGGAGGCAGGGTAAGCTTTCACCATGGTACATCGGGTTGTTTGAGGTTTTGGAGAGAGTTGGGCCGGTTTCCTATCAGTTGCAGCTACCTCCGAGGTACCATGCTATGCATGACGTCTTCCACATCTCTTAGCTCTGACGTTACTTTTCAGACCCGTCTCATGTCTCTCAGCCCGAGTAAGTTGAGCTCTAAGTGGATACATCATTTGAGGAGCATCCTATCCATATTTTTGATCATAGTACGAAGGTTCTACAAGGCAGGTCTATCCCTCTAGTACGGGTGCTATGGCAACATGGGAAAGTTTAGGACGAGACTTGGGAGAGGGAGGCCGATGTACGATCGCAGTGGCCGGAGCTGTTCGGGGTTTCTTCTTCCAGTCCACTCTAGTGAAATTTGAGGACAAATTTCTTTAAGGGGAGAATTTTGTAAGAACCCGGATCTTCGTTTTTAGGTATGTCATTCCTTTTTCTAGAGTTTTTCAGGAAAATGGAGTTTCTGGAAATTTTTGATGTACACGCCATGTACTTTCTGAGTACATGCCGTGTACTCTCTTCCCACTTAAGGCTGTATGTTGGCCATGTCCGGGCCACACACACGGTGTAGGGGTGAAGTGGAGGCCTCTTAAAGCAGAGTACAGAAAAATGGAGTACACTCCATGTACTCAAGATGTACACGCCATGTGTTTTCTTTTTTTTTTCATTAAATGGACCATGGTCGCGGCTAACCCCCAGAAACGTCTTCTTCTAGGTTCCATTCATCCAAGAGCGCCGAGAATCTGTGGATCTTCGATGAGCCTCCGCTCCTCCGTCCGTCCTCCAATTCGAGTGCTGTTGATTGCATTGGAATCTCAGCGATCTACGAAGTTCTAAGGAGAATCAGTCATCGTGGTTCATGTATATAGAACTCCTATGATCGAGGTAGGTGGTTTGTGCCTTTCTGTAGAAAGAATTTGCGAATTTCGTTCAAATTCCACCAATATCCTTGGACGGGGTATTGAGTGCTTTCTGTTTTCCCCTTGTTGTTTGCCTACTTTTATGGATTGCTTTAGTAGAGGCTAATGCTTGTGACTAGGGTAATGTTTACTATGCTTTGGATGATTTTCCTTGCTAGTTTTTCCTGTTAGTATTTTTCAAGTTTCCAGGCCTAGTTGTAGGATAGTGGAACTATTATACTGGTATGCTATTGTGCCTTAGATTGATAGCCACGTAGTTCTTGAGGTTTACTTGGATGATACACGTGTGCTATGCATATTTGTTTTACACAGGGCTAAGAAAACATAGTGTAATGGACCATAGAGAGAATAGACATAAGGGCCACTCTAGAGCGTCTTTAAATTACGATGTGAGACCATAGGGAGAATTGAAGTTGAGTGATTCCTTAGAGAGTTTGTAGTTCCTCGACACGGGACACAGGGGGAATTTACGTTGAGTGCTTCCCAGAGATCCTTTAGTACGATACGAGACTATAAGAGGAATTGACGGTGAGTGCTTCCTCAGAGAGTCTTTTCCTAGCTGAACAAGAGGGTTGGGACTGTGAGGCCTTCCTAGAGGGTTGATAATAATTATATGTGGAACCATTTGGGTTAGTCTTTGAGAACTACCTAGGGGGTTACCTTCTTTTCTACTTGTTGATTGATTGATACTTGTGTCCTTTATATGCTAGACTCTGTAGACTGTAGCTTCTGTGTGCTTCCTGTTTACTGCTTCCTATACTTTTACTTGCCATTTATTTACTGACTGTTAGGAACAAATATTTTGGTGGTTTCCTACTGGGACTTTGTCTCACACCCTGTTTGGTCCATGTTTTTGGGCCCAATTAGACTATGTTGTTGCAGGTATTGATAAGGGAAAGCGCCATTATATTTCAGGTACCTGACGTGCTATGGAGATGGAGAGAATGGGACCAAGCTATGGATTGTGATGCTGAGGAGTTTACCAGTTTTTCTTTTTCACTTTGGTTTAGTATTTTATTCAGCATTGTGACTTGTTTGGCTGATTTCCTAGTTATACGGATCATGCAGCATTTTATATACTCATATGTGCTCCAGTGTTTATTGATTTGTCTTATGTTGTTTATTGTTGTTGGATGTTTACTACTTCTGTTATTTCATATTTCCTTTACTTCTGTTGTGTACTCTACCAATGAGGGAATAGTATCCCCAACCCAAGTACCTCGCTGCTAGTCCGCAGCCTCTGGCATTTGGGGAGATGCGCTTGAGTCCATGTGACCAACCGGGTACAAGGCTCCTCTGGGTGGCTTCCGGAAATAGGACGTTACAGACTTCACTTCTTCGAAGGATGATTCCTTGTGAATCACCTTTACTTTGAGAGATACAATGCCCCACAACCAAACATCCTTTGTAAACTATGCCTTCATGTAAACCTCCCTCATGAAATCATCCCTCATGAACCACTTTCTCCTCCACAGAATACCTCCATCATAGAATAATTCACCGAATACCTCTTAGCTAACCTCTTTTTGAATTCACTGAATTCTTCCGGTGATCATGATCTATAATAAAATTCACTCTACTAAATAATTTGATTAGGGTCCTTTATATTGGTAAATAAATCCTAGAGAACCCTCTAGTCACAATTACCAAATACATCGTTACGAATTATCAATCACCACAAACATAATATGTGGTCCACATAGTTCATTTACTCACTCACATAACCACTTAAATCACCTCCTTCCTCCCATAAATGATGATCTCTTTGTGGTTTAATTCATTCACCTCCTTCACTCCATAAACAAAAATATTTCCTTGAACTGATCCTAATGTACCATTCGCATAGATCATGACCCTTTGTGGCATCATTAATTCACCAAATTTATCTATAAATGGTGAAATACCTATCATACTTCCTTTTAGGTTCTCATAGAATCATTTTCTATCCATGAACACCATTATTTATGGTCCACAAACTACATGTTTTTTGGTCAATGAACTGAGGCCCATGTACCCCTTTACGCTCTGAAACCTTATATTGTGGTCTACAAACTCATTTTAAATCTACATTCCTTTTCCAATTTTCCTCCACCATTTCGCATACTTGAAATGTTTTCCAAGTACATTTTCACGTGTTCTATGTACATTTATTTTCATGATCCCATCCTTTTCCATAAAAAACGTGATTTTGAGGGAAAAATATATAGAAAACACTTGAAACATATGCCTACTTAAATTCATCTACTTCAGCAACACCAACCATATTGAAACTCGATCATCTATCTTTTTCAAAAAGCATAATCCATCCAAAAATT